>CM019748.1:18273830-18858390 GCA_009761775.1 Ficus carica | reverse complement strand
AAGTACCGATCGAGTGATCATAAGAAGATATAAGGGACATATAACTAAGGTTACTCATGGATGTTGGTTATGATACCAACATCTAATGATTATGATTAATATTAAGACATAATATGAATGACTCTTATCTTATACCCTGTTTGGAAACAAGAATAAGAATTGTTGTCGTGCCATGTTTGACGATAAACCAAGAACGTAGGACGACAGGTAAGTACAACTCCGCCTACAGCATGAATAAAACATTTTTGTTGCATGACATGTTTATCAAGAAATCATGAAATTGATTTATATGATTTACATATGTTATATGTTATGGTGCTTTATGTTATGATGGTTTATGTTATGATATTATGATGTTTATGTTATGATGTCTATGCTATGATGTTTATGTTATGATGTTTATGTTATGGTTTGTGATTATGTTATGCTATATGTTTTGTTGTCGTGACATCATGAAGCATGCTTATGAATATTAAATCACATGGTAAGAATAAGTTTTTAAGTCATAAGATAAGATAAGACGAGTTAATGTTATTGTGTTGTACCGACTTGCCACGAGGGCGGGTTTAAACGGTTTACTCTATGGTTTGAGTTGGATTGGATTGACTGCCCCAATCACTCCATGTTAAACGGTTTGTTTCATGGTTTGAGTTGGATTGGACTGGCCGCCTCCAACCACTCCAAGGCTATGTACCACGGTACGTGCACGCATGACATGTAAAAGACCCATAACCAATTTAATATAAGAAAGCATAATTGATTCATAAGAAAGCATAATCAGTTCATGCATTCGTGCACTTAAAATGTTTTGCGGGTTGAATGTTGTACTTACTGGGCATAAGCTCACTACTTACGTTCATGCTGTAGGTAAGCAACCTACCGGCCATACTTGATACAAGACTGTGGAAGGCTGGTCCGGCAATTGTGAAATGTGGGATGGACACCGTCACGGATTTTAGAAAATATGTTTGTTATAAATTATGTTATGTTATAATGAATTATGGTATGGATAAGGAAAAGTTTCAAGTATGTATGGCAAGTAAGTTGCCTCGTGTCGTACCAACCTACACTAGGTCGGGTTTGGTCCACGGTTTGAATATGATAGCTTTCAAATAAAGTGTGAAAGCTCGGTACTCGAGTAAGTACCTATGAATAAATATGAGAATAAGTATGAGTATAGGAATGAGACTAAGTCAAATTGAGTTTGAGTTTAAAATAAAGTTTAAAAAAAAAAAATTTTTACTCTAGAATTTTCAGTAAATTAATTTAAGTAAGTAAAGTAACGGCCCACGTTTACATAGTCGGCCCTACGTAAATGGCCGGGGCGTTACAATTACAACCTCTGTTTAGGAAATTACTAACCAATGTGTTGTAGATTGCCCAAAACTTTGATTTGAAAATTCTAAGTGATTACTTATCAATGGCACATAATTTTTTTTTTTTTTTTTTTTTTTTGTCTTTTGTCTTTGTCTGGATGCCCCTTTTTTTTTTTTTTTTTTTTTTTCAGTGCTTTTAATGTTACCTTTTTTTTATAATTATTTTATAGGCAAACGTGGGAGGCAGTTATTTTACCTTCCCCCACGTGTTTCTATTGAATGAAAGTTATCGTCTCATATTTTGTGGGGATAAAGAATATTTAAAAACGTTCATTCAATGAAAGTTACCTTCCATTAGAACTCCCAATTGTAAAAAATATGAACTCCCACATTTAAAAACGTTCCATATTTGTAGATATGATAATATTTCATATTTGCACAAATGGATGTTGCATTTGAAATATTATAA
The DNA here is from genome assembly GCA_009761775.1 of Ficus carica. Classification (NCBI taxonomy): domain Eukaryota; kingdom Viridiplantae; phylum Streptophyta; class Magnoliopsida; order Rosales; family Moraceae; genus Ficus; species Ficus carica. The sequence continues at coordinate 18,856,605 of CM019748.1, read as the reverse complement.
TATTTCATAATTCATGTAGTATTTATACCAGTTTTTTAAGTTCAGTAAGTAAAATTACATGAGTACTAAAGTTCAGAAAGCAAAAAATAAAATTTTTGAAGTTCAGTAAGTAAAATTACACCCATTTCATATTTTTTTACAAATGGAATGAGCAAATATGATAATATTTCATAATTCATGAAGCATTTCTATATCATAGAATTTCCTATATATTGTAATCGAAATATGGTCCAACTTTAACTTATTAGACTAAAACGTAATATTAGTAAATTTCATAGCCAGTTTATATAGATTCCCCTTCTCGTACTATAATTTCTTGTCGTGAAACACGTGAAGATAACTTGAAGCAGTGAACTGTCTCATGCAATTAGTATATAAATAGGCACTAGTTTCTTTAATGCATACCATATTTCAAACCAACAAATGTTCACTTAAATGTACTCCTTCCTCGTACGCAAAAATAAAGAGAATGTCTAGTCACATTATGGCATCTTCATCTCCACCCCCTAACACCACCACAGTACCACCTTCTGTTAATCGCCGTTCGGCGAATTTTCATCCTAGCATTTGGGGTGATCGTTTTCTCTCTTTTGATTCCAATCCCAAAGTAAGTTTTTCCTTTTTCACTTTTAATTCAAGTCTTAATTTGTAGTTTCTGATTTCTCTTTGTTCTTTTGTCTTCTATGTATTAGATGTTAAACACAAGAACATGGTAAGAATCTATTTAGATAATACGTTCAAACTCAGATCTCAGACAATAAATTTAAATTTTTGAAATAGAAAAATTTTTAAACAAAAGTTTGAAAAGTGGATTTGAAGGGGAGTACTAAATGAGATCTAAATGTAACACTTTTAGGGACTAGATATTGAGGTGTAGATTTAAATTACTCAAATGAAAAGGAAATGGACATGTTCAAGACTTTATATGTGAACTTATACATATAAACTCACTAACTTAATCTTACAACCCTATTAAGCATATTGGTTTTTCAAAGTCCCAATAGACTATAAATTATAAAGTCCATTATTTTTAAATGGCCAACTACATTTAAAGTCCATTGATTTAGAAAGAAAGAAGGAGAAATAAATTACTTTTATTAAAATTTTGGCTTTTTTTTTTTTTGAAAAAAAAAAAAATGGTGATGGCCATATCATTTCCCGTTTTGAGACTCCACACAGGCAGAAACAACTTTTCTGGGTTGACATAGGATTCGAACCTCCGACCTCCAACTTGATGAGATCCTCAAATTTGAATTCTACACCAATCCATCCACCCCGTGTAGGCTATTAAATTTTGGCTTTTGTTGTTAATCCGCACTCACAAGAATTTCTATCTCCATTACTATTCAAGCCCAATAGCAAAGCGTGATATAAGTATAAACCAATCTATACGAACTTTTTGTGAGAATAGATAACAATATTTAAAATATAAAGGCTAAAAGTACATAAAATTGTATCTTCAGGACATGTTTACGGCTGGAATTGAAAGCAGTTCAATAATAACGGATTGGCTAATTATTAAGCTACAAAGACATCCAAGAGTAATGAAGAAAGCTCAAGAGGAGACCAAAAGAGTGGTGGGAGAAAAAGCGAAAAGATATGTGAATGATATCAACCAAATGGACTACTTAAAAAACCGGAAGAGTTCATTCCAGAGAGATTCGAGAACAATCCAATTGATTTCAGTGGTCAAGATTTACATTTAATCCTGGTTGGATTCGGTAGAAAGAGATGCCCTGGACTTGCATTTGGCATTGCTGGTGTCGAATATTATTTGATTGCAAATCTTCTTTATTGGTTTGACTGGAAGTTGCCAAATCATGATGTTGAGAATATGGACATGACTGAAGTTAATGCTGTTTGTAAGAAAATTCATCTTCATATTGTACCGATCCCTTACTCTCCTTGACAGTCATTGGAAAACTAGTATTTTACTATGTTTTCCTTTTAGGAGTTCAATAAATAGTCCGTCAAATTAGTTTCTTATTTTACTTAATAATGTGCTGAAATTTGTAGCTATTTTCAGTGTTATCACGTAGCTAATTCCATTCCTTCAGAAATTTGTGTGTAACCTGGCGGATTTAAAGCCTATCTCCTTGTACAATCAAAACATATTTTAAATTATAAAAATAAATAAATAAAAACAGATTTTAAATTAAGCCTATCTTTATAATCATGGTTTGGGAAAAGTAATTCTTTGTTAAGTTAATGGCTACTAAATTTGTTTCTAAGTTATAAATGTGTAATAAATAAATTCAATATTTGGTGGCCTCTTGCTGAAACCACAGTCAACGTCTTATAATCATTTCTTAATTTCTTATATATTTAACTTAATGTTTTCTTGATTTCATCGAATTTTACCCGTAAAATTAAGTTACCCATCCCATTGGGAAATTTCTATTGAAGCATGATGTTTTCAATGAGGCGTTTTCTTGTTGTACGTGCTCAATCTGGGAGTTGAAATCTTGTCATCTGTTTTCCTTTGTTTAACTTTCTTCTCCTCTTTTACGCGTGTTTTTATTTAAATTTCTCATGTTGTATGAGTAGAGGGCGTAACTTAGGGGGTGATTTGCAGATTGCTCCCTAAAAAGCATACCTCTTGATTATTACCCTAGTAATAGTAGCTTTTAAGTATTTTTACATCTAATTAGATAAGTTAAAGATCACATAAAATGTCTTGTCAAAATTACCTCCTACTAGATGAAAGGGTTGTAATAGCCGCCCTTTTTGTTGATTCATGATTTCCTTGTTAAGGAATATGAACGTTTATGTAAAACATCTGATTTGGTTCTATCAGATTATATTTGAGTTCTTATAGCCTTATAAGACTCAATAATAGTTTGCTTAGCTAAGCATAAGGCCTTTTGAGAAAAAAGGGCAAGATAGAAATTTATGATTTTCAGTTGGTCAAGGTTTGACCAAGGTTGACTTTAGGTTGACTGAAGTTTGACTAGGACGGTACAGCAGTATAATAAACAGTCTGAAAATTATACTGTGAAAAACCGTCATTAAAGATGGAAATGTAAGAATAAGGTACGAGACCACTTTAGAAAAATCAAGCACAATATTTAGAGCACTAAGGACTAAGTTGCTTCAAGTCCTAAGAGAAACCCACACGCAGTCCAGTTAAGTACAGATAAATTCTGGACTGCAGTCCAGTACAATTATATTGTTGTTAGTTGAAAACAGTATTAGTACTATCTGAGTTATTATGAAAATGGATTGCATATTAAGGCAAGTGCCAAACATGGCCTTAGTAGGTGATACCTCATTCAAGATAAATAAGAGATTTTTGAATTAAAAAAATAGTGGATAATTATGTATTAATTGAATGCAAAATGGCACCATGTTGGCCGGCCACCTCAAGGGACATCATAGCAAATATGAACTTTTTGGGGTTAGATATGTGATTTTAGAAATAAAAATAATTCCAAAAAGAAATTATTTATCACCTATAAATAGGTGATGGGGGGGCTCATTTTGTTCACAAAAATGAGAAAACACCCCAAAACCATGCCAAAATCTCTCTTCACTCTCTCCCTTTAAATCTGAAACCCTAGGGAAGAAAAAAAAAAGTTAGGTGGTGGTTGGATTTGGAGAATCACCAAGCTAGTGGTGGCCGAAAATTTTGGGAGAACCCCAAGCTAGGGGAAAACCGGTTTTGATAGAAAGCAAGGGGGAAAAAGTTTGGATCAAAACCTAGCACCAACCTTTGTGTGGATTAAGGTAATTCCCTTTGGTTCCCTAAGCTTTTCAATTTAAGCTTTAATTGGAAATTTAAGTGTATTTCCAAAGTTGGATTGTAAAAGCATAAGCTCATTCTATTTCTTATGCCCTAGTTTAGATTTTTAGATTTGTGCTTGATTAGGTTATTGGGGGTTTCTGATTTATGTGTTATGCATGATTATGTGATTATGGTTGAATGATTTTAGGGTTTTACATGTATGTTTTATGATGATTAGTTATATGTTCCCAATATGCCTAAAAAGTTGTAGGCTATGCATGTTGTTGAAAAAGTAAGGTTGTTAGCTTGATTGATATATGATTATGCAAACCCAAATTTACAAACCCTAGCTTGGTGCAAGAACACCCAAGGGTTTGCATGTGAATGCATGGATATATGATGATGAGATTTTATGTTAGAAAGTGCTGCATGATTGTTATAGGCCCACGGTTGCGACTGTTTGAGGTAGGGTGCACGTAATTTGACCGTAAAAATGGATTTAAGAAAGAAACTGCCAGTTCGGGTACAACTGGACAGTTTTCTGGAAAGATGGTTTTGAGGCCCTTAGAGGCCGAATTTAGAAAAAAACTTAAAATGAAAGTTGTAGAGAAGGGAAATTCCAAGGGGACATCGTAGACAGTTTTCAAAAATAAGGCTCCAATGGTCTTTGTTTTTACAAAAATCCGAACCTGGTCATTCCCAGACTTCATGCACGGCCAGGCAGGTTCAACAAGGGAAATGAGTAGGTTAGAGACCGAACTGGGTCTTGAGAAAAACACGAAAGTTGGAGGGCTTTTCAAGATCTAAAACTTCCGTGAAGAAAACTTTTTTGGATTCAATACAGATTTTTTTAAATCAAATTGGATTCCAAAAACTGTGCAGGAAATAGGAAATTCCTGCACAGGATTTCCTAAAACAGTGCAAGAAAAGGAAATTCCTGCACATACACTGATAAATTGGCAGTGGGAAACTGTTCCAAAGGCAGTTTTCAACACTTAAAAATTTTACTAGCCCTACTGAAAAAGTTACAATTTTTGGTAAAAAGGATAAAAGTTCAACAAGGATTTTTATATATAAAGAGAAATGGACAAGTAATACTAAGTTTTTCCAAGATAAAGAAAAATAAGAGTAAGGGACCACAAGTTGTCTTAATAACTTGGTAACGAAATGATAACCGACGGTAACCGTGTAGGACACCCAAGTTATTGGATTGGGCCCAGAACCCAAGGTTACCTATAGTAACCTAATGGGATAAAGATTGAAAGTAATAGGGCTTAGGCCCAAGGTTAGGAATAGTAACCTAATACTATTTATGTATGCTTGGGCTTAGTATCCAGGGTTACTCTAAGTAACCTAACAAGTTATGATCTAAGTTTGATAGGCCATAAACCCTAAGGTTACTTGTAGTAACTAAGTAAGTTATCAAAAAGATGTATGGGGGACATATAACTAAGGTTATGTATGGATGTTGATTAGGTTACCATCATTTTATAGAATCCTTACCCTATGTCCTTTATAATAGCAGGAGGTAGCATGTTGTTGCAACCTGACTTGAAACAACAAAGCATAGGACATAGCAAACGAGTAAGTACAACTCTGCCTACAACATAGACGGAAAATGTTTTTACTGCTTGTATGTTTTCAAGCTCATGCATACATGTTGATGTGCATATGATTTATGCTTTATTATTGTGGCATCATGAAGCATGCTCACTAATGATAAATTACTTGGTAAGAATGAAAACCCAGTTTCAAGTAAGAAACTGTTCTGAAAGACTGTTTTCGAGAAAAAAAACTATCTTCAAAGAATTGTTTTCAAGAAGAAAACTATGTTTTTAAGAAAATATGTTCAAGAACAAGTTAAGGAAAAGTTTTCAAAGATCATGACAAGCAAGTTGCCTCGTGTCGTACCGACCTGCCACGAGGGCGGTTTGGTCTATGGTTTGAGTTGGATTGGACTGGCCACCCCAACCACTCCATGACTGCGCGCCACGGTACGTACACTCATGTTATGTAAGGGGCCCAAAAAGATGCTAACATAAAGAAGCATAACTGATATGATAAGAAAGCATAAATGGTTCATGCATTTCTTTATCAAATTGTTTTGCAGATGATAAGTTGTACTTACTGAGCGAAAGCTCATGACTTACGTTTATGCTATAGGTAAGCAGCCTATCAGCAATGTATGATACAAGACTGTGGAGATGGAACTACGGACTGTGAAATTCGGGTTGGACACCGCCACGCGTTTTGAAATTTTATTATGTTATGTGATGTTGGTTTGAGGGTATTAATAGCCAATATTTAGTATGAGTTGCAAGATATGTTGCAAAGGTTTGAACTATGGTATATACTTGTACGTATATACATAAGTATAAGGTTTTGAATTTAAGTTTATATTTAAAAAAAAATTTATGTACTTCTACAAGGATAAGTAAGATAAGTTTTTAAGTAAGGTAAGAATGGTAACAGCCCTACATAGGTGGGGTGTTACAAGGGTAATCTAATAGATTACCACTAATAATCTATCAGATGTTGCCAGAACAAATATTGACTACCAATGGACTCCGGTCACTAACATTGATCATTATAGAGTATTCTAGTAAGTTACTTTCGATAGTATACTAAATTATTTTTTGTTTCCAACAAAAAATGATCGATCATCAGATGATATTCTATTAAATTGTATTTTATAATTTACCAAATTATTTTTTCATTTTCAACAAAAATAGATGTACCATCTCGCCAGAGAATAATCTAATAGATTATTTTTTACATTCTAACATATTAGTTTTGTCATTTTCTGTTATCTATTGGGTTATTTTTGTAGAATACTTTTTTTATAAAATCTATCGGGTTATTTTCTATACGAAAACAAATAACATAGATTATAAAAGGTTTTACATAAAACTATAATTACTAGAATAACGAAAAAATTACATAACAAAATGATCTCAAAATTCTATGTATGTATCCTTACATATATATCTATAATCTTAATAACATATAGAATAACGAAAAAATTACATATAAATCTCAAAATTTTATATATGTATCCTAACATATATGTAATCTTAATAATAAAATATATAAAAAGCCAAAGGTTCCTCCTTCCTTTTTGACGCATGTCATTCCCGCTTATCATTTTTTCTTTTTTTTTTCTGGTTCTTTTTCGTTCTGTCCCTTTTCCTTTTTTTTTTTTCTTTTTTTTTAATTGCTATTTTTTCTCCTTTATTTCATCCAAAAAATCTATTGAATGTATGCATACTTATTTTTTTCTCCATGATCATCTCGGATTCTAACACTACTACAAAAAGTACATTACACGACGGAGATTACACGACGGTTCCTTGAAACCGTCGTGTAAAGTCAGACTTTACACGACGGTTCCAAAGAACCATCATGTAAAGTGCTCCGCGAGGGACTTTACACGACGGTTCCAATGAACCGTCGTGTAAAGTCCGACTTTACACTACGGTTCCAAAGTATGGAAAATAGTAAGCTATTTTCAAATATATGACTTGTCTCATGCTATGCTATGTCATGTTATGCTATGTTATACCATGTTATGCTATGTCATGTTATGCTATGCCATGTTATGTCATGTCATGCTATGTTATGCTATGTTATGCTATGACATGCCATGTTATGCTACGCCATGTCATATTAAGCTATGTTAAGCCATGTTAAGACATGTTAAGCTATGTTAAGTCATGATAAGACATGTTGTATCAAGTTATGCCAAGATTTATGGTTATGCCATGTTTATGTCTCATGTGCATCATGATTAATAAGAGCACAACTAAAGATTCTTAGTCTTGAAATATACAAGACTAAGACTAAACCAAGTTAAGCAAGGTGTCGTACCAACCTCCCGTGATCGAGGAGGATACATGTTCAAGTTAAGTTTAGATTATCAACCTTTCGATAATACGTGAGGGTATAATGATAATCAACCTTCCGCTAAATCGTGAGGGTCAAGTTTATGATTCCCAGAACTGTTAGAGCCTTGCAAACCCTAGCTTTGTCTGGAGGCTGCGCGCTTTTGGTACGTACACTATGGGCCCACATGTTAAGACAAGATAATAAGTTCAAGATTAAGTTCATAATGAAGCATAAGACATTCAAATCGATCATAAATGGATCATGCATAAATTACATGATGATTGACATGTTTTTTTTTTAAGAGGTTTAAAATGTTTTGTGAGATTATGTTTGTACTTGCTGGGCGAAAGCTCATCAGATATTTCATATTGTAGGTAAGATGCCTGCAGCTGTACTTGGTGGGCCATGGAGACGATGCAGCAAGTGAAGGGTGGTGTGGGATACCACTACACAGATTTTCCGCAAACTTTTTAAGTTATGAATTAGTACATGTATGATTAAGTAGTATGTATCATGTTATGAATGAGATGTTTCAAGAGTCTGGTTTAAAAGGTTATGTGTGACCTTTTAGTCGGCTTAGCAAGTAATGGGTAGGCATGATGAAGTTTACCCTAATATGGACAAGTTTATTTAAGTTGTGTTAAGAAAAAAAAATTATTCTGTAATTTTTTATAAGGTTAAGTATTTAAGACTAAGGTTTAAGTTAAGTAAGTAAAGTAACGGCCCACGTCTACGTAGTCTGCCGAAGTGGGGGCGTTACAATTTTTATGTTGACTTGCTAGTCATCAATTAATTAATTATTCAGATTTCTGTTATTTTCCGCCAGGTAAGTTTTATGATTACTTCTCGGTCATAAATATAATTATTCTTTTATGTTACCCGTAACATTACCGCATGTTCAATATGTTCGACGCGTACCGGATAGTGAAATTACTCGGGCCAAAATAAATACTTTCATTAACATTACGGAGACATGTAATAACTTGCAAGAGTGGTTGTCACCCCGACAGTACGAGGGCATGATCCATCATCCATACATTCAATAGTTTCTGAAGTTAAATACGCTTGGTTGGGTTGGGCAGGTCTTCCATAACATTGTAATGCGTTTGACGAATCACTTAGGAATGGGTGATGCTCTATGGTTTGAGGTTGGTGAAGACCTGGGCAGATTTTCCATCAACGAGTTCTGCCTAATAACCGGCATGAAATGTGTTGGGTCTACTCATCTCGCACTGGTGGTCGATAACCGATTAATGACAAGATATTTTTCACCATTGAGAGGTGTGTTGAGAGAACATTTGAAACTACAGCTGTCGAATGTAAACTTTGACGACGACAACGACGCTATCAAGCTTAGCCTACTGTACATGATATTTTGCATTCCTCTTGCAAATGCAAACTCCGTAAATATAGACCCGAAGTATTTTTCCCTGGCCGATAACTTGGCTGAGTTCAATGCTTTTCCTTGGGGCGTGCTCTCATGGGAGGCAACCCGAGCTACAATCTGTAATGTAGTTGAAAATAGACTGTCTTCAAAGAGAAGACCATTAAAGAAGTTTGACAAAATTCATTACAATATTGTGGGCTTTTCTCATGCCTTACTCGTTTGGGCATATGAGAGTCTCCCAACGATAGCAGCCAAATTCACCACCAAGTACGTTGAGGCCATTCCGCGTATGCTGTCATGGACCTCCGCCGATAATGTAAAGTTTGATGATGTGATGTCGGCTTTTACCGTTAAAGAAGAGAAACATGTAATTTATATACTTTATATATATTTATGTAAGTAATGTCATTTACAAGTGTTGGTCATCTACATAATGACTGAGTGGTCATTTTTTCATTGATCATACCGTTGTTAGCGTCAATACCAGTGTCGGTCATTTACAAAATGACCGGACGGTCATTCTTGTAATGACCATATATTTGCTAGCGTGAATACCATTGTGGGTCATCTATATAATGACCGGGTGGTCATTTTTGTATTTACTATACTTTTGTTAGCTTCAATACCAGTGTCGGTCATTTACATAATGATCGGGTGGTCATTCCTGTAATGACCATACCTTTGCTAGCGTGAATACCATTGTGGGTCATCTACATAATGATCGGGTGGTCATTTTTGTATTTACCGTATCTTTGTTAGTTTCAATACCAGTGTCGGTCATTTACATAATGATTGGGTAGTCATTCCTGTAATGACTATACCTTTGCTAGCGTAAATACCATTGTGGGTCATCTACATAATGACCGGGTGGTTATTTTTGTATTTACCATACCTTTGTTAGCTTTAATACCAGTGTCTGTCATTTACATAATGACCGGGTGGTCATTCCTGTAATTACCATACTTTTGCTAGCGTGAATACCATTGTGGGTCATCTACATAATGACTGGGTGGTCATTTTTGTATTTACTATACATTTGTTAGCTTCAATACCAGTGTCGGTCATTTACATAATGACTGGGTGGTTATTCCTATAATGATCATACCTTTGCTAGCGTAAATACATTTGCCGGTGGCAACTCTTTCTCTCTCTAGATTTCAGTTTCTCTCTCTAAAACAGTGTAGATGCTGGTTTGAAAATTTTTTTTAAGGCATGCGAGGGAGATGGATAGTTGGGCGGGTGGGAGATGAGGGTAAACCCGGAATTTGACATTCATTAAATGCTGCTGGACCCCACATATCATAAGCTTTGATGACGTAGTAGTGCTAGTAATGAAGGGAAAAAAAAGTGGTGTTATTTTTAATAATAAAATTCGTACAGGTTCTATTAATTAAATTAACAAAAAAAAAAAAAAAATTATTGCAGGTGTCCTTCCATCACGCAACACCTCTGCTGTCGACACCAACCCCACCTTGGATTTGCGACATCTCGATCTACAAAATCCTCATCGACAACAAGACAAAGTTTAAAAAACATTAAAAAAAATTATCACAAGCCAAAATTTAAAAAAACATAAACAAAATATCCACACAAAGTTCGAACACAGCAACAATTACACAAAATTCCTGCAGCACCTCGACACGGCGTGATCGCCATTTCCATCAACACGGTGCACAGATCGATCCTTGTTAACCGCCAAAAATATCGTTGTTCAGTTAGATTTCTCTAACATAAGATTATAGGTCTAGCGGGTGTCAACATAAGTAACTAGGATGTAATTTGTTGTCTTGAAATCAGTTGTGTTCTCCGTATTCACATATAAATAAATTTAAAAGAAAAAGAGTAAAGATTAATTAACCAACATATGTTCATCTTGTAGTTATCTACTGGGTTATGATGTGGCCAGTCCTTGTAAAACTGAATCTCTCTGACCAAAAAAAAAAATAGACTTATGTGTTGCTTGAAAAGTTAGATTTTTTTCAATTTGAATTTGTGAATTCAAAGACGTGTTTTAAGAAAAATATATAAATAAGTATAGTTTAGATTTCGAATAAAGGAGATTTGGGTTGGGAATCCAATTTATTCGGGATAAGATGAATTTAGACTCATTTATCAAACATCCTCTTCGATATATACTCCTTTTTGCATTTTTTTAATTAATTTGATCATCCACGTTGCACATATTTGAGTCGTCATCATTGAATACGATCAATATCTGCTGATAATTATATAAATTAAATATATATATATATATGTATATATTTATGTATATATCTTCCGGTCACATCACGCCCATTTCAAAATTATGTAACTTCAAACGAATAATTTTAGTCAATAACCACCGCTTCTAGAAGAATTTATAGACTATGTATGAAGCCATGGCTGCTCCCATCCCAACAGTCTCTAACAATACTTGTTAGATTGACCCACTGAATAAGAGGAACAATGAAAACTGGTTCAAATTGGTTGCGTTTAACACTTTGTTTGAAAATATATATATATATATATATATATATATATATGGAGTGAAACTGAACGTGAGATGCAAAATATTATACCAATGATTAGAAATGATTTTGTCGTTTCCTTGTGCAGTTGGTATGCGTGGGAAGGAAAGAAAATGTGTAATTTTTTTATAATAACAATTTTACTTATCAATTGTTTACATTTTTTTTAGTTCCAAAAAGAAAGGAAAAATAATTAAGTTAATCGTGTTCAAAAAAAATTTTCAAGGTTTCAACTCAGTAATATCTGCAAATAGAGATGGAAGTTAAAAAATAAAAATAAAATAAAAAATAAAAAAATAAAATAAAATAAAATGTATTAGGCATGGGGTCAACTTCTATAGCATCAGCAGAAAATTTGGTTCCCAAAAAACAAAAAAACAAACAAACAAGGCCCATCCTGTGATTTACTGCCTATAACGTTAGCTTTAGATTTTTGACATAGGTTTGTTACAAACTCGCCCTTACTTGTCAAACAATTAATCTATAAGATTATAACCAACAATGACTCCGACTGTCATTTGTCCTTTGGTGTCCATCTCCAATCAATGACAACGATCGCTTAAGAGTATTCTAGTAGATTATTTTTCATAATGTAACAGATAAATTTTCATTTTTCATTTTCTATACAAATTTCTAACCATTTAATAAACACTGTCAATTGCCAAACAGCTAAATAATTTTCCATTTTTAATATAAATGGCTACATGTCTCATCCTCTAACCATGAGACAGTAATATGGTTGAGTTATCATCGAGATACCAGATTCTTTTTATTTTCAGCTCACATGGCCAAGGACCATTTAATCAACATGCTTTTAAAAATAATCTAAAAACAAACTTATTTGTAAAATTGACTGTGTTGTGCTGATAAAAATATCCTTAAATCTAATTTAAGAAATAAAAAGGTAGATTTCGTCCTAAAAAATAGTCAAAATAGAAGGTTAATTAAAAATCTATAAGAATATTCCTCCTTTATTTTCGCGTCTTTGAACCCTTATTATTATTATTATTATTTTATTTGCTATCAATACTATACTGATACAATCATTATATTGTTAAATAATATATTGTATATATATATATAGACTATTTTTTGCTTAATGACACAGTCAATATGAAAGTGATCTAAAAACCCATAAAACCTGAAATATGCTATTTGAAACTCTTCAATAAAGTAATAAGGTTATTGTTATATAGGCCATGACTGCACTGTTATTGATAAAGAAAATTTAATATAATGATAAGTTCTTTAAAGTATAAATATCTATGATGAAACATAATCGTTATAGTGACATAGTCATTATCATAATGACCTATAACGTCGAATAGAAGCAAGTAACAGATTCAAGTAGGGCCAAAAAAAAAAAAAAAAAAGATAATCCCAGATGGATGGAAAAAATAAGAGAATGTGGTTTCAAATTTTTAACAATGAATTGAATGTGATTGTAGAAAAATATCTGAAAAATAAAAAATAAATAGTAGACTCAAACTTTCAAATCAATTTAAAACAAGGAACAAAATGTTTTGTATAAAATAAGGGATTTATTTTAATTCCTTAAAAAATCACAGCATTAAATCAAAAGGGTTGAAAAAAAGTACATTAATCTAATAAATCATATTAGAAACATAACTTGTGGCAGGGTAATTGTGGTATGAAAAAACTCTTAATTTCAAAATTAGTTCAAATTTATAAATAAGTTGATTTGTAGACAATTTTTAAGAAAGGTGTTTAAAATGACCATTTTGTGTAAATACTTCATTTTGTATAAATACTTCAGATGGACAACCCCCCTCTCGCCTCAGATTAACGAAGAGTAATCTACTATATTATCATCAATATTCTACCATATTATTTCGACTTGTTCAACTAATATTACCATTTTTTTCTCCAATGCTAGACTGACATTAGTAATCTAGTTTATTTCTAGAATCCACATATAAAACATCATTTTTATAAAAAGAAGATTACATCAACAAAAATTACAACCATATATGTATTATCCCAAGTATATTTTCTATCCAATCACAAAAAATAAGAATACAACTAAAAAGAAATCACATATAATTAATAGATTATTAAGAGCCAATCTTCATTGATTCTTGCTCAATATTTGAATAAAAATGACTGATCGTGCCTTCAATGACCATTACTCATTGCAAATGCACTATATGCTCCTGAGATGTGCCAGGTTTCTCTCATTAGCTATTTAAAGTCCTTTTTATCAAAAAGGAAATCAGAATCTGTCTACGTAAGTTCCATGCTAAGTATGGTTAATTATAAGATTATTACTACTACAGAATGTGGATACCACGACGGAGCTTCCACGACCGTTATTTAAAAACCGTCGTGGAAACTGAGCAAAAAACACGGAACAAAAAGCGGTCTCCGAAAACCGTCGTGGAACTCTAGACTTCCACTACGGGTGTTTAAAACCGTCGTGGAAGTATGAATTTCCACGATGGTTCTCTGAAACCGTCATGTAAGTCTAATTTCCACGACGGTTTTATAGAACCGTCTTGGAAATTCCTGGGATTACACGACGGTTAACTAAAACCATCGTGGAAGTCGAGACTTACACGACGGTTTCATGGAAACCGTCGTGGAATCATCGTCCTTTTGTTCAGACATATCAGATCGAGTAGCCCTGTTTTTCCCACATCGATACACCAGCTGCCGTGAACAAAAATCAGCTCAGATCGCTCCGACAACAGTTCCATACGCCGCTGTTAGACGCCACCCACCACCATCCACTGGTCAATCATCATTCTTGTAAGTCATGATGACACAAATTAACTCATCTTTTTGATGGTTTCCTCTGTATTAATTCTTTATTTATGAACCCAAAATATTAATTATAATTTGTATTTTTTTTGGATTGCTTTTGATACGTTAAATACTGCAAAGTGTTTAATTCAGTGATCACAATCAATGTATTTTTAGATCGATTTTTTTTTTTTTTAGTTTGGATTTTTTAGTTAAATCCTAATCAATGTATTTTTAAAATTACGATGTATTTTTATTTTGGATTTTTATGTTAAATAACCCGAGCCGGTTTTTTAATTGTATTTTTAGTTTTGTTATGTTTTTTGGAATTTTTTAGTAAATATATTGTTGATTTAATTAATGCATTTGCCGGGAGTACGTATTTATATATAACGTAACTAATTATTAAATGCAAATGATATTCATGCATGCAATTTAAAAATATGCACACCTTGACTTCGAGAACTTTGATTTATTGGTTTAGGATTAGCGCGCAAATCATGGATAGGAAATGGATGTGGTTTGATAGATTGACTAAAGCATACGAAGATGGTGTTCAAGAATTTTTGTCATTTGCCAAATCTCATACACAAGACGATAAGATTCGGTGTCCGTGTCAAGTTTGTGGTAATCATAGATCCCATTCCATTGATGATGTTAGAGGGCATTTGCGCGCTTATGGGATTATTTGTTCTTACCAAACATGGTATTTACATGGCGAAGATTTTGTCCATGTTAAGTATACATCGACTAGTACTAAAGGTAAAGAGCCTATTGTTGAGGAAAATGTTGGTCATGATGATAATATGTACAATATGATTAATGATTTGGAAGAAAACTTTGTGCACCGTCCGGAGTTATTTGAGGAAATGATTAATGATGCCGAAACGCCCTTGTATGTCGAGTGTACAAAATATACAAAATTAGGGGCATTGGTTAAATTATGGAATATGAAAGCGTCGGGAGGGTGGACGAATTCTAGTTTCACGACTCTTTTAGCTTTTCTAAAAGATGTTTTACCGGAGGATAACAAAGTACCACCTAGTATGTACGAGGCGAAGAAGACGTTGAGCACGTTGGGAATGGAATACGAGAAGATACATGCTTGTCCAAATGATTACGTGCTTTACCGGAGAGAATATGAAGAGTTAGATGAATGTCCGGTTTGTAATGAGTCAAGATGGAAGAAGGGCAAGGTGCCATCGAATGGTAGTAAAGGAGTGCCGGTGAAGGTGTTATGGTACATTCCACCAGCTCCACGTGTCCGCCATTTATTCCGTAATGCACAGCATGCTAAGAGTTTGACATGGCATCATGATAAACGTGTTGACGATGACAAGCTTAGGCATCCGGCCGACGCACCGCAATGGAAGACCTTTGATGAGACTCATCCAGATTTTAGTGCAGAACCAAGGAATTTACGTCTCGGTTTGTCGACGGATGGAATGAACCCGCATAGTAACATGAGTAGTCGGCATAGTACCTGGCCAGTCATACTTGTCAACTACAATCTCCCTCCAGACGTTTGCATGAAGCGGAAGTTCTTGATGTTGACATTATTGATCTCAGGCCCTCAACAATCGGGGAATGACATTGATGTTTACTTGGCACCATTAATCAATAACCTAAAAAGGTTGTGGGATGATGGTTTACAAGTAAGAGATTCTTACCGTCAAGATACGTTCAATCTTCGTGCAATGTTGATTTGGTCAATTAACGACTTTCCTGCACTTGGCAACCTATCTGGTTATCCCGTGAAGAGTTCTATAGGATGCCCTGTTTGTATGAAGGAAACATCTTCCATTCGGTTGAAAAACAGTAGGAAAACCGTTTACCTTGGTCACAGGAGGTTCTTACAGAAAACTCATCGATATCGCAAACAAAAGAAGGCTTTTGATGGCAATACCGAAGAAAGAACCGCTCCTCGGATTTTGACTGGCGAGGATGTATTTGAGATTGTTAAAGATGTGAAGGTAGTTTTGGGAATGAGGAAACGTAAGGATCCAGTTGTCGATGGACCTTGGAAGAAGAAGTCAATCTTCTATGAACTTCCATATTGGAAGTCACTTTACGTTCGTCATTGCTTAGATGTTATGCATATTGAGAAGAACGTCTGTGAATCGATAGTGGGCACGTTGCTTGACATTCCAAATAAGACTAAAGATGGTGAAAAGGCACGGTTGGACCTTCAAGAGATGAAGATTAGAACGAATTTGCTCCCCGAGAAAAGATCGAACGGCACTTACTTACCGCCAGCAAAGCACACATTATCTAGACACGAAAAGAGAAAGCTTTGTGAGTGGCTTGCTTCCGTTAAAGTGCCAAGCGGGTACTCTTCCAACTTCAAAAGGTTGGTGTCGATGAAAGATTTGTGGCTCGTTGGAATGAAAAAACATTGATCGTCATATCTTGATGCAACAATTATGACCTCTTGCTTTGCGGGGAGTTTTAACAAAAGATGTGAGATACTCAATTACGAAGTTATGCTCATTTTTCAATTCAATATGCTCCAAGGTAAATGATCCAATGATGCTAGATTCGCTACAATCGGAATTGGTTATGACATTGTGCCTGCTTGAAAAGTATTTCCCACCAGCCTTTTTTGATATAATGATCCATCTATGTGTGCACTTAGTTTGGGAAGTTAAGATATGTGGCCCGATGTATTTGAGGTGGATGTATCCTTTTGAAAGGTACATGAAGGGATATGTGAAGAATCGAAATAGGCCGGAGGGTTGTATAGTGGAAAACTACATAGCCGAGGAATCAGTTGAATTTTGCTCTGAGTATTTGTCGAACGCAGACCCAATAGGATTGCCAACAACCGGGCTATTTACGTCGAAAGGACTATCCGTGGCCGTTCATTCATCAGTAAATCAAGATGAATGGGAAAAAGCTTGTTTGTATGTTTTGCACAATGCTAAAGAAATGGAGCCTTTCTTTCAGGTTCATATGGCGGAAATAAGAGCTGCGAATCCAAGAAAAGGAAGAAGGGAGAAGTGGATTCAAGATAAGCAGAATCGGACATTTCGGGAGTAGATAAGAAAATATTTGCATACGAAGGTTGGCGTTTCACAAGACGTATTAAAGCTATCTAGAGGTCCGTCATCGATAGTCACAAGATATACATCGTACCTTGTCAATGGCAACTCCTTCTACTCTTTGGACAGAGATGAAAAGCATCCCGTACAGAATAGTGGTGTCACCCTTCGGGCCGAGTCTATGCATATTTCCTCCGCAAAGGACAAGAATCCGGTATGTAGTTCCATGAATTACTTTGGGTTCATTCAAGATATTTGAGAACTTGATTATTGCGGCTTGCGAATAGCACTCTTTAAATGCAAGTGGGATGACAATAATTATGTTAAGGTTGATAGTGACGGCGTGACAGTGGTGGACTTTAGGCGCTTGGGATACAAAAATGATCATTTCATCATGGCGTCACAAGCGATACATGTATTTTATACAACGGATCCCGCAAATTTAGAGTTGTCTTTAGTTGTGCCAATGAAGTCAAGAATATTCCGGGATGGCCAAGCAGATATTGACGATTGCACCGACATTCCATCATTTACAACGGGTTTGTCACCGGTGGAGGAGATTGATGATTTTGACGATGATGTTTCACACTTACTTCGATTGGACGTTGAGTGGACACGTGTTGAGAAGCCCAAAAAAGAGCAGAATAAAAATACTTAACAAAAGAATTTAATTTTTTAAGTACGTTGTAAACATTTAGAAACGGTTTTTTAATTACGCACATTATATGGGAATTATTTATACATAAAAATATGTTTGGAAGCAAATAAGAATCCAGAATGAATGATTGCACAACATACAGGTTTGGCCACTTAGAGGGAATATTATATTAAAAATTTTGAAAACAGTCTTCGTAAATTTCCTACCTACGACGACGATTATTTTAAAAAAACCGTCGTGGTATATCATATACCACGACGGTTTTCTTCTAGAACCGTCGTGGTTGATTTCGTGGAAAATGAAAAAAACCATGAACCCTACCACGACGGTTTAATACGAAGACCGTCGTGGTAAAATGTCAGTGGGACACAAACAACTAAAATCAACCACGACGGTTTATATAGAAGACCGTCGTGGTAGAGCCTACCACGGTGGTCTTTATAGTTGACCGTCGTGGTATATTATCGGTGGATGAAAATACTGAACCTACCATGACGGTCTTTAAAGAAAACCGTCGTGGTATAATGTCGGTGGGAACTCTACCACGACGGTCTTTAAAGAAAACCGTCGTGGTAGGATCAATCTACCACGACGGTCAACAATAAAGACCGTCGTGGTTGACTTCAGTGGTGTCTAGGCCAAACGACATTTTACCACGACGGTCTTCGTATTAAACCGTCGTGGTATGGTTCAAATCTACCACGACGGTCTTTAAAATTGACCGTCGTGGTATATGGTTTACCATGACGGTTTAAATTTGACCGTCGTGGTATATTTGTTACCACGACGGTTTTTTTCAAGACCGTCGTGATAGATGTTTTAGCGGCAAGTTTTAAAATTTTTGGAAATTATTCAATTTTTTACCGCTTTTAATAAAACCTTAAAAAATCACCATTTTTCCAAACACCATTCACTTTTGCAGTCTCTAATAGACACACCTGAACTTCCATACCCTGTATATTTCCTCCCCCCATTTCTCTCTCATCGCTCCCTCCATTTAAAATCTTCAAAAACTCTCTGAACCCTCAAACTCTGATGCCATCGTCCAGCACTCACGTGGTTTCCTCCATTCTCCGACGCCATCCTCCACCAACGACGATTGTTTTCGGACTTTCCCAGTCTCTCTCGCCGATCACAACCCACTCTCTACTATCCGGTAAGTTGTATTAATGCATATTGCTTGGGTAATGCACGAATGTGGGTAATTTCGGTCCACGCCATCGTATTTTGTTGATTGTGGTTGTTTATTGTGGTTGTCGAAATTTATTATAGTCAAGGTCGAAATGGGCAAAATCCAGAGAAAACCTTTACAATTTCTTGTTGAACTTTGATTTGTGATTTGTATGATTTGAAATGGTTGGGTAAGGCTCGGATTTGTTAAGAGTTTTTGCTTCTGTTAGTTAATTGTTTATATATTACGTGTTTGATTAAATGCCTATTTGTGTGAGAATTAGTTGTAGATTGAATTAAATTGATTGGTAAGGCTCGAATTTGTGAATTTTTCAGATAAAATTCAAGTTTTTGTTTGTGGTGATTGTTTGTAAATTACAGTTTCGATTAAATGCCCCTGTCATACTCATTTGGTGTTTTGTTGTTTTAGATTGATTTACAATGTCGAAAGATCACGAGGAGGAAGTGTCAACCCAAACTCAAGTTGGAAAACCACGAAGAACCAACTCTTCAAGATTCAATGCCGACGAGGAGGGGAAACGAAGAGCAACTTTCCTTAAAAGAGTGCACGTTGTTAGGACGAGGGGAGAACGAATTCAAGTTTCGTTTGACTCAAAAGGCCAACCAATTGGCAAGGAAGGTGATTAACTACAGAGTTGGATTGGAGTGCTAGCTCGGGAGCACATTCCAATTTGGATTGCTGATTTTAGAAGTTCTGATTTGGAACCGAGGAAAGAACGAGTATGGTTGGAAGTTAAAACTTCATTCACGGTTGATGAATCGCACAAAAAGCAAGTTTTGAAGTCCTGTGGGGAGTCGGCTAAATGTTTTAGATATGATCTTTACCAAGCCTTTGTTAGAGATCATATTGATGAAGAAACCGTTTGGCAACGTCCGGCTAAAGTGGTTAACAATTACCCAACCATCAGCCAGGACGATTGGGAAATGTTTATTACCTATCGACGGACGGCAGATTTCAAGAGGCTATCCCAACAAGGAAGCGAGATAAGGAAAAAGAGCAAATACGGTTCTACCACAGGCCGAGACGGCTATAGGAAACGTGATCAAGAAATCGTACGTTAATTAATTGGGAAAAAAGCTTAAAGTCTATTTAAATTTAATTTTTTTTACGTGTTTTATTTATGTTTACTAACTTTAATTACTAAATAGCAGTTCGAACAGACGGGGGAGTATGCGGACCGATATGTTATTTGGCAGGACACGCGGCTCAAGCCCGATGGAGAGTACAAGAATCCATTGATTAAAATTATCGGCGAAGCAATAGTAAGTCTACGGATCCTATTTCAAATAAAAAGTAAGAATGTCTCCATTATGTTTACGGACTCAATAACATTTTGTTTAATTGTTATAGGATGAATTAACACAACAAGAGACCCAAGGAAGCTTCGAATCCGTGGGTACAGAAGGCATTTTGACCAAGTCTTTGGGCAATCCTGAGCATTCCGGTCGTCTTCGTGGGCAATCAAAATTTGTCAAGCAGGCACAATACTTCAATTCCATGCACGTAACAAGGGAGAATCCTGAAGTCTCCTTTATTAAATGACATATTGCTGCATTGGAAAGAACGGTGCAGGAACTTTGTACGAAGCACGGTATCAACCGTGAGACGATGGCCAAGGAGGCAGCCCCAACTACCGTTGATCAGCACAACAGTTTCAAGGCGAGTTGCACCCTCAATGAGAAAGAAGCCGACGCGTCGGAAGCGCAGCCCACGCCTAATGCAAGTAAGGAATGCCAGATTTTCCTTACTGATTTTATTAATGGTGGAGAAGTTTTGGTTGCGATAGGCAGGGCATACATGGACTGTGTTCCAACCGACACAGTCCATGGGATTCCTTTGAGCAAGGGGAATGTGCGAGTGACAATCAATGTCCCAAAATTAAAACATGCACTCCTTCCGATTCCGACGCATGAAGCTACATATATTGAAGAGGCTGTCGGGGGCTTTGTTGCTTGGCCCAAAAAATTAGTCGTGCTTCAGAGCAGTTTAAGCCAGGCCAGTCGAGGTCCCAGTCAAGCTCCCGACCCAGAACCAACGGGAAGGAAACGAATAAAAAAGAGAGCCGGGAGAAAGAAACTACAGTCATAGCCGGAGGTACAACAGCAAACGGAAGAAGAAGTACATACGTTTGACTTCAATGAAATTCCCGTTGAAATGAGACCGCTAGCTTATTACGCACAAAGTTCCTTGAGTAACGGTAGCCAGATTTCGTGCCCACCACAACAATCCGATGAAATGCCCATATATATTGGGTATGAAGATGTATTCCATTTCATAACCTTTAAAGAAGTGCAAGCAGTATAATGGTTTACATCAGGTAATTATTTTTTCCTTAAACAATACTTAATTATTGTTTCAATTAGCTTGAAAGATAGATATATGTGTTGATTTTGCACGCGTAACAAGTTTGACTTAATGTTTTGCAGCTACTTATCGGATTGTTGTGCAAGAGCAGGATTGGATCAACGTTTCGAGTTTATTTCTCCATTCCTTGTCTCGCCAGTTCAACAGAATATAGATCGCGTAGCCTACATTCGAGAGAGAGCCGACAATATCATCCGGATCATAACAAACGTACCAAGGGTACGGCTTGTTCTCATGCCATATAACAGCAGCCAACATTGGATATTGGCTATTATTAATCCGTGGGATGACTCCGTCCTCTATTTTAATCCTCTTGGAAACGATCCGGGTGAAGATTTTCAACAGCTAATAACGTTGTAAGTATTCTCACATTGATTTATAGTTCCATGATTTGACATTCCATAATTGTTGTTCCGGATGATTTTGATATTTGTTAAATTGTTAGGGCACTAAACGATTGGAAATTGCTGGTGGGACGAGGAATAACAAAGCGACGCAACTACAAGACATTAATTCAGACTGCTCAATGCCGATACAGCAAGGAAATGTGCAGTGCGGCTATTTTGTATTGGGGTTCATGCGAGAAATAACGTTGAACGTCGATGGACTTGCCTTACTGCAAAACAAGACTTCTTATACTGAAGATGATTTGGATTTGGTTAGGCAAGAGTGGACTACATATGTCATGAGCTTCATACAATATTGAGGCAAAGTCTCTAATAGAAATTTTTTGTATAGCAGTATATATTAATTGTTGTACATTGTGACATTGTATTTGCCATATCAATTATGTTATTAGTTTATTCTTTGTAAAACTTTTTTTTCATGATATGAATGAATGAACTGGTATTCAATTGAACGAGTAGATATTTTTTTTTTTGTTTACGTAACAACCTACCACGACAGTTTTCAACAAAAACCGTCGTGGAAATCAATATACCACGACGGTTTTCACAGGAACCGTCGTCGTACATCAAATACCATGACGGTTTGTTGTTCGTTGTCAGCCACCGTCGTGGTAAGTGAACTACCACGACGGTGGATTATAGAAACCGTCGTGGTATGTCAGAAATACCATGACGGTTTGTCGTTCGGTGTCAGCCACCGTCGTGGTAAGGTCGACTACCACGATGGTGGATTATATAAACCGTCGTGGTAGGTCTAAATACACGACGGTTTCTAGAACTCTGTCACCACCATTGTGGTAAGGTGAACTACAACGACGGTGGCCTAAAGAACCCGTCGTGGTAAGTGTACCTACCACGACGGTTTATACATACAACTGTCGTGGTAGGTTCCTTATCACGACGGTTTACAATAAAAATCGTCGTGGTAGATGTTGCTAAATATCAATTTTTGACACTATTCTTACCTATTCTACGATGGGTAAAAAACCGTCGTGAAATCTGAAAAGATTTCACGACTCTGGAATCCACGATGGTTAGAAAACCGTCGTCAAAATATTACCACGACGGTTTTAACCGTCGTGGTATCCACATTCTGTAGTAGTGTATGGTATATTTTTTTAACTTAAAAATAATTTGTTATTAACATATTTAGGGACGGGGGCAAGTGTGGGGTAAATTCTTGTCCCCAAGTTAGGGGCAGGGCAGGGACCGGGGACCGAGCAAGCAACCCATGTCCTATCTTACCCCCAATATATACGTATATTATATATTTTTCTTAAATGTACAATAATAGACCCTTTAAACATAGTTCATTATTTTTCGAATTGCAATTCATTATTAAGATTCAGTTTGCATATGTTTAAAATTTGATTTGTATTATATAACCTTTGATTTTTATTTTTATTTTTTGAAATAAATTTATGTTTAACTTTTACTTTCACACACTCCCTATTCATTGTCTATTTGGAAATCTACTGAAAGGCAAGTAGAACATTACTTAGACTTATTTACTCATTATTCAGCTTAGAGACCATAAGCCCATATTTCTTGTAGGAAATGCTATGTTAGTGTAACGACCCGCCTAGCACAGGCCGTTACCATACATACATACTTATATACTGAACTTCTTATACTTACTTACATACTTATGAAAACAACGGAAATTTTTTTTTTTTTATATGGCATACGAGTGCAACATATAAAAGTATCTTTAGCAAAATATTTACCATAACATAAATTCATAAAGAACAAAACGCGTAGCAGCTAGATTTCCCACATTTCACAGTTTGCCCCGCCATGCCCTTCCATCTTGTATCAACCATTGCTGACGGTTGCTTACCTACAGCATAAACGTAAGACAGTGAGCTTTCGCTCAGCAAGTACAACCTCCTATACCGCGATAAAAACAAACATAATTTATCCTTACATATTCTAGCTTAACTTATCATGCATATCATATCATTTCTTATCTTCATTCATCATAACATAACATACATGTCGTAATGCATGGTCCATTTATGCTTATTTTATGCTCAATTCATGCTTAACTTACTTTCATTTCTTATCTTACTTATGGGCCCCTTACTTGTGTGTATGTACCGGGCGCGCGACTATGAAGTGGTGGGTCGGCCAAACCATTTCCAACTCAAACCATAGTCCAACCCGACCTTACTCGGGTCGGTACAACACAGGCGATTTGCTCGCCATCTTTCTTTTCATCTTGTCGTGTCATACTTGATCTTATTATTCTTATAAGATTTCGTGAATATGCTTCGTGCTCTTATACTTACATGCTTCATGTAATCATAACATTCATCGTAAACATACCTTAACTTATCATACTACATAACCTAGCATACAACATATGATATATTGCATAGCATATCAATAACATAACATAACAACAATAACATCACTTAGCATTAACAATATAACATAGCAACAACAACAACATAACGTAGCATCAACAACTGTATAACATACATTCCTAGCAGGTAAGTAGCCTAGCAGCAACCCCTGATACAAGATGGAGGGCGAGGTCTGGTGGACTGTGAAATGTGGGGATAATGCCGCCATGCGTTTTGTTTATTTAAGTAATTATTTTATAAGCTTTATTTTATGCCGGTACAACGTTATTAATTATTCGTTATAATTATTTACGTATGTGCATATATGATTATATATTGCTTAAAAAATATATATATATATTCCGCTGTTTTACGTTATAAGAATGAATATAAGTATGTATGTATGTATGTATGGTAACGGCCTGTGCTAGGCAGGTCGTTACAGTTAGACTTTAAAGTAAGTATATGGGTATTTAAACTAGGAAAATTGTAGCAAATAACATATTTTATATGTACTTTTTAAGTCTATATTAGGTTTGTTAAAATATGATAAATTAGAACATATATTTCTGATAAATCCTTGGATCTTCGGGAAATCCTTGGATTTTCCAGAAGATAACAGATATATAGTAAATTTTTAATAACAAATTTATATTTAAAGTTTCAGGTTAGAGAGAGAAAGAATTGGGGGGGGGGGGGGGGGGAGTGAGAGAGACAGAAGAGTATAGAGAAGGGTTTTTTTTTTTTTTTTTAATTTTGAAATTACATAGTGATAGAGTTGAGACTATACTTAAAAGTTTATGCTATAATTTATTATTACTATGCTATAATTTACTATTACTATCTTCAAAATATTGTTTTACTCTTTCTTCTTTTAAACTATGATGCTGAAATTGGAGAAGACCTTTAAAAACCATCCACGTCCGTTATACCACTAGCACTGGTGGTCTTTATGTCACATTATTTGACTCAACAAATTGCAATAACATCCACACCCACGGGGTGGATAGGATGGTAAAAAATCTTGATATTGTTAGGCATCTCCCTTTTATCTATCAATATTCGAGTCTCATTGTCTCTCTTTTGCTCTAATTTTGACTGTTGAAACTTAGGGTGATAACATGATAAGTCCAGGGTAGATAACTGAGAAAAACTAATATAAATAACATGACTCTTACAATGTCACTGAAAAATTGAAAATGATAGTATCTAAACATTTTTTACTTACTAAAAAACAAAAAAAAAACAAAAACAAAAAAAAACTGCAATAATATCCACCTTTTAGGTGTTGCCATGACGTACATAATGGGCTCCCCATCTGTTGTCTTATCTAGAAGCTTCAATAGAAACCAAATAAAGGAGGCTCCACTTCTCAAGGCGGGCACAAAAATGGAGATCATGAGCCTGCTACAATTTTTTGAACCTCAAAAACATTAGTCAATCAGAACCATTTTCTAACTCTCTTTACCTTCTCCTCCTCTTGCTTCTCATTTTATTTATACGACACAACAAATCATGTGTAAAATTGAAGTTACCACCATCCCCACCAAAGTTACCAATTATAGGAAATCTCCACCAACTTGGAAAATTCCCACATCGCTCTCTCCGAGCACTCTCCGACAAGTACGGCCCTCTTATGTTCCTAAACTTGGGCCAAATTCCAACCCTAATTGTTTCTTCACCCGATACGGTCGCAGAGATCGTCAACAACCATGATGTCGTTTTCTCCGACAGGCCTAAACGACCGCGACCGATATCTTGTTTTACGGAAACAAAACCGTGGCCTTTTCGCCCTACGGTGAGTACTGGAAAGAAACTCGAAAAGAATGTGTTGTTCAACTTCTGAGCCTTAAGAGAGTGCAATCATTTGAATTTGTGAGGGAACAAGAAGTTGGGAATTTGGTCGATAAAGTAAGGGAAGCTTGCCTTGGTGGGACTTCAGTGAATCTAAGTCAAATGTTGATTGCAGCTTCTACTAATATAGTCTCGAGATGTGTTCTTGGACAAGGTTATAAGGCGGAAGATGGATCTATAAGTCGGTAGGGAGAGCTAGCAAACGCGGTGGCGATGCAGCTTATGGAATTCAGTGTCGGCGATTTCTTCCCTTCGTTCCGGTGGATCGACATGATCATAGGCTTTGTCGGGAGATTGAGATCGACTTTTAGGGAGTTTGATGCTTTCAATGATCGTGTAGTTTAAGAACATAAGGCAGCACGGAAACTCGGAGGTGTTGCTTCTGAGGTGGAAGATTTTGTGGATGTTCTACTCCGACTTCAACATGACTGCACTCTTGATTTGAGCTCACTCAGGACCACCTGAAAGCAATCCTACAGGTATCTCTCTTTTCACGTATAATTTTTCAATAACAAGAAATTAAAAAATGCAATGTAAGAACTGTATTTGTGTCATGCAAGTGTTTAAAAGTTAAATTTATCTCACGTCGTTGAGTAATCAGGCTGTTATGAGTTTATATGTGGACTAGAAACCCATCCTTTAGTTATTTTTGAGGATAAATTCTATTCAAATTCATTTATCATGATATCAGAGCTAGCGACCTTTGCACACATATGATCAGTTTAGATCGCAATCTATTTGTATGACATACTACGTGTGAGATAGGATGCTAGAAATTGATTTGTCACATTTGGTTAAGTTATTAAGCTATTATCATATTTATATATAGATTGGAGACCCTTTTCACTTGAACTATCTTTTGAGCTTTGAGTTACCTAACCCAATTTATCAATATGGACATTTGAGATTGTCATTTAGTTATAATCAATTAATTCAAACAAATATTTGATGCCGATAGATTGCACACAATTAATTTGTTATTGTTGAAAAGAGTAAAAGATAATAATTAGCTCTTAAATTTACTAGTTGAATATCCGGAAAGCAAATTCTAAAATCTAGAAAAATATTTTCTGTGTTTTATATGGATTTGCCGGACATGTTCACGGCAGGAATTGAAACTACTTCAACAGTATCAGAATGGTTAATGGCGGAGTTGGTTCGAAATCCGCGGGTGACGAAGAAAGCTCAAGAAGAAGTAAGAAGAGTGTTAGGACAGAAAGAAAAGGTGGGAATGGACGATATCAATCAAATGGATTACTAAAAATGTGTTGTCAAAGAAAATCTAAGACTGCATCCGCCAGCCCCTCTTTTAGCTCCTCGAGAAACAACCGCGAATGTCAAGATCGGAGGTTACCATGTTCCGGCGAAGACAACAGAACTTATCAATGCTTGGGCAATTCATAGGCATCCAATTTTGTGGGACTAACCAGAGGAGTTCATTCCAGAGAGGTTTGAAAACACCCCGGTTGATTTCAATGTCCAGGACTTTCAATTTGTTCCGTTCGGATTCGGAAGAAGGAGATGCCCTGGATTAGCATTCGGGATTTTTAGTGTTGAACATTTGATTGCGAATCTCTTGTATTGGTTTGATTGGAAGTTGCCAAATGGTGTGGGAATATTGCCTGAGGATCTAGACATGTGTGAAGTCTATGGGATCACAGTTCATAAGAAAGTTCCTCTTGAGGTTTTGCCAACATTGTACTCCCCCTAAGGCGTGGTTGGTCAGGAAAGAAAATAAAAACGAGAGAGTTGCAGATCATCTAAGTGAGGAAAAAAGAAAAGCACGAAAAGGTCTTTTTTCTTATGATATTGAGTATGAAATCCTTCTAATAATCTCTTTCAGAGATATCAAAAATTAAGGTTTTAATTTAGAGCTAAGATGATGATAGTTTTCTAATTTTTAGTCGATTTCCTAGGATCAAATAAAATTAGGTGTATAGTTTACAAAACTAAGTTTCCTTTTTCATGATACAAAAAACTACTACTAATTTTTATACATAAATACATTATAGAAGTTTAAGCAAATTCCGACTGTGGCAGCACCAATTCAAACCACAGATTTCGCAACTTACACACATTAATGAACCACTTTTAATTTTATCAATTATATGAAATTGGTAGGAACATCTCTAATGCAATATTCACTACTAGAAAAGAGGGATTACACGACGGGTTTTACCCGTCGTGTAAAGTTTTCACGACGGTTCCTTAACCGTCGTGTAATCCAGCGTCGTGGAAGATAACACGACGGTTTTAATACCGTCGTCGTATCTAAGTTTTACACGACAGTTTTGCAACAGTCGTGTAATCCCGGTAAAAAGATATGTGGTGAAGCAAATAAAACGATCATTACACGACGGTTCCGGGAGGAACCGTCGTGTAATCTTCTATTTGTTTGGAGATTACACAACGGTTCCACCTGGAACCGTCGTGTAATTTATTATTTAAAAAAAAAATTGGGTTATTTTTTTTCATACAGGTGGCCTAATCTGTATGTTATCCAATACACGATCCAAGATATTAACTTCATTAATCAAACTAAAAATACACTCCAATTATTACATTACAAGTTTATACATCATAATTAATGAATTCCATTACATGTCCAGACCATTCTCCCCTAATCAGATCCAAATCCTCAGAAGTATAAAATTGTTTACTTTCAAGTGCGTCAATTCCATTCAACACTATATCCCTCATAAAACCTAAAATAAAATAACCACATTCAACACTTCCCTCTTGGAGAGGACAAGGACGGTTCGAGATTTTGGTTTAATAGTCTCGTCTCCTTCTAATCCCTTCTCCGGTCGTAATCTTCCAATCCGTGAGGGCCCTAGCAAATTGGTAAAATTCAAACTAATTAAGATGCATATAATTAAGATTAAAAAAAATAACATATTCAAATTAACTTACATGTTCATTAGCTCAGTAAAATCGTCGCGCTTCTTGTCCCGAAGAGGATCAAAATAAAAGACGAGGTCCTCCCATGGGTCAATGACACCCAAAACCCAATGTCTCCCTCTGTTATGTGGCACAAGATAAAGCCGTTCTTTGGGTGCGTCACGCAAAAATTGAGAAGATTGTCGGCTCGCTCTCTCCTTCCAGCATCTTCATTATCTGTTCTCACCGGTGAGATTAAGCTTGGAGACACAAACACAAACTTCTCAACTTGCCCGTTAATTCTACATAGTTCCTCCAAATATCTGCATAACCGTATCAAAAATGTTACTCTACATGAAATATAGAAGATTTTCCAGATAAAAAGAAAATTAAAGATAAAGAATGTCGTACCTCATGTAGACTAATATACAATTCGCACTGATTTCTTGTAAATTAATGAACTCATAAATATCTTCAAAGCTCAGAAAGACAGGCATATCAAAACCCATAATCGTGTATGGTATTGGGACCTTAATCTGATTACCTTGACGCATGGAACTATGTGCATAATAAGCCAAAGGCCTCATTACCCTGTTAATGTTATTAAAGTCGAACATGAGTTTTCGTTCTTGCGCACCTTGTTGTACCTCAGTTCGAGAGTCGATCGTTTTATTTCCAGCCTTTTCTTGGCATTTTTTGTTGCCAGCTGCTGGGTCGG
The DNA here is from genome assembly GCA_009761775.1 of Ficus carica. Taxonomy (NCBI): domain Eukaryota; kingdom Viridiplantae; phylum Streptophyta; class Magnoliopsida; order Rosales; family Moraceae; genus Ficus; species Ficus carica. The sequence goes on along the minus strand of CM019748.1, from coordinate 18,826,877 downwards.
GAACGTGACTAGGCCCTCGACTCGCCTTGTTCATACTCATGTCGAGCTCAACTAAACTTTTAGGCCAAGCAACAAACCCATTAACAGCATCCTCCACAGTGGTTGCGTCGTACGTCGGTATAGGTAATGGTGATTTTTTTAATTTGGGCACGTTGATTGACACTCGCACGTTCCCTTCCCCCAGTGGAATCCCATGCACCGTATCGGTGGGGAGGCTCTCGAGCCATACTCTTCCAAACGCAACAAGCAACTGTCCACCCTGAACTTCATCGAAGATATAGAGCTTACACTCCTGACTGTCGACCGGCATGGTTGGCGGCTCAGCAACTCCATCTTGTTTTTCTTGGGCAGAGCAACTAGCCTTAAAGCTGTTGTGTTGGTCTATGGTTGGTACATTCTTGGGATCAACCGACGGCTCCACATTTCTGTTCGCACATAGACCACGCACCAACGTCTTTAATTCTTCTATTTCACGTCTCATTGATTGTACTTCATTGTCTTTCTTCGAACTTCGACTTAGGTTAAAGTACTGAGACGGCTTTACGAACTTTGATTGGCCACGGACACGGCCTTTGTGTTCAGGTCTAGATAATGCCTGCGACAATACATCATTAGTGCCAACTGACTCGAAAGTGCCTTGGCTCTCCTGTGTGTTGTACTCCATCTACAAGATTATTAACAGAAATCATTTAAGCAAAAGGGTTGTAAGTACGTATAGTAGTGATGAAGAAATCATTGTTAGTTAGTAAACTTACTATCAACTCGCTAGCTTTTTTACATTCTGGATTTTTCAACTCTCCATCAAGTCCCATCTGTTGCTCAAGCCACAAACCATCTCTTCTCTCCCATTTCCCAGTCTTCTTAAACTGTAATTAACATCGTTAGTATACCTGGGATACGATTTAGTACAAAAAAAATTTATTGACATACCATTTCCTGGTCGAGCTTCCTATATTCGTCTCGGCCTCCTCTTGATGAGTATTCGTTGTTTGTCCTTATTTCGCTTCCACGATCAGATAGTTGTTGGAATTGCGAGGACGTTCTATACTGAACGAATTTCATCCAATCCTCTTCTTCAATATTGGGGTAGTTGTCAATAACTTTTTTCGGCCGTGTCCACACACTTTCTTCATTTATAAATTCCTCGACATATGTCTTGTACAGATCGTACCGAAAATTCCTTGCAGCCTCACCACATGATTTTAAACAAGTGTTCCGGAAGCTTTCTTCCACGGTGAAAGAAGTAACAGTTTCTTTCCAAATAATTTCTTTCAATCCGTCTAAATCACGAGATCTCCAATCTTGAATCCATATTGGAACGTGCTCTCTAGCGAGCACGCCAATCCAGCTCATCAATTCGTCACCGTGCTTCCCTTCCGGTTGTCCTTTCTCGTCAAACATGACTTGAATTCGTTCACCTCTTTTCCTTGCCATATGGACGCGTTTCATTATTGTTGCCCTTCGCTTGCCCTCGACAGTGGGATCCACCGGGTTTCTCCTTCGTGCTCATCCCTTTTTGGAATGTTCCATTGTTCTCGTTCACCTACATTTATTGGCAAATAAAAAAAAATTTACGTTAATGGGTATTCGAACTTTTTTCATCCTTTTTTTTTTAATTTAATTGTTATTATGTTGGCACAAATAAAATGTAGTGGAAAATATAACGAAATTTATATTTCCACACGGGCGGCAGGCGCCCAAGGGCACCTGGCGCCCCACACGGGCGCCTAGCGCCCCACACGAATTAGGACAAAAAAAAAACACTCGAAATAAAAGCATAAGTGCAAAACGCTGCCATATGACAAAAATAACACTTGAAAAATTCATGTTTATGCTTTTATACATATATATATGTGATTGCTTATATATTATTCCTCCAAAAACTCAAGTTGACATTTCATCGAGCATATTGTGGGCGGGAAAAAATCATGCGTATGTAAAGTGTAAAAACCATTCACAAACCATTAATCTACAAAGAGCATCATTATGAACTTAAACACCCATGCTAAAAAATGGATCTTTAGTGACAAACAACAAGACAAAATCCCAAATTTATTTTAAGTTGTATATTAAGTTACCTTAATTTTCTTTGAAGATGAATAGACACTCCAACACCAATGGATTGGCAACAACGGCGGCAACGACGGCGATGGCGGCACCAACGACGGCGACGGCGGCGGCACGACGGAGTTAGCAGCGGCTTGGAGGCGGCGGCTTGGAGGAGGGAGTGGGTACTTGAGAAATTTAGAGAGTGTGAAGAGAAATGAGAAGGTATGTGGAGAGAAAAGTTAAGAAAGTTGTATTTAAGTAATGGGTTTGCGCGCGGATTTCAAAAAACGCAAGTTAAAAATTTTCAAAATTTTTTCAAGATTACACGACGGTCCACCATGGACCGTCGTGTAATCCCCCCTATTCAGGGGGATTACACGACGGGCCCTAGGGCCCGTTGTGTAACACCAGATTACACGACGGGCCCTAGGGCCCGTCGTGCAATCTTAAAGACGGGGGATTACAAGACGGGCCCTAAGGGGCCTGTCGTATAATCCCGATATTACACGACGGTTTTTAAAATACACCGTCGTGTAATTTTTAAAAAATTTCAAAAATTTGTCACCACATTCCGACGGCCTCACACCACTGTGTTGTATACAAAATATTACGCAAACTGTAGCATTGGTCCTGATTCAAATTTAATATTCAATATATATATATAGCAATCAACATAACAAATTAAATATGGTATAGATCATGATGAATTATAATAGAAATTAATTTATTAATGTACTTGTACACAGTAAATGGCATAATGTTCAAGTTTTTTTCTTTTTTCTCTTTGCTGCCTCAACACGTGTCCATTCAATATCTGGTCGAACCAAGTGTGAAACATCATCATCGAATTCGTCAATCTCCTCAACCGGTGGCATTCCCTGGTGAAAGATGGAATGTCGGAGCAATCTTCCTCATCTTTTTGCCCATCACGGTACAATTTTGGCTTCATCGGCACAACTAAGGAAAACTCTGCATTGCTGGGATCCGTTGTATAAAATACTTGGATTGCTTGTGATGCCATAATGAATGGATCATTTTTGTATCCCAATCGTCTAAAGTCCACAACTGTGATGCCATCACTGTCAATCCTTACATAATTATTGTCTGCCCATTTGCACTTAAAGAGTGCTACATGTAAACCACAGTAATCGAGTTCCCAAATATCTTCAATGAAACCGAAGTAGTTCATAGTTCCATAAACTGGATTCTTGTCCTTTGCAGATGAAATATGCATTGACTTAGCACGGATACTAACACCATTATTTTGAACGGGATGCTTCTCATCTCTTTCGCGAGTGTAGAATGTATAACCATTGACGAAGTACGATGTATACCGTGTAACAATCGTAGACGGACCTCTAGCGAGGTTCATTAACTCTTGCGAACAGCCGTCCTTCTGAAAGACATGACTTCGTAGCCACAGACGAAACGTCCGATTGTGGTCATCGTGTATCAACTTTTCATTTCGTCCTCTTCTAAGATATTTATCTCTTATTTCCTGTAGGTGAATCTCGATAAAAGGCTCAACTTCAACCCTATTATGTAAATTATAGAGACAAGCTTTCTCCCATTCACATCGATTTACCTGCGATGGAATGCCGACGGATAGTCTTTTCCGGTCAATGTTTGTAGTCTTCGGCAACCCAATCGCCTCCGCGGTGGACAAATACTCGGAGCAAAATTCGACCGATTCCTCCGCAATGTAGCTTTCTACTATACATCCTTCTGCCCGATTTCGGTTCTTGACATAACCCTTCAAAACCTTCATGTATCTTTCAAAAGGATACATCCATCTCAAGTACACCGGTCCACATAGCTTCAATTCCCGGACTAAGTGCACCGTTAGATGAATCATTATGTCAAAAAATGAAGGTGGAAAGTACTTTTCAAGCAAGCACAAAGTCTTAACCAACTCTAATTGTAGCGAATCTAGTGTCAATGGATCTATTACCTTAGAGCATATCGAGTTGAAAAATGAGCATAACTTGGTAATTGCGAATCTCACATCCTTCGTTAAAACTCCTCGCACCAGCGGTAATAACTGTTGCATCAAGATATGACTATCATGTGATTTCATGCCAATCAGCCTCAGATCCTTCATAGACACCAACTTTTTCAAGTTGGAAGAATACCCGTTGAGCACTTTTACAGAAGCGAGCCACTCACAAAGCTTTCTTTTTTCTTGTCTTGATAGTGTGTACTTCGCCGGAGGTAAGTAAGTTGCATTCCCTTTCTTCGTAGGGATCAAGTTAAGTCTAATCTTCAATTCCTTAAGATCCAACCGTGCCTTCTCACCATCTTTGCTCTTGTTAGGAATGTCTAGCAATGTGCCCACTATTGATTCACACACGTTTTTCTCAATATGCATCACATCCAAGCAATGACGAACAAAAAGTGTCCTCCAATATGGAAGTTCGTAGAAGATTGACCGTTTTTTTCCAAGGGCCGTCAACCACGGGATCATTGTTACGCCGTTTTCTTTTCCCGAGCACCACTTTCAAATCCTTAACCATCTCATAAACGTCTTCGCCGGTCAAAACCCGGGGAGGGTTTCTTTCTTTTGTTTTGCCATCGAAAGCCTTTTTCTGTTTGCGGTATCGATGATTTTGTGGTAAGAATCTCCTATGACCAAGGTAAACGGTTTTCTTACCATTCTTCAATCGGATGGAGGATGTTTCTTTCATACAAACGGGACAACCGATAGAACTCTTGACTGAATAACCAGATAGATTTCCATAAGCAGGAAAGTCATTGATTGTCCACATCAACATTGCACGGAGTGTGAATGTCTCTTGAGGGTAAGCATCTCTAACTTCGATCCCCTTTTCCCATAAGCTCTTTAGATCATCGATTAGTGGTGCTAAGTACACATCAATGTCATTCCCTGGTTGTTGAGGACCAGATATCAATAAGGTCAACATCAAGAACTTTCGCTTCATGCTCAACTTCGGAGGGAGATTATAGTTGACAAGTATGACGGCCAAGTACTATGCCTACTACTCATATTACCATGTGGGGTTAATTCCGTCCACCGACAAACCAAGACGTAGATTCCGTGGTTCCGCACAAAATTCAGGATGATCGGCATCAAAGGTCTTCCATTGTGGTGCATCGGCTGGATGTCTAAGCATACCATCTTTCAACACGTTTATCATGGTGCCAAGTCAAATTCTGGCATGCTCGGCATTACGGAATAAACGTCGTAGACGCGGTTACCGGAGGAATGTACCATAACACCTTTGCCGGCACACCTTTGCTTGCCATTCGTTGGCTTCTTGCCCTTCTTCCATCTGACTCCTTACAAACCGGACATTCATCCAAATTCTCGTACGCATTTCGATAAAGGGCGCAATCATTTGGACATGCATGAATTTTTTAATATTCCATTTCCAAAGTGCTCAACGTCTTCTTAGCTTCGTACATACTAGCAGGTATTTTATTATCAACCGGTTAGAACCTCTCTTAGAAATTCTAAAAGAGCCGTGAAACTAGAATTTGTGCACCCTCCCGATGCCTTCATGTTCCATAATTTGACCAATGCGGACAATTTCGTATATTTACTACACCCGTCATACAAGGGCATCTCGACATCATTCATCATTGCTTCAAATAACTCCGGACGATGCACAAACTATTCTTCCAATCATTAACCATATCAAACAAATTATCTCCTACAAGTTCCTCAACAACATCATCTTTCGCTTTGTTGTTCGATGATGGATTAAAAAACATTTCACCGTGTAAATACCACGTTTGGTACGAACAAATAATACCACGCGCAAGCAAGTGTCTTCTAACTTCATCAACTGGATGAGATCTATGATTTCCACAATCACACAAGGACATCGAATCTTATCATTCTTCATGTGAGTTTCCGCAAATGACAAAAATTCTTCAATCCCATCTCGATATTTTCTAGTCAATCTATTAGCCCACATCCATTTTCGATCCTTTTCCAAGAACCGACCTAAATCGATATTAAATTTATCATACAAATCATTCAATAATCAAGTTTTTGCATTTAAAAACACAATGTATAGTCAACAACTAATCAAACCGAAAAGAAAAAAAGAGAATATATACCATTTTTGACATCTACAATAAATCGTTCATAAAATCAAATAAATAAAAAGAAGAGTGAGTAATAATCACAATACTTACAAATATTTAATATACGCGAGTGTTGGTTTCGCAGTGGAGGGAGACGTGTGTTCGCAGGTGTCTGTGATGTTTTTCGCGGCTGCGCGATAGATCTGTAATGAGATGAAATGAGAGCTGTTGAAGGGTAAAAAAGTTAGGAATACACGACGGTTCCAACCGTCGTGTAATCTCCGTTGCGGAGCAACTTTACAATACGGTTCCAAAGAACCGTCGTGTAAAGTGCCTCGCGGAGCAACTTTACACTAAGGTCTTTGGAACCGTCGTTGTAAAGTCCGACTTTACACTACGGTTCCAAAGAACCGTCGTGTAAAGTGCCTCGCGGAGCAACTTTACACTACGGTTCCAAAGAACCGTCGTGTAAAGTCGGACTTTACACTACGGTTCCAAAACCGTAGTGTAAAGTCCGACTTTACACGACGGTTCTTTGGAACCGTAGTGTAAAGTTGCTCCGCGAGGCACTTTACACGACGGTTCTTTGGAACCGTAGTGTAAAGTCGGACTTTACACGACGGTTCATTGGAACCGTAGTGTAAAGTTGCTCCGCGAGGCCACTTTACACGACGGTTCTTTGGAACCGTAGTGTAAAGTTGTTCCGCAACGGAGATTACACGACGGTCTTTAGAACCGTCGTGTAAAGTCGGACTTTACACGACGGTTCTTTGGAACCGTAGTGTAAAGTTGCTTCGCGAGGCACTTTACACGACGGTTCATTGGAACGTAGTGTAAAGTGGCTCCGCGAGGCACTTTACACGACGGTTCTTTGGAACCGTGTGTAAAGTCCGACTTTACACGACGGTTTCAAAGAACCCATCGTGTAATCTCCGTCGTGTAATGTACTTTTTGTAGTAGTGATTTTTATATCAATCCCGTAAATTCGATAAGAAAATCATTCCCAATACATCAATGATGTTACATTTAGTTCCAACCTTAGCAACAAGTGTACTGTAGGTAAAATTCTGACATTTAATTATTCATTGGTTGATGATATGTTGATTTTTCACTTTATTGACAACTATAATATCATTTTTCTTTATTTTTAGAATTAAATACTTTCCTTTTATTAGAATTAAAGCTCAAAATAATATATAAAAATAAATAAACATTGTTTAAATATAAAAAACATATTATCTGGAGCATCATTGTGTAATGTTCTTATAAAAGGAAAGATATTATCTGGAGCATCATTGTGTAATGTATTATCTGGAGCATAATACAGAGAAAGATATCCTATGTGTAATGTTTTTTTATATAAAAAAACATATTTTCTCTCCAATTATACATATAAAAGAATATCGAATATATCATACACACACATATATATATGTTATGTATACTTGAATAAATTAAGAAATGGAATAACTATATACGTATATATTTATATCATGTTAATACAACATAAACATGACATTTGCACGAAAATAGTCTAAATCACCGTATGTACTTTGAATTTCAGAATGTTCTACATCATAATATATATATATATATAATTAAAGTTTTCGTATAATACAATTCGTTAACAAACGATTGTGTTTCCTGATATATGATACATTGGAAACTTTCAAACGTGGGGCTCTAATCAATTAAGAGTCATGGACCAACTCAGAGCTCAAATTACTCATAAAACCTATGATTAGACAAAAAATAACGTAACAGTAATTATGGATATTAAATTAAAATCCTTTAACTTCAAATCTAAAAAAATAAATAAAACATGCATTTTTGTACATACATGACAGCATATTCATATATTTCTTCGCTTCAAAAATATATATATATATATATTTCTATATTTGTTACTGTGTATTTTAACACATTAAATCAAATAAAAATCATTTTATAGCAGTTTTTTCTTTTTCTTCTTTTAAAAAAAAATGAAAATGATCATTCCAATTAAAACGATATACAAACATTAATATTAAGGACAAAACAATCATATGGTACAAGAGATATAACTCTCAACTAAAACGTTTTAATCAGTAAAATCTTATAAAACTTAATAAGGAGAACATAAACCGAGATTTGGTGGACAAAAAATCCTCAAATTCCTCAACGTTCTATAATCAAGTATTTATAAGCTCTTGAAAAAATCTAAGACCGAGAGAAGATCTGATCGATCGATAGACAATCACAGAGGTCCCTACAAACCTACCTATAAATGAAACCAACAGACAGATTCCGATAGACAATAAACTCAAGTTAAATACGTACACATATATAAAATGAAAGTGATAGAATTACCTCATTATTATAAAATTAAAACAAAAAATATCAAAATAAAACATAAATATAAAATAATATGGACCGTGATATTCTTGCCACACACTAAACAATCACACTGTCACATATCACAACTTATACAAGAAATGATTTGACCGATTGAAAGGAGAAAAATCATCACACTAACTATGGGACCACTAGTTCTCGCTGGATCCCAAACCTATAAAAGTTCATCAGATGAAACCGCCCCTTAGTCCATTCTTGTTGATGTTACGGAACCGCCAGTCACCTTCATATGCTACAGCTTCGGTGGATCAAGACACTGATAACGTCACACTGACATGCTCTGCTCGAGTTGTGGTCTATGGCGGCGGCTTTTATTGCATACTTCGCAATAGTTATATCTCTATAAAACTTAGGGTGCGTTTGGACCACAGGTCCAAACTCATAGATTTTAATTTAATTTTTGTCTTTTTTTCAAAAATTTTTTATCTTTTCTGAAAAAATACACATCAATTACTATTTAAACTTATCAATTTCAACTCAAACTCATACACCAAACAAACCTTTAACATAGTTAATTTGACTTTTTGGGACAGTATTTATCACTCTCTTGTCCGACTATCGGTGGTGGGGTCATTCAGATCTGATGGCATTTATTAATATTTAATGACAGGCATGTGATCAGATTCAAGGGATAGATGCGTCAGTACTATTGTTACCTTATTTGACCCGCACGAAACAAACAAAGACACCAATTACCTACATGTTTTTTCTGTACAGAGTAAAGGATTAGTTTCATAAATGCAACTACAATATAGGGTTATAGACCCTATATTTTATTATATCCCTTTAATTATCAAAATAATTCATGTTTATACATAAAATCATTTAATTTATTTCATATACTTCTGTTCAAGGGACAACACAAAATATGATCTATAATTATGAGACATATGTGAAATTAATCTAAAGTAAATTATTAAGTTTGTTCTTCTTGATATATATATATATATTTTTTGTAATTGAAATGGTTGTAAGACAAAATCCCTCAGTAATTTAGTCTAAAAATATACTAATAAATGAATTATATCAAAAAATTAATAAAAAAAAGACTTTTATAACTATATTTAATAATTTATGGATAATTTAACTATAAATAAAAAAATATAAAAACTAACGGATTCCGTCTAAAAATTAATAAAACAAATAATTATAATAATATTTTAATAATTTATAAAACATTCTAAACTACTAAAAAAACATAAACAAAATATACAAACTTATAAAATAATTTATCATTATATAATTTATAACTATCTAAATATTTTGGGCTGACATAAATTGAAATAATGAAGTGGGCTCCACATTCTCTCTTTTTACACGTCTCAAATTAATACTATTCGAGTTCAGAATAATCTATATATGGAGAGCACTCCATTTCTCAAGCTAGGCACAAAATCTCAGATGGGCACCTTACAATTTTTCAACAACTTGTGGCAATTGCTAGAGCCCTTCTCCATCTCCATTTACCTTCTTCTTTTTCTTCTTCTATTGCTTAATATTTCTTGTCTAAACGCAACAAATCATGTGGATCAAAACCAAAGTTACCTCATCACCACCAAAGTTACCACTAATTGGAAACCTTCACCAGCTAGGCGAACACCTTCACCGATCTCTCCGATCGCTCTCCGATAAGTATGGCCCACTTATGCTTCTGAACTTGGGACAGATCCCAACCCTAATTGTATCATCTCCTGAAATGGTAGGAGAGATCGTCAACACCCACGACGTCGTTTTTTCTAGCCGCCCTAAAACTACTGCCTCCGATATCTTGTTTTATGGACACAAAAACGTCCTTTTTGCCCCCTTATGGCGAGTTTTGGAGACAAGCTCGGAAAATTTGTGTTCTGAACTTTTGAGCCTTAAGAAAGTGCAATCTTTTCAGTTTGTACGAGAAGAAGAGGTTGAAATTTGGTCAATAGTTTAAGGGAAGTTTGCCTTGGTGGGAATAATTCTATTGATCTAAGCAAGATGTTGATTTCAGCTTCCAATAATGCAATGTCAAGATGTATTCTTGGCATAGCTATAAAGAGGAAGATGGTTCTATCAAAAGGTTGGGAGAGTTATCACACCAAATGTCTAAGCAACTTGCGGCCATTTGTGTGGGTGATTTCTTTCCTTCTTTGAGATTCATTGATGTTCTTCGAGGTTTTGTCGGTAGATTGAGATCAACTTTTAGAGCGTTCGATGCTTTAACGATCGCGTGATTGAAGAGCATAAGGAAGCAAGAAAATTTCATGGAGGCCCGTCGGAGACGGAAGATTTTGTGGATGTTCTCCTTCGGCTACAACATGACCCATGCTTGGTTTTGAGCTCACTCATGACCACCTCAAAGCAATCCTACAGGTCCCTCTTCCTCTCCCTCTCTCGCTCTCTCTCTTTTAGTCCTCAAATATATTTATTCTTTTATATCTATCAGCGACGGAGTCAGAAATTTTTGAAAAATATAAGGATATCGTTTTATTAAATAGAAAGATGTAACAATTTCAAGAAAGATATTCAGCTATATATACACATCTAAATTGTGTCTACGTTTTGCAGGACATGTTGGCGGCTGGAAATGACACTAGTTCAGCGGCTGCGGTGTGTGGTTGATGGCGGAGCTTGTGCGAAATCCAAGAGTGATGAAGAAAGCCCAAGAAGAGCTCAGAAGAATGTGGGAGAAAAATCCAAGGTGGAAACGGATGGTATTCATCAAATGGAGTACTTAAGATGTGTTGTTAAAGAAACTTTAAGACTACATCCACCGGCTCCTCTTTTAAGTCCACGAGAAAACAACTGCGAGCGTTCAGATTGGAGGCTATGAAATTCCTGCGAAAACAAGAGTCCTCATCAATGCTTGGGCAATCCAAAGGGACCCGAGGTCGTGGGATAAACCGGAGGAGTTCATCCAGAGAGATTCGAGAAAATTCAGTTAATTTCAATGGTCAAGATTTCCACTTCTGTCCATTTGGATTGGGAGAAGGAGATGCCCTGGGATGGCATTTGGGCTCGTTAACATTGAATCTTTGATTGCCAATCTTTTGTACTCGTTTGATTGGGAGTTGCCAGGTGATTGTGGACCACCCGAGGACTTGGACATGAGCGAAATTTCTGGGTTGTCCGTTCGCAAGAAGTTCCTCTTCATGTTCTTCCAGTAGCACGATTCTACTTGCCTTAATTATGTCCAACAATAAATTCATATTCTTACTTTTAATATTAAATGTAGAATTCAATTCGAATCTCTCTATCTTTATCTTTAGTACAAAAAAAAAAAAAAAAAAAAAACATTGCTAGCAATAACAAGTCTTATTTTAATAAATTTCTATGTGTTTTGTCTCTGATATTAATTTGGTAAGATCTGGAATAAGATGGGCAAATTTAACAGAGTACCAAAATTTATCTACTGAGAAATATACAGTTACAGAACCTGACTTTAGTAAGGCTAAGAAAATCGCCACTAAAATCAATTAATTAAATGCAATAGTTATTGGGCCTTCAAGAAAAAGGCCACCGACTATTGTCAATGTGACGCATCCAATTCAAGTTTGCCTGTTACGTGGAGACTGTGAATTAAAATTACATCAAAGCAATAGTATCTTTGGATGAATATAAACATATATATATATATATATAACATAGTAAAAGTCTCAAGTATTGCGATTGTACAATCCGGTACATATAGCATCAAGATAATTAATAAATTGTAACACTAATTTATTAATGTGTAATATCTTCTGTTTCTGTTGATATTTATCACTTACAGTAACGATTCATAAATGTAACATGTTACATATAAAATTACATAAAGTTACATAACATTATATGTAATTAACTAATAATTTCAAGAAAATGGCAAAACAAAAAAAAAAATGAAAAAAGATACATCAGTCGGACGTATCAGTGTTGGACAAAAGGCTTTCTTATAAATTATATTATAACAGACAATAGAGAACCGATAACACTAGGAATCATTAACAAATCCCAATTAAGTTATCATATATATTTACTAAAGAACCCCATATCACACAAAGCTTTCCCTTTCAATTCATTAACATAAAAAGAATTATGAAATTCCCAAAAGGAAAAAAAGAAAAAAAAAATTACAACCACTTCAAAGAGAATAAAAGCTAACAAAACCCACGGAAGGTTTAAACAAAACCTAACATCCCAAAAGGATCTACCCGATCTAAGAAAGATAGAGGTCACATTAAAACCCTTACTCGGAACCAAAAAAAAAAAAAAAAAACCGGAAGAAATGAAGAGTGCATGATCGAAGGAGATAAAGCCAAAAATCAATATGGGAAAGGAGTCTAGGGAGCGGCAACATAATTCTATTAATAAAGTAGAAAATAAAATTCGGAGCATTCAGTCACCAAGTAAAATAGTATTTGAAAATAGAAATACGTAGTTGCCAACTTATGAGCAGTACCATTTCATTTCTCAAAAGTTATAAGAAGTACACACCACTCACTCCTCCAACTTTTTAAGAGCTTTGAGCCAACATTCTTAAATTTCCAAGGTTTCTAAGGGACTTGAGAAAATTAGATTCTAACTACATTAAAATTAAATTTAGGGTTCGTTTGGTGTTGAAGTTGAATTTGAGATAAGATAAAATTTTTAAGTTGAAATTGATTGATTTTTTAAAAATTAATTATAATTTTTATTGACTTTTTCAGAAAATACAAAAAAAACCAACTGTAAAATAGAGTTGAGTTCAACCTCAACTGTAATTCCAAATATTTAGATGACCTAGCTAGGGAACTTTAAAATTGCGCAAGTCACAAGAGCATTGGCATCCCTTATCGCCACCCATACATTCAAAGGCTTAAGCTGACATTTAGGCTCGTTGGGGTCACATTTGGAGACGGTATTTTGGAAGTTAGAAATGTGTAGTTGATGAAAATAAACTATTTGGAGTAAAAATGTGTAAAAATAAATAAATAAATAAAATGTGTTTTGAAATTTTTTTTTAACAAAATGGATATTGTTTCATTCGTCTCGAAATTTTATGCAATTTGAAAAAAAAAATCATCTCATTTCGATTTAAAATGATAAAGTTATAAACTTTTAAAATTTGAGTTTTTTGAAATATTTAAAAAAATAAATAATAAAACTAGAAGGAAAAGACAAAAAAAATGTTTGGAAAAAACTTTTGAAAACTTGATCCCAACGAGACCTTAGAAATCAATTTATCATGAAAATTGGTTCTGAAAACTAAATAAACCAACAGGCTCCTAATAAAGTAATAATTTTCCTAAGACATTAAGATAAAAAGATCAAAGTTTTCACACATGGCATATAATAAGATCTCACACCGTAATGGAGTGACAAACTTGGAGCAAATAATCCAATTCCCCCCTATCGAATATATGTCCTCGAACCATGCATGTGAAGAAATTTTTAGGATATATTACACTTTTCTCCTCCGAATTTTAGGTTTTTTCACAAAATATCCCATTAACTTCAATTTGTAATATTCTTTTTCCCTGGACTTTGAAATAGTTTATGAATTTTCTTTCTCAAATTAAATTTTTGATGAAAAAATACACATAACATTCATTAAAAGCATGAATTTGGGGTATAAATGCAAAATTTGAAGTGACACATATTGACAGCACTCGTCATCCTTATTAAATGTGAAATAATAAAGTTATCTATAAGCAAGGTATGGGAGAAAAATGACAATTAGTTCTAAATATTGCAACTCATGCTTCCAACAAGTATTCATATACATTTTTTGGTTAAAAATTTGATTTAGGAGGGAAATTCGTAAACTTTGTCAAGTTTGGGGAGAGAAAATGTTATAAATTGAAATTTAAAAGGTATTTTGCGACAATACCTAATATCTAGGGAAAAAAGAATAATCCGTCCAAATTTTTTATTTTTTGGTCGGTAACTTTCTACCAACGTTAAAATGAGTTACTTGCAATCATCGATCAGGTTACTCTAGTTGCTACTTACTCATACGTAAAATCATCAACATAATTTGGACATATTCAGGAAACATGACACGCAATACAAGCTAAAGAACCTTAACATAAAATATATATTTATAGATATATATCTTTTAAAAAATTCTTAAAAAAAAAAAAAAAAGCTCCAAGTCAATCAATGTCAATTTTAAAAGAATCTGGACAAGAAGTATTTGGAGGCAATATGACTTTTAAAAAGAATATTCGTAAAGCTTTTGACGCTATTTTGGTTTGGAAAGGAGGCTGGATCTGTGTTGCAGTGTGACAATCGCCGAATGGGTTTGAGAAGTCCTTGCCCCAATCCCTCCAGCTGTACACTGGTTATGTAGTACGGCTGGGGATGGCCCACGATGACAAATCTGGAAGGTTAGTGTAATTAAAATAAAATAAAAACAAAAACAAAAGTCGTTCTATTAATTTTATTTCGTAACTATTATCGTTTTAGTAAATTTGTCTTTCCTTTTTGTTTTTGTTTTTTTAATTCCCTTTTGGGAGAACGAGTAAAACAAGAGTGTAATAATAAATTATAATATAAAATTTAAAACATAATAAAAGATTATATAATTAAATTTATGATTATATAATAAAAAGAAAAGAACTACACACATTCCTCCTCTCACACTCTCTCTCACTCTTTTTTTTTTTTTTCTCACTCTAAAATAAAATTATACACATAGATTTATTATTAAAAATCAACCATAAATTCTTTATTTTTTATAAGATCCAAGAAAATTCAAATGATTTACTAAAAAAGAAAATGATTTTTTTCAAAAATCAAAAAATTTACTATAAAAAATCTAATACAATTTATCATGATGTAAAAAATTTGTTATAAACTTTACAAATACGGAAATATTTATAAAATATACTATTTAAAATGATTTTCTTTTCTTTTTGCATGATTGGTTATTGGTATAGATTGGACCACTGTCTTCAGCTGACATGTGTTTAAATTTCGGCTGGACATATGGTTTTTCTTTTTTGCTTTTTTCAGGAAATGAAATGGAATTGACTGATTCAAACCCAGTCAACTAGTTGATTTGCATATTTGGATAAGACGAGAGAGTCCTTTTTTTTTTTTTTTGGTTAATTTCAAAACTAATACATGTGAGAAAATTATTATTAAAACTGATATCACTTTTGTTTCATTTCATTCATAATACTGTCACGTCATTACCATCAATTAAGATAGATGTAAAAAGTAAAATTGTCCTCAGGCAAGTCTAAACCTTATTTTTTTCTCACTTTCCCGCCTAGCCCCCCGTCCATTTTGAAACCCAAATCTTCATATAATATCCTAACTTGATTCAAAACTATTTTCACTATTTTAGAGAGAGAAACTTCCATTTAGAGAGAGAAACTCTCACCGTCAGAAACCACTCCAAAAACCGCTCGAAAACTGTCGGAAACCACCATCAACGCCTTCTATAAAACTTTTTCGAACTCTGTAATAGCTGGATAATATTCTAAAACCACCCAAAAAAACCAGTTGAAATTTCTTGAGTCTCCCATATCCAAACCCAAGAAATTGGCGGAGAAAAACATTACTCTGAAGAGAGGAATGTTCGGCTAATAGCTTCGGTAGAAAAAAGGTCATCGGCGGAGAAAAATCCTAAAAAACCGGAACCAGAGAAAAAAAGAAGGGCGCCCGAGAAATGGTCGAAGAAAAATAAAGGGGAAATCTGTATGCTATTTGATTTTCTGAAAAAAAAAATTACATAAAAATTATAATGTTTGTATTTTTATTTGATTTTGTGACATAAACTAAATGTTTGTTAGTTGGGTATTTGGATTTTGAGAGGAAAATTTAGTGTATTGGTTTATATAAAATTTTATGCTATATTAAATATTATTACTGTTGGTGTCATTTACATGGGTTGCTCATTTACATAATGGACCGGGTGGTAATTTTTTAATGACCTTATTTTTGTCTGTGTGAATACGTGTTGGTCATTTATACAAGAGAAATTATGATGTCTTTCAAGATCAACATGTGTTTATTGTAAAATACACATGGATGATATAACCACGTCATTACAAATAGAGATTTTAATAAAATAAAATAACAATTAACAAAATCTAACATTTTTTATCATTTTGAGTAAAGGTCCATTCATGTTATGACCACCCGGTTATAACAGTTATGACCTATGTTTAAAAGAATTTAAAAAAAAATCTAACATTTTTGGTATTTTTTGAGTAAAGGTCATTCATGTTATGACCACCCGGTCATAACCGTTATGACCTATGTCTAAAATTTTTTTAAAAAAAATATAACATTTTGGCCATTTTTGAGTAAAGGTCATTCTTGTATGACCGGCCGGTCATAACGTTATGACCTATGTCTAAATTTTTTTTATTTTAAATCTAACATTTTTGGTCATTTTCCAACAAAGGTCATTCATGTTATGAATTATGTCTAAAAATAAAAAAATAAAAAAATAAACTACTACTAATATTTTTGGTCATTTTCCAATAAAGGTCATTCCTGTTATGACCACCCAGTCATAACAGTTATAACCACCCGTCATAACAGTTATGACCTATGTCTAAAAAAATAAAAAATAAAAAATAAAAAATAAACATTTTTAGCTATTTTCCAGTAAATTTCATTCCTGTTATGACATATGTCTAAAAAAAATAAAAAATAAAAATATAACATTTTTAGTCATTTTCCAGTAAAGGTCATTCCTGTTATGACCGGATGGTCATAACAATTATGACTTATGTCTAAAAATAAAATAAAATAAAAAATCTAACATTTTTGGTCATTTTTCAATTAAGGTCATTCATGTATGACCTATGTCTAAAAAAAAATTTTAAAACAATCTAACATTTTGACTATTTTTCAGTAAAGGTCATTCATGTTATGACCACTCGATCATAACAGTTATGACCTATGTCTAAAAAAAATAAAAAATAAAAAATCAACATTTTGACCCATTTTCCAGTAAAGGTCAATCATGTTATGACCACCCGGTTATAACAGTTATGACCTATGTCTAAAAAAAATAAAATAAAAATTCTAACATTTTTGACCATTCACACAAACAAAAATAAGGTCATTAAAAAAATTATCACCCGGTCATTATGTAAATGACAACCCCTGTAAATGACACCAACAATAATAATATTTAATATAGTTATAAAAATTTATATAAACCAATACACTAAAATTTTCCTCTCAAAATCCAAATTACCCAACTAACAACATTTAAATTTATGTCACAAAATCAATAATAAAAATAAAAACATTATAATTTTTATGCAAAAAATTTTTTTTTTCAGAAAATTAACTAGCATACAGAAGATTCTCCTTCCCCCTTATTTTTCTTCGACAATTCTCGGGCGCCTTTTTTTTTCTCTGGTTCCGGTTTTTGAGGATTTTTCTCCGCCGATGGCCTTTTCTCTACTGAAGTCACTAGCCGAACATTCCTCTTTTCGAGAGTAATGTTTTTTCTTCGCAACTTCTTGGGTTTGGATATGGGAGACTCAAGAAATTTCAACTGGTTTTGGGTGGTTTTAGAATATTCCCAGCTATTACAGAGTTCGAAAAAAGCTTTATAGAGGGCGTGATGATAGTTTCCGACCGTTTCCAAGCGGTTTGGAGTGGTTTCTGACGGTGAGAGTTTCTCTCTCTAGATGAAGTTTTCTCTCTCTAAAATAGTGAAAATAGTTTTGAATCAAGTTAGGATATTATATGAATATTGGGTTTCAAATGGGTAGGGGCTAGGCGGGAAAGTGAGAAAACAATAAGGTTTAGGCTTGCCTGAGGCATTTTGACTATTTACATCCATATTAATTGATGGTGATGACGTGGCAGTGCTAGGAATGAAAGGAAATAAAAGTGATATCAATTTTAATAATTATTTTTTTCACAGGTGCTGGTTTTAAATTAACCTTTTTTTTTTTTTTTTTTTTTTTTGCACTTTTCTTTTTCGTTTTAGAGATACCTAATTTTCATTTTTCCCGCATTGGATTAGATTATATTTAAAAGCAATCTCATTCCTTAAAATTTTTACAGCAATTCTCAAACACCATCTGATAGATTTTCTTTCAGGGGTAAATTAATTTACTTTAGGGTTAATTTTTGAACAATTATTAAATTATATATATAGTCTTATGTTTATTATTTACTTTTAGTTTTACATATTACACATACTTCAATTTTTTTACCATTACATCAACAGTTCTTCAATATATATTTTGTATTAAAAAAAAAAATTGACAGAAATTGAATAGGATCACAAAAGCTTTATTTTTAAGTAAAACCATAAGTAAAAATGTTTTTTTTCTAAAAGGAATCTCCAAGGTTGGGGCTTCTTGTTTTTGAGGTTGTTTTGGTTGATTGATTTCTGGTTTCTCGGATTGAAGGGCAGTTTGGGTGCTTGTCGCCGACTCAAGTAGCACTTTTTCCGGCGTATTTTCCGGCGCTCTACCGGCTGGCCGGTGTTACTCCTCTCTGTGGAATTTCCCGATTTGCTCTTGGCCGTGCAGGCGGTCTATGTGTTGCTTGGAAAGAGGGTGTTGAAATAGAGCCATGGCTTGTGGATAAAATACTATCAGTTGTATTGTTTATTCAGATTCTCCGTTTCAGCCTTGGAGTTTCTCGGCCATGTATGGGCCACCCATGGTAAGTGAAGAGGAGGAACTTTTTTCATGTGGAAACTAAAGTTCCGCTCTTGGGTTTGGAAGAATAATGTGATGTCAAAGATGTGATGTTTAAGGGAGCTTGTAAGAGAATTGGTTGTGACATTACTGTGGATGTGTGGGAAGACCCTTGGAACCCATCTCTTGAGGGTTATAAACCGTTTCCTTTGGATTCTTTATCAAAGCAAATGGTTTTCTTCGTGAGAGATCTTTTCTCTACTTCTGGAGGATGGGACGTCGTTAAACTTAGGGCGGTGCTCGATTATTGAAATATAAAACTATAGTTGGCTCAAAACTCCTAACAGTTTAAATTTTTGAGTGAATTAATAAGCTAACATGATATCAGAGACAATTATCTTAAAAATCCAGATTGAGATTAGTTTTAAGAGAGATGATTGGTTTTGGGCTGGGGACATCTAATGGCATGTCTCCATTAAATCGGCGTATCAAGTTGATCAATGAGCTCGTTTTGAGCAGCTCGATGGTGTTATTTCCTCTGTTTTATGGAAGAAAGTTTGGAGATCCAAAATGCATCCTCTGTCCACAAGCTGTTATGGTGGAGTGTGTGTCTGAAGAATATCTTGCATCTCTTTTGGGATTGTGTTGTGGCAGAACAATTATGATTCTCTTCCCCTTGGGGAATTAGGACCAGTTTCTGCATTTTAGTGGGTTTTCTGAGCTCTCGGTTTCGCTTTTCGAGGGGTCTTTGATCTCTAATCAGGGGGTTGATCCTGAGAGAGTGATCCTTTTCGCATCTCTTCCGTTTGGAGTGTGTCTGGAAAGAGAGAAATATTGTGCTTCCAAGGTTCATGGTGGTGATAGAACCTCTCTTCAGTTAAAAGCTTGTTCAGGGCGTTATGGCGGCTTTTTCGACTTATTCTTTCGTCTCTTGCTGTTGTGGTCAAAGAAGAAACCCCCTTGTCCCAAGTAAGGTGGCCACCTTCCCCTCCTTCTTGGTTAAAGATCAATATTGATGCAGTTGTTAGCATAGTTTATTTTTATTTTTGTTGTTTCCTGTTGGGCTTTTTTTTTTTTTTTTTTTTTTTTTGCCGTTTAATGGAAATCATCTTTAGCAAAAAATTTAAAAAAAAAAACATTTTGTACACGTGTGCAAATCAAGCAAAAAGTGTGTACTCACTTGAACCCCACTTCTTTATTTTTTTTTTTTTTTTTTTTTTTTTGGTGTTATTAAATTATGGTGACGAATGTACCCCCCTTCACCAGTTTGAAAAACCAGATGTCCACCAACCCCACATTATTCATGCCCAAAAAGAAAAACCCATTACTGAACTTAGGAAATGTAACGTCATGATCAAGTTGGAAGTGCTTTAACGAAGTAGAGAAAGCTGATTAAAAAGGAGATAGCTTTGCTTATAACAAGATATTTATAGTCACTACCTTTTTTCTTTTTTTTCACGTGACTTTCTCATTTAATATTAATTTTTCAGCTCTCCCTATGGTTGGCCAATGTAAAACGCAAACCAAGGAATCCAACAAGAACATTCCCCTCCCGGCCCCGCCCACGCCCCCAATCTTCATTATACTTTATTTTGTCATCATCATTATGCTCCTAATAATTTTAAAGTAGTCGCAAATATATAAATAATTTTAGAGTAAAGATTTCTTTATTCAGAATTTCTATTTTATTATTGTCCTTCTAATAATGTTATGTTATATTATTTGAATTTAAGAACTTAATCACGTAAAAAATTTTAAATATAAATTTTTTTGAATAAATTGATAAATTATTAAAATACTATTGAGGAGATATCCTTTAATACATAAAAATGAGACAATGGATCTGAATTCATAATTTCATATCTAATTTCACTATAAGGTAAAGAGAACTCAAATCAATCCAATACCAAATTCAAAAAATAAAATAAAATAATTCAAATGTTAAACAATTAACAAATTAATCTAAACTGTGTAAATTTGAACTTATTTTGTTAGGTGTGAGTGCAATTCAATAACAAAATATTACAAGTGTCTAATTTCTAGTCCCTCTTATTCACCAATCTTAATAAAATCCCCAACAAGATCAACGGTTAGATGACCCTCCACGTGTCTAACTTGAAAGCTTTAAAACCAACATCTTAGGAGAAAAGATGTGAACTAGATCGCCGATTGTTGTAGCCTCTCTGTCTAAACCTTCATGTGTCTCACATAGAGAGAGAAAGTGAGAAAAGAGAAGAGAGAGAAAGAGAAAGAGAAAGAGAGAGACTGTTTTTATATATACAAAACCTTCATGTGACTCCTCAATATATATATATATATATAGAGAGAGAGAGAGAGAGAGAGATCGCTGCCAAATACAAATACATCCAAATTAATAAATATGGCTACCACAACACCACCGGAAACCGGCGACATCCGGTCACCCCTCCTCTCTCAGGCGACGAAACTCGCCGGAGAATCGGACCGGCAGCGGAAGCTCTGCATCGACGACATGCTGAATCAGTACTGCGGCGAGTTCGGGCCGTGGCAGCTGAGGCACTTCGTGCTGACCAGCCTGGCCTGGGCTCTCGAGGCCTTCCACACCATGGTCATGATATTCGCCGACCGCGAGCCGGCTTGGCGGTGCGTCGGTCGGACCGGGTGCGACGAAGCGGCGAGGACGGTCTGTGGGTTCGAACCGGGCTCGTGGGAGTGGACCGGCGGTCGGGCGAGCTCGACCGTAGCTGAGTGGGGACTGGTTTGTGGTGAGAAGTATAGGGTTGGGCTGGTCCAGGCTTTGTTCTTTGGTGGCTGCATGATTGGTCAGTTTTCCAAACCTTCTTTTTTTTTTTTTTTTTTTTCCATATTTACTCGGCGATTATCTCTTTGATTTTGTTTTTTGTTTTTCCTTTTTTTCTAAATAATAATTAGTTTAAGATTTATTTTATTTTATAAATTCTAATCTTAGTTCTGCGGTGGGATATTTTACATGTGCGAAGATGAGGCACGTCAGCTAGATATGGTTTATTATTATTGTTGTTATTGTTGTTATTATTATTAATATTAATTTAATTTCATTCGTGCTTTTAAATTTTAGAGTTATTCTGATTTTGTCGCCATTAATGTTATGAATTTTTATTTTTTCTTTTAAAATTTGAATTTGTCTCACTTTATTTATTTTCATTAGAAAGTTTATTGAAAATAGACGGAAAAAGTAGAACTAGTCTAACTTAACACATTCTCTTAGAACTTTTGTTGAAAACAAGAGAAAAATAACCCATAATTGCACTTAATCTCTTTTTTTTTTTTTTTTTCAATTGATTTTTATGAAATATTTTAAAATTCGAGAGACAGAGTCAAAATTACAAGGTGATTAATGCTTATTATTATTGTTTAGAAGATTTTGGACCATGGTGGCTTTATTATATGATTCAATAACGTCATTAATTGTACTCTAAGACTTAGTTTGTGATAAGGTGTCGTCATTATAGAAATTTTTAGAGTCATTAATTGTATCATGTTTGGTGCACTGATTGGAGTTTGATTTTTTTTGGGTTAGTGTTATTTGAATTTTTAAAAATTAACTAAAATTTTTGTTAAAACTATTAAGGAAAAGATAAAAATAAGTTGAAATTTTTTTATTCTTCTCAAATTACATTGTTATGCCCACTTAATCAGTAAAGTTTCTTATTTGAAAAGAAAAATGCTTCTTTGTCAAATAATATTTAGAAAGAACCTATTTATAAATTGTTTTTTCCAAATATAGCTTATGAAAATTCTAACTAGAATATCAATCATATTTATATTTATTCATAAGATAAAGGAAAACTTTTTATTAACCAATAATTCAAGAGCAAGATATAGTCGGGAAGTTGATGAGAGGTAAAACACAAATTATAATATGCGCAGAACCTATGTGATTGTCTCTATTGTTGACTTGGACCGATCTTATTTATTTATGATTATAATAAGAAAGGAAATACAGAAATGGAACACAACTATAAAAGAAAGATTCCAAAGATGGCTTAAGAAATTATAGCTAGGATTTCAATGCAAAACATATTAATTCTTATAAAAAAGGAAAACATTAAAAAATATATATATATATATATATTAAATTATTTCACCAAGATATATATAGAAGGCGGTGTCAATAGACACCCCTCAATCTACTTTCCTCATTCTCTTTCTTAAATTATCTACCAATTAAAATTTAAATATTCTTATACCTCTCTTATTATTCTACAATAATTCATACAATTTAATTCTATTTTTAATCCTTTATGCACTTATCAACCGACAAATAACCCCCTATTTTCTTAAACAATTATATTTTATCATTTCTTGTTTATCTTATTTTTTTGACTTTTTTTAGAGAAATTCAATGATTCTTTCTTGTTTTTGTTTTTTTTTTTTTTTTGTTGGAAATAAGATTTAATGAAACTAATAAAGTTGTAATCTTATATATATTTTTTATGAACGTCGTAGATATCTACACATATACGTATATATTGCTTATTTTTTTAGTATTGTTTTTATGAACTTCGTAGATATATACGTATATAAAGTCGTAGATTATTTATCTTTACGAAAAAATAGTTGTAAGAATAGATTATAAAAAAAAAAAAGATTGTTTAAAAAATAGTGGTTATCTATTGATTAGTGAGTATAATAAAAAGGATAAAGAGTAACATTAAATTGTAGGGATTTTTAGAATAATAATAGGGGTATAACAAGTAATAATTAACATTTAAATTTTAATTGGTTGATAATTTAAGAAAGGGTGGGTAAAGTAAAGAGTGGTGTCAATAAACACCCCCTATATAAAAACATTAATTCTCCCACCGCAGACATTACAACACTAGTAAATAACTAGTTTTTGTTTATAAATTCGAATGAAACACTCGAAAATAAATAAATAAAAATGTAGTCTGAATTTAACATACAATATATTAAGTGGTCACATTTATGCAGCATCACGTTGTATTCCCATTGACTAAATTCACTGGATGGATTTTGGTGAGTAAGAAATTATTATCTAAATTTCTTTTAATTTGTGGTCCAAAATTATTGTTGTTGATGATTGGATTATGTTCTCGTCATACTGTCAGTACTAGAGCTACTAATCTAGTCTTTTACGAGTTTAATAACCCGTGCTACACGCGGGAATGTAGGGGAAAAAATAAAAGGAAATAATTGAATATTATACAATAATATAATGTTCAACAAATTAGATAAATTTTCATAACATAAACATTTGTTGTCCCACTACAACATAATATAGAATAACAAAGTGAACTATACAATAAAATTACAGAAATGACAAAATATAAAAAATTAAATTATACAATAAAAATTACAAACGTTTGTAACTATAAATACATTTATATACATAGATTCTTCTAATAAATCTAAATATTAAACAATCTGAAAAAAAAAAAAAATCCCCTCGGCCAATAAAAATTATGGAAAAAACTTGTATGAAATTAGAAAAGAAAATAATGAGCAAAAATAATAATAAGATGGCAAGATAATAGAAGGGACAAATAAACATACAGTATACACAATCAATATATATACACTAATGTAAATAAATAACTCAATATATTTATATCATGGAAAATATTGAAAAAGTTTATAGATATTGTTTTTAGAAAAGAAAACAAAATTAAAATTTATTATACTATGTTCAGATCTCTTATATCATAAGATTACTTATCAAGAATAACTAAGATGTTATTCAATCTCGTCTTCAGTAGCTACCAGGTGAGATGTTTGGGAATATGTATAATGTGGAAAAAAATTAATAAGAAGAAAAGAGAAATAACATAAAGGAAAAAAATAGTTAGAAAAGAGTAAGTAGTAAGAGCAGTAAAGAGATCGAATAACCGGTAAAGACAGAAAAGAGGACCAAAAATTTAACTTTGAAAAACAGAAGTAGAAAAATAAGAGACAGAAAACAATAAAAATAAGAAGCTGTAAAGATAGGAAAAATAAGAAAATAAGTCAAACAGTAATATATTCAATAGGATTTTATTATCAGAAGAAGATAGAAATTATAATTCCCAAACATTCACAGCAACAGTAAATACTATCAAATAACTAATAACAGTTATTCAACATAAACTTTGAATAATATTAAATTCAGCAACATATACCAAATTAAGTAATATATTTGGTATATGGATTATAATATATACAAATAGAGATCATCATAGCATGTTATAATTTTTGGACCAAAATCTTGTAAAAAAACATTTAAAATATAAAAAACAGAAAATAAAGACAGAAAAGGGGGGGGGGGGGGGGCGAAAAAAAAAACCAAACATTCATTACAACAACAGTAACATTCACAGCAGGTAAAGAAAATTGGTAAATCATATAATATAATCATCTAACTTATAATAAGAATAATAATAAAGAAAAAAAACAAATTCGGATTAATATTTTAGTCAAACGGGGGGGGGGGGGGGGGGGGCAGAGAGACAAAAACAGAGGGGAAAGAAAAAACTAAACACAATAACAAATCCATTCCTTATCTAGTATCATTATAATCGTAATAACAATAATTATAAAGCAACTAATTGTAATATAATAAAAGAAGAATAAATTCTAATTAAGAGATATGAATATGAATAGTACTTGATTAAAAACAGTAACTTTTCACAAATATAAAGATGTGAAGATGATTAGTTTTTAGAAAAGAGCACAGTAGAGGATTTCGGTTAACAATTATAGAAGGTTCAAAGGAGAGCAATTAAGAAGGCATTACAGAGACAGCAATGGCAATACGGAGAAGAATAAGATAATAAATGAGGAAAAAAGTATTTATAAGAGGAAATGTGCTAAAAAATTTATTTCCAAAAAGTTTCATAAAAAAAAAAAAGTCAGGTCAAAAAAAGAGAGAATAAATTTTCAACAGATATAAAGACAAAAATACATTAACTCACAATATATCACAAAAAGAAAGAAAATTAAAAATATTAATGACAGATTTAAAGATATGAAAAATCTTTAGCAGTCAAAATAATTATAATGCTGTAAATATCAGAGCTAAAGCAAATATCAATAATCCACCCAAAACAAAATGATATAGAAGCATTAAATGCTCATGGAAGATCAGCAAAGACAACAAAGATAGAAAATAACATTAAAAAATAGAAACTACATGAATAATCTAGAAAATTGAATAATAAAAAATGTAACAATTCATTTAAATCTAACTAAATCATAAAATTGAAACATGAAAGATGAGAGAAAATCAGAAATGGGAAAAAATTTTGCACTCAAAATCAAGAAATTATTAGCCGAAGGGAAAAACTGAAAAACTAAACAAATACAAACATTACAGAAACAAAATCTTCAACATCTTCCTTTATATTCTCAATCAGCCATGTCAAAAGCGTTTTCACTGCAATCTACAAAAAAAAAAAAAATAAAAAAAATAAAAAAAAAAAATAAAAAAAAAATAAAAAGATATCAAAAACTCATAATCAACTAATATATGAAAAAAAAAGTGAGAAAAAAAATACTAAAATAAATACAACAAAAAGGAAAACGTACCTAAATTTTTGATTTCATTCCTTGCATTTAACTATATAGTAGACTGACGCATATAAATAGAAAAAAATAATAATAATTATAAGAAAAAAAACAAAAGGAAAAAATAAAATAGGAAATCCTTGTCTATGATTATATATATATATATATACACACACATGCGGAGAGAGAAAAAAAACCCTAAAAAACAGATACAAAAATAATGAGGGAGGAAAAAATGTAAACAAACAATTTTTATTCAATGATTGATGGAAAAAAATTCGGCAAAAATACTAAATTAAGAATAACAGAAACAAAGACAAATCAATCTTAAATCTCAATAACAAAAAAACGACATATAAAATTTAGACAAAAAATGACAAACCACAAAAAATAGGTGCAATAAAATAATAAAAATCAAATTTAAATCAGTAAAACAAAAACTGAACAACCACCAAAAAATAACATAATTATATAAAACCTAAATGACTAATAAATAAAGAAAACCGAGAATCAAAAATAGGGGAAAAAAATTTAACATACCGGTGAGAAAAATGAACAATGAACAGTACATAAAAATAATGAACAAAATATATAAAAAAGAAAATAAGAAAAAAAAAATCAAAACGCAGAATTAAAAAAATATAAATCCAAACAATGAGAGAAGAAACAAACCGACACAATAGTAAAAAAACTGAAACAAACAAAACAAACCAAAAATTTCTTTTTTTTTTCTACATATTACATCGGTAAAAAAAAAAAAAAAAAAAGCTGAAAAACCCAAAAAAATTCAGAAATCAAAACCTAGACTTTAACCAAATTTATTCATACCCGGACAAAAAAAAAAAATATGAAACACATCAACAGTAAATCCACAAACTGAAAAATGCAAAAAATGCAAGGAGGGGGGAGAGAGGGGGGAATAAGGAATCGGATAATGAAGTATGAAAAACCAAAAAAAAAAAAAAAAAAAAAAGTGAAAATAACAAACAAAGAGCAAATAAAAACATAATAAGCATCAAAGAGAAACAATAAAAAATGAGAGAAGAGCAGCCGAAAGGGTAAGAGGAAGCAAAAATAAGGTTTGGAAAACAATAAAAAATAAAATGTTACACTTCTAAAATAAAAAATGCATGCACATTAAAGAAAGAAACAATATTATACAACCTAACTCAAAAATACCCAAAAAACAACTCCAAAATCAAAATCTAGGGTTTAAAAAAAAGTAATCATATTCCGACAAAAAAAAAAAAAAAATTCCAATCAACATTAGATATACAAACTGAAAAATGATGAAAGATCAAGGAAGAAAAGGGGGGAGGAGAGAATAATAAGAAATCGCAAAAAAGATTTGAAAAAACGAAAAAAAAAAAAAACCCGAAAACAATAAACAAAGAACAAACAAAAACACAAAGAACATAAAAAAATATACACAAAAAATAAGAGGAGAACGGCAGATAGAGCAAGAGGGAGACCAAAAAGCCAAAAAATGGAGAACAAAGAAAGAGGAACAGAGAGAGCAAGAAAGAGAAAGAAGAAAATGAAAAGTCAAAGGAGAATGGAAAAAATGAGAGAGAAAGAGGCGGCCACCATCCCAAGGAGAATAATAATGTTAGGGGTTGGGGGGTAAAAAAAGCCAAATAATTATGCATAATGCAACCGGTAGAGATAATGAGGAGGGTAAAATCGTCAAAACACTATAAAGAGGGTAAAACTGTCATTTTACTGTGCATGTGAGGGGTCACCACTGATCTGGAAGGGCAATACTGTAATTTCACTGTTCATGAACAGTAACCGCTTCATCCTTTTAGTATATGTATAATTTGGAGCATCATTTTAAACTAATTTTTCTAATTTATATTTATTTTTTACTTAAAAATCAATAAAAATTTTACTTAGATTTTAAAAAACCAAATAACTCCATCTCAAAAAGCATAATTTCAACCGAAGAACCAACCATTAGTTAAAATATTTGCCATCTTGTTTTCCCTTTTTCTTGCTTGCTTTCTTTCTTCCGTTTTTCTTTTCTTTTCTTTTCTTTTTTTTTTTAATTTCCATTTCATTGTTGTCTTGGTCTTCATAATAATTGTGTTTCTGTCTTCATTTTATCAATTCAAGATATATCCTTTAAAAAAGTTTTAAAGAAATCAGGTGTAAAATTAGTATAATTTCTTAGTACAAATTGTTTAGACAACAATGATAGGATTTGCAAGAAAAAAAATAGTAGTTGTATGGCACGTTTTTCATTAAAGCAAGAAGCAAAGTAATGACATCGACGACAACAAAAACAAGATAAAAAAAATAAAAATAAAGGAAAAGAAAAGAAAAAAGCAGATAAAGTTATTGATGAAAAACATGTAGAAACATGTCTTTTGAAAGTAAATTTGGAGATCCAAAAGAGAAGGAACAATAAGCGTGAGTAAAGACAGAAAATTTAATATAAAGTACTTTCTGTTTGTCAGTTTGTATGTTGTCTCCACCAAAAATAAATAAAAATTGATACCTTCTTGTATTTGTCCTTTTGCTCAAGCCTATCTATAGAAAGAGATAAGTTTAAAATATTATATATTATAAAGAGGTGTAATATTTCACTGTTTAATAAATAGTAATTTTTTTAAAACTTTTGTTATTTTGTTACAGTAAATGGATGCAATATTTACTGTTTAATAAACAGTTTTTTTTTTTTTTTGGCTTTTTTGCTATAGTAATGCACAGTAATTGATTTTTCTACATTAAACTGTCGATTTTGTCCCTATCTTATGTGCTGATTTTGGCTTATCTACAGTGGAAGGACGGTTTTGTCCTCACATATTTTACTGTTTTGTCTACAGTGCAGAGAATTTTTTGTCCCTCTGATTTAGTTGGTTTTTTTCATGTACAGTGAGTTAACATTTTTACCCCTATTATGCAGAATTTGTCGGTTACCCACACAGTATAATTACCGTTTTACGCATCTTTTTTAGTTCTTTTCTTTTTCCTACGGTTTGTTTCCGGTTTTAACCTATTTAGAGTTTATTTTTCTTAATATTATTTTTGCCTTTTTTTTACGCTAAATTTTAGACATTACATTCTAATCCATTATTATAATGTGTTTTTGCTCACTTTCCCCCTTTTTTTTTTTTAAACGATTTTTTACTTTAAATTTTTTATCTTTATTTCGGATTTTTTTTTTTTGGGTTTTCTTTTTGTGTCTTTTTTGTTTCTTTTGTTCTATTTTTTAAAGATCATTTTTTTTTAAGAATTCTGCTTGCAATTTTTTTTTTTTTTGTCTTTTTTGTTTGTTTTGTTTTATATTTTAAACATCATTTTTTTATGTTTTTGCATATATATAACCTGAAAAAAAAATTAAAAATTTTTTAAAACAGTAAAAAAAGGAGAAAATGGGATATATATTTTATTTTGTTATAATTTTTTTGTTAGGGTTAGTTTTTTCCGGTTCTTTTGAGTCTAAAGATTTTTGTTCTTTTTTTTTTTGTTTTCTGCTTTATTTTTGTTTTAATTTTTTTCTTTCAATGAGTATGACTACAGAAATTTTTTTCCTTTTTTGCTTTTGTTTTCGTTTTTATTATTATTAGTACTATTGTCATTTTGATTTTACATCTTCACTGTTGGGAGAGATTTTAGGAAGAATTATACTTATTATAATTATAATATTTATCTTAAACAACTATTTTTATCATATAATACTCAGTTATTTATTTATTTTTTTCTTCCTTTTCCGTGTAATGCACGGGTATTAAACTCGTTTAAGACTATATGAAGGATAACAGATAGATCTCTTCATGTACAAACATCCATGATCTTTGAAATTCTCTGCTGCCTACTTTTAGAAATGAAATATTTTTTCCTGTCTTTTTTGGGTTACTTTTCTTTTTAAACCATATATTTTAAGTTTATAAAAAAATTATGTATAATATATTTCAGATAATGTCATATTGTACTTTTAGATATTTTAATTTCGTATCAAATTTGTACTTTTTCTATTTCAAATGTTGATTTTGGCCACTTGTATAACGACTTTACGTTTTAAGAAGTATAATCAAATTGTTTTCTTTATATGTCGCAAAAGATAAATACGTCATTTAGGTGGTCAAAACCGACATTTATTTGAGAGAATATATAAATTTGATATGAAATTAAAATTTAAAAGTATAATATTTAGAACATCTGAAGTATGTGATAAATATTTCAATAACCTGTATAAAATGAAAAAAAAAAAAACTTTTTTTTCTTCGTTTACATGTTATGCTTGGATGTGTGTTATTTACATTTTTGGATGTGTGTTATTTCATATTTACATACGAACATCTCTTGAAAACTTTTCTTCTAATGGAATTCCTTCCTAAAAATTTAAAAACATTATTATATTCCCCTCGAAAATTGAAAAAAATAAAATAAAATTAAAGTCCTATTAATATTGTTAAGCACTTAATAAGATATTTTCCCTTTTATTTAGGGTTGTTCGCAGATCAGAATATACGGATTAAACCTCAATTCGTAACCTTGATATTAGAAAAATCTAAATTAGCGAGACCTCCTATCCAGTCTATAAACATGGTATTAATGGTTTGGCTTTGCAAATTTAATCTGCAACCTCTAGAAATTAGAATAAAATGCACTTGTTACAACACAATTAAATTCAAATCTTTGATAATAAATCAAATTATAGCGTTAATTACAACAAGCAAACATCAATAAAACTCAAAATAATGTGTTCATCTCTCATGAATT
This sequence comes from Ficus carica, assembly GCA_009761775.1. NCBI lineage: Eukaryota > Viridiplantae > Streptophyta > Magnoliopsida > Rosales > Moraceae > Ficus > Ficus carica. The sequence goes on along the minus strand of CM019748.1, from coordinate 18,795,576 downwards.
TTACTTTATGTAAAACTCATATACATGTATGTTTCGAATTCACGGATTCTGCGGATTGAAAAATTCTCAATCTGCAATACAATCCATAACATTTGGGTTGGGATTTACTATTGGTTACCCAATCTAGCACAATCCCAAATTGGATTGGGTTGACCAGATATAAAGGATTTACAAATTCGACGAACACCTCTATATTCTTTTAACTTAGAAGTCTAGTTATTTTTTCCAGGTCTCTCTAATTCGCAGTAGGTGTGTATGCTTCGCCTAGGCGAGTACCACATGGTACCCTTTAACTAGGGTTACTTTTCTTATCGGGCAAGTTGCCATCCGTTTGTTCAATACCCCAACTCTAGTAAGTATAGCTTTTTGTATTTGTTAATCTTCTGCTTTAGCTAAAGAAAGATACAAAGTTAGGATTGAAGGAAAGGATGATGCTAAAGCGCTAGTAGAAGATGCTGTCTTTTGTTTAAAATTTCTGACTTCATCATTGATAATAAACGGAAAGGAATTAAAAAAAGTGATTTTGAAGAAGTAGAAAATGTGCTGACAAAAGTTCATGGTCCTTTTTTTTTTGTTTTTTTGGTACACATGTCAAGAAGAAATCTAGAACGGGAAAAAAGGAAAAACAAAAACAAAAAAAGGTGAAGGTGGTGGTGGGGGAAGGTGGGGGGAATAAAGGGTAGAAATCTATAGAATTTTCTTTCTAGTGAAGAAATATTTATTGCTGTGGAAGTCACTAGTAGCATATCCCAGGTCCTCAACGTAATAACTAGCTTGAGCTGCTGTAGTTCTATCAAAATAAACTTAAAAAGAAAAAAGTTATTTTTATCTACGTCTCTTGAATTTTTATATCATTTTTATTTTATTATCTGAACTTTAAATTACTTATTTTGATTCTTAAACTTTGAATTTAATCTTATTTATCTTTTTTATCAGAATTTCAGTTAAAAATATACAGAAAAATAAGGGAATTACTCTTATTAAATCCATTTTGTTAGGATTCTACTATAAACTAACAAAAAAAGATCATATGATTCTACTGAACTCATTTTTTTCCATCTGATTTTAATTGGAATTTTGATAAAATGAGTAACATGAGGTTAAATTCTAAATTCAAAGACAGTAAAAATTTTTAAGATTAAGGAAATAAAATGAGAATAACCTTAATATTTAAGAGACATAGAGGGGAATAATAAAAAAAAAATTAAATTATAACTTTTTGACAAAAATAGGCTGCGTTTTTCATTTTCATATCCTCTTGGCTTATGATATCGAAAAAGTGGAAGTCAAAAAGAGTTGACATGAATGTCACGCTACAACAAAGATGCTGAAAGCATTAGGGAATAAAGGAAGCCAATATTGGGAAAGCTTTTAAAAAAATGATTACACTTTTGTTTTGTTATGTTTTATTTTATTATTATTATTATTATTATTATTATTATTATTATTTATTTATTTTTAAGTTTGTGTTCCTCGGCCTTGCTTTTACTTGTGTCCTTTACACCTCATCTCTTCTTGTTCGTCTTCTTTTTACTGTTTTTCCCATGCTTTGCTTAAGCATGCTTCGCCCACTGTATGCTTAAGCAAAGCAATGATGAATGATCCTGTTGCGAAGTTAATTTCTACAATAGGTAGACTCTTTTTCATTATTATGTTTAATTATGTATAATTCGTTAGTTATCAGTGGCCAAATTAGAAAGTTTTCATAGATGTCAAATTAAATAATATTCAATTACGTTTGGTTATGTGATGCAATTAATGAGAAATCTTTAAGAAACTTGGATTCTTTCTCTTGGCCCCTTTAAGTTTGACAAACGTTTCAGATGGAGAAAATCTATCGATATATGGGTAGAGAGAGTACTGGGTCTAATTAGGGCTTTTAATCACAGTTCCATTAGGATGGATGTAAACTTGTAAGCAACCAAGGGTTGGGATAATCGTCCAGATCTTATTGTGAAAGAAAAAAGGTGCCCCGCCACAACAAGCAGGTTGGTTCCTAGTATGTAGTTAATAGAAAATATCTTTCCACATTGACCAATATGAATTTAGCACATAACTATTATTAAACCACAATTACCTTTTTAATTAAATTAATAGATAATTATTAAAATATATGCCACGTGGGCCATAAATAAAATAAATATAACATTTTCCCACTGGACCATGTAGCCCTAATTTGACCTGGTCCTCGCTCTATTAACATATCGATAGTTTCTCTTCATTTGAAACGTCTGTCAAATCTAAAAGGGGCCAAGAGAAACCAATCTAAAAGGGGCCAAGAGAAACCAAGTTTTTTCGAAATTTCTCATTAATTGCATCACATAACCATGAGTAATTGAATATTATTTAATTTGACATCCATGAAAACTTACTAATTCGGCCACTTGTGACTAACGAATTATACATAATATAGACATCAAATTTTTCTCTAATTTGACATCATGTCATCTTAAATATTTTGGTGATTGAATTAATTTTGGATTATCTCATCTATGCTGTCCAACATTTGGATCATTCTCATTTCTCTTTCAATTTTAAAATCTCTCACTTAATTCATTGAACTTTAAATTTAACCTCACTTTATTCCTCTAACAAAAGCACAGTTACAAACATACGGAAAAAAAAAATGAGTTAAATATAGTCTTGTGATATTTTTCTGTTTGTTTTTTAGTAGAAATCCTAATAGAATGGGTTTAGTAAGAGTAATTCTCATATTTTTCTGTCTATTTTTTACTGAACTTCTGATGTAAAGAATAAAAAGGGGTTAAATTCAAAATTCAAATAGTAAAGTATGAGAGTTTTTAAAATTCATAAAGCAAAATGAGAGTGACCTTAAAGTTTAGAAGTATAGATAAAAATAATTTTGTTAATTTTTTTATGCTATAATTTATTGATAAAAGCACTATTATATTATAATACAGTATGTTTTTTTTTAACCTAGATTTTTAAAGAAAATCAATTAGTAAAAAAGAATCTTACTGGACTATTAATATGTTCTTAAATGAGTTAAATCAATTAGTAAAAAAGAAGTTTTTTTTTTTTTTTGGTGAATTCTTAAATTTCACTTTTGTTGTTTGATGAAACATGCTCCTTTCCTTTGTGGTCCCTAGATACATTAAACATTGAAATCTGCACATGCATTCCTTTGTCGTCTTGATCAGCATTCTGTATATTCACTATAACCTTTAGTTATTAAAATTAAAATGTAAAACTAAAGCAGAGACCGGCTACTTAACTAGTTTACTATTGTTTCTAAGCTCCAAAGTATGTAAACTTATGTTTCAACCAAAAAAAAGAGTACGTATGTAAACTAATGGAATGATGGTTTAGAAGGAAACTTTTTAAAAAGACTCAATTTAAATTGAAAATGATTAATTAGTATTTGCGAATGAGAAAAATTAGCGTGTAAATCTGAAAGTGAAAATATTAATTTGAATTAGAATCTTTTTAAAAAGGTACTTAGATGCTTTATAATGCTTTCATGAGGTTCAAAGTTATAAACCATTGTGGAATCTACAAAAATGGTACCAATGTGGTGCCACTGAGTAAATTTCCACGATGGTTTCCAATGGAAACCATCATGGAACATAGACTTTACACAATGATTTTCAGTGACAACCATCATGTAAAGATGCTCTTCCACGACGGTTTCCACCAGAAACCATCGTGGAAGATCTACTTAAAAAGAAAAAAAAAAAAAAAAAAAAAGTTGGTTTTCCTTGTGCTGTCCCTTAGGTGCCTATCTTCCGAATTGTACTAAATAATAGTCCCTTCTTTTCCAAATTATATGGTGAAACTTTCAAACGAATAAAAGAGGGAGTAGGCGAACCTTAACAATAGCAACTTAATACTTAAGAAACAAAAAGCTTAGCCATCAGCTCTCGTAAACAACAAAAAATGCCATAGCAATAGGTAATATATAATGTGTCAAGTATAGCACAAAGTCGAATATCGATGAAAATTTAACCACTAAAAGAGAAAAATTACCCGATTCTTCACAACTAGGTCACCTACTTTTACATTGTCTTTGCTAAAGAAACCTGAATTAGCTCCACTTCTATACTAAATAGTAGCAGATGTCCCTGCAAAACATAGGACAGCAAAGGGTAAGTTGACATCAAATAATATGGGTTAAAAACTAGCAGATTTACTCCTTTAAGAACATAAAGGGTAGAAAATCAAATGCCTGCACAAATCAAAACACAAAAATTAAGTAAAATCGCATTTTAGTATCACAACAAGTAGCTCAAAATCCTTATGAACATTCAACTTCTCTTCAGTTTTGTATGCCTTTATGGAAACTTTCATCTTATACCTAAAATATTGAAAAAAGAGAGACAAAATTAACAACATGAAAAACATGCAGATAGTACAAAGTTACATGAAGATTTGTACTCAATCAAGCTAAAGTATATGGAAGAAGGAAAATCATGAAATTAGCATTACTTGTCGCTTTTGCTTTCTCTTAAGCTCTGTCTGTTTGAACTCAAAACCATATACAAAGGGGTTTTAAATAGTAATAGCAATTACATGAACCATCAACATGTACACGGGGAAAAGAAATCTAGTATTTTCCACTTAACTATTTTTGATAAAGAAATCGTTACCTCTAGGTGATAAAACGAAGCAAAAGGGCATCAGACAGCCCCGCGACTCTCTCCACCAAGACCTTGTCTCCGTGTATTAAAAGAGGCAAACTTTCTTACACGACGGCTGCGTCGCGAAGAAGACAGAGAAAGAGAGAGGGAGAGGCGGAGTGGGGAAGAAAAAGAGAGGAGGGGGCAGCGGCGACGACGACAGAAGGTGGAGGGGCAACGGTGGAGAGAGATTTGGGTGGGGGGGGGGAGAGGGGGGGGGGGGGGGGGGGGGGGGGGGTGTTTGCGAGGGCTTAGAGCGAGAAAGAGGGTTTGTGAGGGCTTATAGAGAGAGAGGGAAGGAGCTCGCAAGGGGTGAGGTTTTAAAATTGAAATCAAATTTTTGTTTTTTAAATTTTACCTATACCACGACTATTTTTCCAAAAACGGTCGTAGAAATTGGATACTCCACAACAGTTTTCAAAAACCATCGTAGAATCTCGAGTTTCCACTACGGTCGTGGAATCTCTAATTTCTACAACCATTTTCTGAAGAACTATTCCATGTTGTGTTTTTTATGTATCTTACACGATGGTTTTTTAAAAACGGTTGTGTAATCTCCGTCGTGTAATCTAGATATTGTAGTAGTGATATGATTTAGTTGTTCTTGATCAAAATAATGTCTCTCAATATCTCTATCAAATTCCAATATATACTTATTTTATTTTCAGGGGCAGGAACATTTGGACACCTCTCGGACTCAATTCTAGGGAGAAAGGGCTCCCTAACCACAGTATGCATACTCAACACCATATTTGGTTGCCTAACCGCGCTGTCCCCAAACTACTGGATCTACCTCCTTCTCCGCTTTGCCACCGGTTTCAGCACCGGCGGTGTTGGCCTCTGCGCCTTTGTCCTTGCCACAGAGCCCGTGGGCCCCACTAAGCGTGGCGCTGCAGGGATGTCCACCTTCTACTTCTTCTCAACAGGGATAGCCCTCCTCTCCCTCATTGCCTACATCTTCCCCTCGTGGCACCCTCTCTACATCGCGTCCTCGCTCCCTTCCCTCCTCTTCCTACTCGTCGTCATCCCTTTTATCTCCGAATCGCCGCGGTGGTACCTTGTTCGGGGGCGGCTCAATGAGGCCATGAACATCATGCGCTCAATCGCCAAATCAAACGGTAAGCACTTGCCGGATGGAGTAATCCTAGCCCTCGATGAAGATGCAAAATCAACTACTCCTACTACTACTACTACTAATTTACATGATCAAAAAGACCAAAAGACTAAAGACATTGCCGTAAGTGGCTCTCTTGTCGATGTGATCCGATCTCCTGTAACCCGAATTCGCCTTTTCCTAGTGGTCGCCATAAACTTCTTGTGCTCGGTAGTTTACTACGGGCTAAGCCTAAATGTGGTCAACTTAGAAACCAACCTTTACATCAACGTACTTCTCAACGCAGTCGCAGAGATGCCGGCTTATACTATCACCGCGATCCTATTAGACAAGTTTGGAAGGAAGCCCTTGGCCGTAGGGACGCTTTGGTTCAGTGGCTTCTTCTGTTTTGCAGGAAGTCTTGTGGGGAATGTTGGGGTTTTGAAAGTGGTGAGGATGGTGTGTGGGGTTTTGGGGATATTCGGCGTGGCGGGGACCTACAATCTGCTCTTCATCTACACGGTGGAGTTGTTTCCGACGGTAGTTAGGAACGCGGCGCTGGGATGCGCCAAGCAGGCGGGGCAGATGGGGGCGATCTTGGCACCGTTTGTCGTCGTTTTGGGGGGTGGGTTACCGTTTGCGGTGTTTGCCTTGTGTGGGATAGTGGCGGGAATACATGCGTTTTGTCTCCCGGAGACGTTGAATAAGCCTTTGTATGATACAATGGCTGGTATGGAGGATGGAGAGAAAGATCATGCTTGTGAAACTGTTTGAAGTTGTTGTTTAAAATACATCAATGTTAACGATCTCTTATTGAAACAACTTTTTAATTAGGAAAGTTGTTATTTTATATATATATATATATATATATATATTTTTTTTTTTTTTTTCTTTTCTTGCTATGTAGTTTGCAAAGGGAAAAATGTGCTAAATAAACATTCATAGTACTTATTGGGAATTAATTCAAAAAATTTGTACCCTATTGGCTAAGCCTTTGGACAAGTCTTGTTTCTCCAACAAATAATTCAGGCTCATTGCAGCACTCTCTGTAAGGAATAAAAAATAAGTATAAATTCCCACAAATTCACATGCTTACGATTTTTTTCCCAAATTATTATAGGTTCTGATTTTTACCCTATTGCCCTTTTTATTTTTTACTTCGATCGGTGACTAAAATGACCAGTTTATATGTAATTTCAGTTATTTTTCACCTAAATGAAACCTTAGTTCACATCTGAAGCCGATTACCGAAGCTGAAGATGACCGGCCTTCTTTGTTGAAAATGTAAAATGTTCTGGTAGATTAATAGATGTACAAGATTATTCAGTGGTACCAGTGATCAATGACTAGTGCCAACTATCAAAGATAGCATGTGGTTATCGTTGGTTCCAGCGACATCTAGTAAATTATTAGTGATCTGATAAATTACCTTTTTGATTGGTGAGTAATTTCGGTAAATAGTGTTACGTTAATCATTGATCAATTCATCTAGAAGGGAAAAATCAGAAGCTCTATCGTATGTAATACAAAAGTATGGAGTTTTAGAGAAATTTTCGAGTTTTCTCTCATGGGGAATATCACAATCTAATATGTAATATATTTTGTGTATAGCTTTGAAGTTTAATGCAGGTTCTTTTGACAATAGTAAATGATAACATTATTTTTTTTTTTTGTAAATCTTTGAATATTTTTAAATAACGAATTAACAATATCATGTGCGGTCATAAATTTGATATATTATTTATTATTATGTTTAAAATTTATGCTATAATTTTCTATTACTCTTTAAAAAAAATGATATGTTGCTCTTTCTTCTATTAGATTTGCCAGTATTATGTTTAAAATATCAAAAGTATCCTTAAGATAGTGGCCCATAATCACCATGTTATTGAATAATTACCATTGAGATACTGGTAATCTATCATGATACTGCAATTATTTGAGAGAAATTTTATTATTATTATAAGGTGAAGTCTTTATTTTGTATGTAATTATCTTTATTATGAACTTTTAATTTATTTGGAATCATTATAATTTAGAATATGTCTTAATTTTAACAGATTTATTAGTATAAGATAACTTATCTAATTTTGTTCCTGTAAGTTTGTATTTATATGGGACCTCATTATGAATGCTGCCTGTAAATAAATTCTTTGTTTTTAATCAATAAACATAAGTTCATTCACATTAAATATCTTTGTCTTATTTTTTTTCGTATTACTTTCATTTTTGTTATACAATTTCTATAGCTATAATATTATTAATCTGTTTGTCAAATTTTATGAATGACGGATGCTTTACCTTAAGACCATACAATTGTCATTATCTGAAAGTAAAAAAAGAATTTCCCCACTTTCCGATCAATAGAATGTAATTAAGTCCAATTTTCTCAATGTGGCAGTCATAAATTGATGATGAGTCCAACCAAAAACCTGAAAACTTCGACAAGCCTCTTATCTCCGTTATAATAAGCATTCATTAGCTTTTAAGCAAAAAAATAAAAATAAAAATAAAATAAAATAAAAAAGAAGCTAAAAAAAAAAAAAAACATTCATTAGCTATAATTTCAGTACATGCTCCTTATATGGAAACTACTAATCCTCACTTGGAAAGAATTGAAAAAAAGTATAATAATAAAAGAAGATATAAGTTATTCATCCAATTCAGAATGGGGAAGGTGGGGCCTGACTCATCCCAACTCCGGATGAATACATATACCGAGAACATGCATGTTTAAGTGAGCTTTTGCTTCTGCTTTTAATAGAACTAAAAACTTATAAGTGTTTAGAATCATATATTTATGGATACGAACTATACTTCTAAGAAGACATTTGATCTAAAGGGGAGCTTTTTTTTTTTTTTTAAATGAAATTTCATTAAACTCATTAATGAGATACAAAAACATTAAATATAATAAATGATCATGTATTCATTGAGACAAAACATTTCAATAAGAACGAGTCCATTAATAAAGTCTAATGGCGCTAAAAAAAAAAAGACGTATACTTGAGACTTGTTTCGAATACATACCTCGACACACTATTATCTTGTTTAGATAACTTTCCCCTCTCAATTAACTCCTTCCTTGCTCATACTCGTAGAACTAGAAGACACTTGATGTGCAATAATCTTAGAAAATTCGATTATGGAAAAAATAATGGGCCGCATTGTGATTGTCAAAAAAATTTGCATCATAATAATATTGGCTTTGATATGTGTATAATATGGGAATCTTGTCTTATATGAATATCAGTTTACTTATACGAACTCCGCGATTATTTATACACCCCATGACAGAGCCTTCACTAATTAAATACCTAGAGCTAATATCTTCACTTACTCGTAAACCATGTTCCAAAACTAACTGTGCTGCTTAAAACAATAAAATATGGTAACCATACCTAACATGTAGAAATTATTCAATTAGAGTTGATATTGATAAATCACTTTAATACAATTGTTTACTTGACAAGTGTACTCTATGTATAATAATAATAACAACGTAATACACTTGACTCATTAAATAACTTCTATCTGATGTAAAAGTAAACGATAAAGTTTAATATTATATCACAAAATTATAATAGCTCCCACATGGGATAAAAACGTTCTACTTTATACTAATAATGAAAATTTTATATTACATTATATTATCCATAAGATATTGTTTTGTATCATTGTATATTTGTACGAAGTTTTGTCCTCCTTTTTTGTTTCCTCTAAAAATTAAAAAAAAAAAAACAGTTTATTTTACATTTTATTTTTTAGTCAAATTCTCTACAAAATTTAACATTTAAAATAATGTACCGTTAAAAGTATACTACTATAAACTGTAGTAAAAAGATTGTCTTTATTCTTTCCATTTGACCAAGGATTAATCCAATTAAAAAAAAAAATATTTTGCGCTAAAATACAACAATATCAAATTGCAGAAGATTGACAAATCACTTAATACTATTGTTTACTTGACGGGCTTACTATATATATAACCACAATAACGTGATTAAAACATTTGAGTTATTGAATAATTTTTCTCTAACGTGAAAGTAAACGATAAAATTTAATATTATATCACAAAATTACAACAGCTCCCACATTGGATGAAAACGTTCAATTTTATACTAATAACGAGAATGTTATATTATGCTATGAAAAAAATATATTATCCATCAGATATTGTTTGGAGCTTTCTACCATGAGACCTAGTCTTTTTACCCCATCAATGGGGAAATTTTTTTTTCAGCCATTCGATCATATTTAGACGGTATAGATAAATAATAAAAAAATACACCAAATCAAAAATAAAACACTTACACACGATCAATGGAAAAATAACCAAAAAAAAAAAAATGAACAGAAGAATGGCCGAACGGGGAACATCGTGGCCATGGGTCTTGTCGGCCACCCAACCTACGTCGTCCACCCTCCTTTGACCATATTGCCGGGGGGGGGGGGGGGGGGGGGGGGGGGGGGGGGCGAAACCCAAATCAGGGATCACAGGCGTTTTGGGGGGGGGGGGCGCAAGTCTCGAGGGTGGCAAGGGGAGACGGAACGGGGATAACCCAGTCACAGGGGGTGGGGGGGAACCCATTAAATTAGGATACCAATATCTAACATCTAACATTTCATAAAACACGCCATAAAATTTAATAAATTTTTGCAAGCAATTGTGTGGAAACGTTGGAAAGTACAAACTAAGGGAGTTCTGTCTAGGAGATTAGTTTCTGTTAGCATTCTACGCCACCAATCTTTCCTGGGAACGTTGCTCTGTCTAGGAGGTTGGTTTTTAAGGAGGCCTTGCCCCACCAATCTTTCCTGGGAGCACTCTTAAGGGTTACGATTCGCGAATCTACATGATTGTTCTTTTTGTAAATTAATTTCGCTTCAAAAAAAAAAAATTTAAACGCGCAAGGTGAATGAATCGTTATATAAACGAACAAGGAAGATTTGCAAGAAGACCTGAGGACCCTAGTGAAGTTTCTTCTACTACGTCTAGCCTTCCTCCATCTCCAAACGCTTTAGCAATTCCAAATCCGTTTGCAATGGCTTAAATCGAGGAGGTCCAGCAAAAGACGTTGAACGACTACCTTCACCCTATGCGTACGGCCACACCATCATGCATAATGTTTCCACCTAATATACCGAATTTGGATTTCAAGCCAGGTATGATTCAACTTTTTCCAACCTTTCACGGGTTAGAAAGCGAAAATCCGTACGTGCATATTTGGACAATCATTCTTGAACGAATGAGCCAGGCTGAAGAAATCATTCTTGAGGCCCTGGCTTATGAGTAGTTTGCTTCCAACCTTTCTTGTATCATATTTTTAATTTGTTTTGCTTGTTTCTTTTATTTTTGTGTGTTTTGTGTGATTTTACTTTAAGTTTGTTTTTATGTGCTTTTATATTTGTTTGTGTGTTTTGGAGAATCAGATCATGTAGCTCATCTATGTGCCTATCATCATCATTCAGGTGTTCTCTTTCACTGTCTTCTTCACATTTGTACATATTTTTAGACATTGAGGACACTATATGATTTTTGGTTGGGGGTGGTGAGCATATTCATGCGTGAGTTTAATTTTTGTCATTTTGGAATTTGGATCAAAATTTTTACAAAGTTACCTAAGTGTGATTTCAAAATGTTCGGTTTGAGTTAGTTTTTGTTATCTTGACTATTAAGAAATGATTTCCAGAGTTCTTTCTGTAACACCCCATCTATGCAGGGCTGTTACCATGCTTATTTCACTTAAATACTTATCTTACTTATCATTGTAAAAGTACTGATTTTTTTTTTATTTTTATTTTTAAACTTGAATTCAAAACCTTATACTTATGTATATACTTACAAGTATATAATATAGTCAAACCCTTGTAACATGTCTTGAAACTCATACTAATTATTAGATATTAATACTCTCAATCCAACATCACATAACACAATAAAATTTTAAAACGCGTGACAGTGTCCAACCTGAATTTCACAGTCCGCAGTACCATCTCTACAGTCTTGTATCATACATTGCTGACAGGCTACTTACCTACAGCATAAACATAAGTCATGAGCTTTCGCTCAGCAAGTACAACTTATCATCCGCAAAACAATTTTGATAAAGAAATGCATGAACCATTTATGCTTTCTTATCACATTAGTTATGCTTCATTATGTTAGCATCTTTTTGGGCCCTTTTCATAATGTGAGTGTACGTACCGTGGCGCACAGTCATGGAGTGGTTGGGGCGGCCAGTCCAATCCAACTCAAACCATGGACCAAACCCGCCCTCGTGGCAGGTCGGTACGACACGTGACAACTTGCTTGCCATCATACTTTAAAACTTTTCTTTAACTTGTTCTTGAAAACAATTTCTTAAAAACATAGTTTTCTTCTTGAAAACAATTTTTTGAAAATAGTTTTCTTCTTGAAAACAGTCTTTTAAAACAGTTTCCTACTTGAAACTGGGTGCTCATTCTTACCAAGTAATTTATCATTAGTGAGCATGCTTCATAATGCCATAATAATAAAGCATAAATCATATGCACCTCAACATGTATGCATGAGCTTGGAAACATGCAAGCAGTAAAAACATTTTCCGTCTATGCTGTAGGCGAAGTTGTACTTACAGGTTACGTCCTGAATTTTGTTGCTCCAATCCGGTTGCAACAACAGGTTACTTCCCTGTTTTCAAAAAGGACGTAAGATAAGGATAATCTTATCTTACCATAAATCATAACATTCAATACTGGTATCCTTAACCAGCATTCATTAGTAATCCTAGTTGTATGTCCCCCACTCATTAAAATGATATCCTATTAGGTTACTATTAGTAACCTTGGGTTTAAGCCCAATCAATTTATAAATTAGTACCCTATTAGGTTACTAAGGCCCAATTACTTTTTTTTTTTTTTGTAAGTAATATCCCATTAGGTTACTATTGGTAACCATGGGTTTTAGGCCCAACCCAATAGCTTAGTATCCTATCCGGTTACTATGTCTTATGATGGTTTACCATATAACTTGTTCTAACTTATTTATTTATTTATTTTCATTACAAAATCCTGCTTGATAAACTTTTAACCTACCTTTAAAAACTGTTTTGCTTTTAAAACTATACTTAATTTTTTAAACAAAGATAGTAAAGTTGTAAAATTCTGAAAACTGTCTTTGAAAAACAGTTTATAATTTTGGTGATTAGTGCATGTGCAGGAATTACCTGCATATGTATTGTTTTAGAAAATCCTGCACAGGAATTTCTTGTTTCCTGCTCAGTTTTTAGAATCCAGTTTTATCTTAAAATCTGTTTGGAATTTGAAAAAGTTTTCTTCATAAAAGTTGTAGTTCTCGAAAAACCCTACAACTTTTGTTCTTTTCTCAAAACCCAGTCTTGCCTTTAACCTACACTTCATCCTCGTTGAACCTGCCTGGCCGTGCACAGGGGTCTGGGCTATCTAGGCTCGGGTTTTGATAAAAACAGAGGCCTTTGGAGCCTTATTTTTAAAAACCGTCTGGCAGTCCCCTAGGATTTTTGATTTTTTACAACTTTTCAGTTTTAACTTTCCTTAAATTCGGCCTCTAAAAACCTCAAAATCTGGTTTCTAGATTGCTGCCAAGTCTTTATCCGAGACTGGCAGTTTTCATTTTAATTGTTTCTTACGTAAAATTACGCACACACTACCTCGAACGGTTAAAACCGTGAGCCTACATCAAGCATGCAGCGTGTTACCTAACATTTTCATTGTCATGCATTCATTTTCCTTCATACAATCATTCATGCAACCCATATGGTGAATCTTCACCAACTAGGGTTTTTAGGGTTTTCTCTAACCCTTCTTGCATCATACATCAACATTAACATAATCAATCACACCATACATCTTCTTGATTGTGTGGGGACATACTACAAACACATGCCAGGCATTCATATATACCACACATACTTTAACACACAACATCATAACCATGCATAATCAAAACCACTAACCCTAATCAAGCACAAATCTAAGCAATTTAAGCTTATAGAATGAGCTTATGCTTTTACAAACCATTGCTTGAAATACACTTAAATCCTTTATCAAAACTTAATTGAAAATTTAGGGGTTTAAGAGGATTACCTCTTGGTCTTGGAGAGTGGATCTAAACCTTGAATTGAGACAAATTTCCTTTCCTTCTTCTCCCACTCACAACCGGCCACCACTTTCTTTTTACTTCCTTTACTCTCATTTTTTTTCTCCTTAAGGTTCAGCTCTTAGGGTGGTAGAGAAGATGGGTTGAAATTTTGGCATAGTTTTGGGGTAGAATGGCATAATTCAATACCCCCCATCATCACCTATTTATAGGTGAAAAATAATTTCTTTTTGGAATTAATTTTATTCTTAAAATTGCATATCTAACCCCAACAACAAAATATTTGCTAGGATACCCCTTGAGGTGGCCGGCCAACAAGGAGCCATTTGGCCTTCAATAAATGCATCATTATCCATTAACTTTTTAATTCAAAAATCTCTTATTTATCATAAATGAGGTGTCACCCACTAAGGCCATGTTTGGCACTTTCCTTAATATGCAGTCCATTTTCCTCATTACTTAAATAGTGCTAATACCGTTTTCAACTAACAACAGTATAATTGTACTGGACTGTAGTTCAGAATTTATCTGCACTTAGTTGGACTGCGTGTGGATTTTTCTTAGGACTTGAAACCACTTAGTCCTTATTGCTCTAAATATTGTGCTTGATTTTTCTAAAGTGGTCTCATACCTTATTCTTACATTTCCATCTGTGATGACAGTTTTTTAGCAGTAAAATTTCCATACTGCTTGTTTTACTGCTGTACCGTCCTGGTCAAACTTTGGTCAACCTAAAGTCAACCTTGGTCAAACTTTGGCCAACTGAAAATCATAAGTTTCTATCTTGCCCTTCTTTCTCAAAAGGCCTTATGCTTAGCTAAACAAACTGTTATTGAGTCTTATGAGACTATAGGAACTCAATTATAGTCTGATAAAATCAAATCAGACATCTCACATAGACCTTCATGCTCCTTAATAAGGAAATCATGAATCATCAAAAAGGGTGGCTATTACACTTTCTGTGCACATGCTAAACCTTGGGGTAAGATGGTTGTTAACACATTTAGTTGAGAAAAATTCTCGAGTTTAAGTGTTTCATTTTTGGTGAGTTGTAAGAGTTGAGAAAACAGTTTTTTGAACTTTTATTGATCTTTCGAGTTGGTACAATCACTATTTGGAACACCACTACTTAACTTGTACTTTTGCTTGAGGGATGATTTTTGGTTAGATAGAATTGATCTTTTGTAATAGAGCCTTATTCTTTTGTATTATCCAAAAAAAAGAAAAAAAAAAAAGAAGAAGAAGAGAAGCAAAAGCATACATTTCATCATCAATATTCATGTAGTTCGGTTATAATCACATCTGGTGCTGCATAGCAGTCAAAAGAATTCCTTACTAGATTTGTTCTATTAAGCATGATGTCTCTTGTTAAATAATAATAATAATAATAATAATAAATAATAAAAAAATGTATGAAAAAAATGCGTGGAAAAAAAATTTTGTATATTTACTTGTTTGTATTTTATGGTTCTTTGTTTGTGTAATTTTCTATTTGATCCGAATGAAATTCCAAAAGCTGGTTTATGGTGTGTGGTGTAATGTTCCGAATATTTGATTTGCCTATCATTTGATCAATGGTTGTTTATTAGCTTGTCCTTAAAATCCCTTCTCTCATTTGAGTGTTGACTGATTTCTTTCCAACTCCATGAGTGGAAACCTCTGCACTAAACTATTTCCGACACCCGTGAGGTAATAGAGTTGAGACTTCTCTTGGTGAATTTTTTGATAGTATTTGTGTTATGGACTGTGATAAGAAGGTATGGTTTGGTGCACACACACACAACTTTGGAGTAATGACTGAAGTAGTTTTGATAGCATTTTTTGATTTCTTGTTGATGTTTTGTTTGAGTGCTTAGATGATTTTGCAGGTTTCGATTTGAATTTTCAGCTTCACTTGATTTTTCTTGCGCTTGAATTGCCAGGGAGTAGCAATAAGCTGGTTGGGGGTTGTGATAAATGCACAAAAATACACTTTTGTTCATATAATTTATTAGATAATTTACGTTTTAAATGAGGATTTCCATAATATTAATTCATAATATTTTACTTTAGAAATATTTATTATTTTATTTATTTTGATTTATTTTATTCTTTCCTCCTCCTCTTTTTCCTTTCTTTTCCTTTTTCTCTCATTTCTTCCGTAGGTATAGCCACTGTTGTGGCTCAATCCCAGCGTGCGCACAGCCCAAGCCCGCGACCAGCCCAACTGTTCCTTCCACGTGCGCAATCCCGGGCTCGTGGTGCCAGGTCCAGCCAAGCCCGTAACTTCAGCCTAGCCCGCGCAATTGCAGCCGCGTGGCCTCAGTCCGTGACTCCAGCCTGCCCGCGTGACTTCCGGGCCGAACTCAGCCAACCCCAGCTCCTTCTCCAGCTGGCCCAGCGAGAGTTTCGGTCCATGTTTCCCAGTCAAGCCCGCGCATTTTGGTGCCAACTCCAACCCGGGCAATCAAATTCTTCCAGCTGGATTACAGCCTCCCTGATCCTCAGCCCCAGCTGGCTTTCCACGAGTAACCGGCTGATTTACCAGCCTGGGTGGCGGATTTGTTGCATCGAAAATCCTCTAGCATGTTGTATTCATGGCTATATATTGAGAGCTCCTCAAGAGGGCAGGTTGTTGTTTTTATAACCAATATTTAGTTGAGTTTAGAGCCAACTTCATCTCCTATTTTTCTTGAGAGTTTTTGTGAAAATGTTGAGCATGTTAGGCTAATTTCCTTGGTAAGGCTAGAGATGATCTTATACGTATAGTGAATTTGTTTGGATTTTGATTTTCCAATAGTTTGTAAGGATTATACATTTGAGTAAATAATTATCTTTTATCTTATTTCTTCCTCATATCAATATATTTTGTTGTCAATTTTTATATAAATTTAGTCAACCTCTTTTTATGTGATTGTTGCACGATATGGTATATTGATAGCATTATTTTATAAGTAGTCTTTTACTGCAATATTGCTTATAGTATATTGTCGCTATTGGATTTCTTATAAGATAATTTTTGCTAGTTCTTCACGTGAGAATTTTATTTACTCAAATACATTTTAATTCACGAGTTCTTCAAATCTTTATTTTCCGATTGATTGTTTGGAATGTGAAACTTTCAATTGAGTTATTTATTAATAAAAAATCCAAATAAGTTTACGAAACATATAGGGGATTCTCGATGTCTTACCATTTTTTATTATTGAATTTTTCTCTATTTTAAATTACGTTGTCTTTAAATTTGTTTAAAAATCACAAAAATACTTCTTCTTTTTCTTTATTTGATTACTTACTTCTCTAACGCTTTTGTTCCGCTAATCTTTTCTTGTTTGTTTTTATCACCTCCTCGTGAAATCGACCGTCCTAATTGTGCTACAATCGACCGCTTGTTTTTGTACACATTTAGGCGTAATCAATGATCTTGTGACATTTTAAATCAATCTAAAACAACTCCGCACCAAAACACGTAAAAAAAAATCGTACATTAAATCATTATAAAATCATGTCACCCAAACACATAAAAAGCACACAAAATCATATTTGTGGTATTGTAAATCAATATTCTAAACAAAAACTTTACTTAATTATGGAAAAGACACACAACCTAATCAAAGAGGTATTTTGTTAAACATGTAATATGCAAAAATTTAAATCACAAAATCAACACTTTTTTTTCGGAAAAGTCTCTAAACCGTCGCCTCACCCAAGCATTTTAAATCAATCTTAAACTAATTCTCACTCAAAGAGGCGTTTTGTCAAACATGTAATATGCAAAATTTTAACGAAGTTATCAAAACTTATTTTCGTTAAAACAATCATCCAAAATCACAACTACAATCAACAATCACCGAAAATCAAGTTTACAATCAACCAACGAACTTCCATAAACCGTGCAGTGCAAGAGAGAGTTCGACTTACCAAGTAGTCGAGCGTGGGTATGGGTGGATCGGTAGCAGCGTAGGGGACGGAGGAGTTGCGGCAAGAAAGGGAGGGAGAGGCGCGTTAGAGAACAAATGGTGGAGTAGAGGCCGGCAGAGACTGGAGCCGAGATAGAAATGGAGAGGCGCGATAGAGAACGAAGGCAAGGTAGAAAGGGAGAGGATGAGAGAGAATAGAGGGAGGAGTTACGGCACGCCGGAGGAGATGGCCTAGGGTTTCGAGGGAGAGTTTGTAGGCGAGAGTGAAAGAGGCGCGAGAAAGAATGTGGAGGGAATGAGGGTATTTTTTTTTTTTTTTTTTGTTTTTATATACGCTCCAAAATTTTGAACACTCGGTTTAAAATTTTTTTAAAAATTCTCGGTCTAGACCTACCACGACGGTTTTTCCCAAAAAAACCGTCGTGGTATGTTGACCGGGAATTTTTAAAAATTTTGTTTCTGTTTAATTATAATCCCACAGGCGACCAAACCTGTGTGTTATGCATGAAACAGGCCATCATTAACTCATGTTCTTAGATTCATTCACACAAAATCATATATAAATAATGTCCATATATAAATAATATAATGTGCACAATTAACATAATTAATAAAACTTATAAATTATATACAACGTAAAAAAAATCACTGTCAAGTTTTTTTTTTTTTTTTTTTTTTTTTGGCTTCTCAGCACGTGTCCACTCGACATCTAAACGAAGCAAGTGTGAAACATCATCGTCGAAATCATCAATCTCCTTCACCAGTGGCAATCCCTTTGTGAAAGATGGAATGTCGGTGCAATCTTCAACGTCTTCTTGGCCATCCAGGATTATTCTTGGCTTTATTGGCATAACTAAAGATAACTATAAATTGTCGGGACCCGTTGTAGAAAATACTTGTACCGCTTGCGACGTCATAATGAAAGGATCATTTTTGTATCCCAATCGCCTAAAGTCCACCACTGTCACACCGTCAGTACTATCAATCTTAACATAATTATTGTCAGCCCACTTGCATTTAAAGAGTGCTATCCGCAAGCCGCAGTAAGCAAGTTCCCAAATATCTTCAATGAACCCAAAGTAGTTCATGGAACCGTATACCGGATTCTTGTCCTTTGCAGAGGAAATATGCATAGACTCGGCACGAAGGGTCACACCACTATTTTGGACGGGATGTTTCTCATCTCTTTCACGAGTGTAGAAGTAGTAGCCATTGACAAAGTATAATGTATATCTTGTGACTATCGATGACGGTCCTCTTGCTAGCTTCATTAAGTCTTGGGAAACGCCAGCCTTCATATGCAAATCTTTTCTTATAAACTCCCGAAATGTTTGGTTGTGCTCATCTTGAATCCACTTCTCACTTCTTCATTTTCTTGGATTCGCAGCTCTTAATTCTGTCATGTGAACCTCAATGAAAGGCTCCACTTCCTTAGCATTATGCAAAACATACAGATAAGCTTTTTCCCATTCATCTTGATTTACTAGTGAAGGAATGCCCACGAATAGTCCTTTCAACGTAAATAGCCCACTCTTTGGCAACCCTATTAGTTCTGCATTAGACAAATACTCTGAATATAATTCAACCAATTCATCCACTAAGTGCATCGTTAGGTGGATCATTAACTTCCTGAACTAAGTGCACCGTTAGGTAGATCATTATATCAAAAAAGACTGGTGGAAAATACTTCTCAAGCATGCACAATGTCATCACCAATTCCGATTGTAGCGAATCTATCATAAGTGGATCAATTACCTTGGAGCATATTGAATTGAAAAATGAGCATAACTTCGTAATTGCATATCTCACATCTTTCGTTAAAACTCCCCGCAATGCAGGAGGTAATAATTGTTGCATCAAGATATGACAATCATGTGTTTTCATTCCAACAAGCCTCAAATCCTTCATCGACACTAACCTTTTGAAGTAAGAAGAGCACCCATTTGGCACTTTCACGGAAGCAAGTCATTCACAAAGCTTTATCTTTTCTTGTCTCGATAATGTGTGCTTTGCCGGAGATAAGTAAGTGACATTCGATCTTTGGTCGGGGAGCAAATTTAGTCTAATATTCATCTCTTTAAGATCCAACCGTGCTTTTACACTGTTTTTAGTTTCTTTCGGAATGTCAAGCAACGTGCCCACTATTGATTCACAAATATTTTTCTCAATATGCATAATATCTAAGCAATGGTGAATGTAAAGTGACTTCCAATATGAAAGTTCATAGAAGATTGACTTATTCTTCCAAGGTCAAGCGACAACTAGATCCTTACGTTTTCTCTTTCCCAAAACTAATTTCACATCTTTAACCATCTCAAATGCATCTTTACCAGACAAAATCCGATGAGCGGTTATTTCTTCGGTATTACCATCAAAAGCCTTTTTTTTGTTTGCGATATCGATGATTTTTTGACAAGAATCTCATGTATTTAAGGTAAACGGTTTTTTTATCATTCTTCAACCGGATGGAAGATGTTTCCTTCATACAAATGGGACAACCTATAGAACTCTTCACAGGATAACCAGATAGGTTGCCAAGTGCGGGAAAGTCATCAACTAACCAAATCAATATTGCACGAAGATTGAACGTATTCTGACGGTAAGAATCTCTAACTTGTAAACCATTTTTCCACAAGCTTTTTAGGTCATCGATTAATGGTGCCAAGTACACGTCAATGTCATTCCCCGACTGTTAAGGACCTGAGGTCAATAAAGTCAACATCAAGAACTTCCGCTTCATGCATAATTCTGCAGGGAGATTGTAGTTGACAAGTATGACTGGCCAGGTACTATGCCTACTACTCATATTACTATGTGGGTTCATTCCGTCCGTTGACAAACCCAGACGTAAATTCCTTGGTTCTGCACTAAAATCTGGATGATTGTCATCAAAGGTCTTCCATTGTGGTGTGTCGGCTGGATGCCTAAGCTTGTCATCGTCAACATGTTTATCATGATTCCATGTCAAATTCTTAGCATACTCAGCATTACGGAATAAACGACGCAAACGTGGAGCCGGTGGAATGTACCATAACACCTTCACCAGCACTCCTTTGCTACCATTCGATGGCATCTTACCCTTATTCCATCTTGACTCATTACAAACCGGGCATTCATCTAAATTTTCATATTCTTTCCGGTAAATGATGCAATCATTTGGACAAGCATGTATCTTTTTATATTCCATTCCCAAAGTGCTCAACATCTTATTCGCCTCGTACATACTAGGTGGTACTTTGTTATCAGCCGGTAGAACATCTTTTAGAAATTCTAAAAGAATCGTGAAAATGGAATTCATCCACCCTCCCGATGCTTTCATATTCCATAATTTAACCAATGCCCCTAATTTTGTATATTTTGTACAACCGACATACAAGGGCGTTTCGGCATCATTAATCATTGCCTCAAATAACTCCGGACGGAACACAAAGTGTTCTTTCAAATCATTTATCATATTGAACATATTATCACCAACGTCTACCTCAACAATAGGCTCTTTACCTTTAGTACTTGTCGATGTATATTTAATATCGAAAAAATATTCACCATGTAAATACCATGTTTGGTAAGAACAAATAATCTCATAAGAGTGCAAATGCCCTCTAACATCATCAATGGAATGAGATTTATGATTTCCACAAATTTGACACAGACACGGAATCTTATCATCTTGTATGTGAGCTTTCGCAAATGACAAAAGTTTTTCAATACCATATTCATATGCTTTAGACAATCTATCAAACCACATATATTTCCTATCCATGATTTACAAATCCTAAATCAAAAAATCAAAGTTTTAGAAGTCAAAGTACTCAATTTTAAAATGCATATCATTTTCTTTAATTAACACCGGCCCACTAATTGATCAACAATCAAAAATCAAAAAAACATATAACAAAACTAAAAATACAAAACCATCTACCATAATTAAGTCTAAATACCGAGGGGAAAATAACATTTCGTGATCACTTAAATTAACACCCATTGCATAATTTATAAACTCAAAAGCGATCCCAAAACATACAAAACCTAAAATCATAAATCGAAAATACAGAGGAAAACAACAAAAAGAAGAAATTAGTGATCGCACACAATAGATGTTTGATGGATGGTAGATGGTGGTGGTGACGTCCAACAGTGGTGTAATGACTGTTTTTGGAGCGATCTGATCTGATTTTGGTTACTGCAGATGTGGTATTGATGTGGAAAAATGAGGGTAACACTTGGCGTTTTGTCTGAATTTTTTACGAATTTTGCACGACGGTTTTAAAAAAAAAACGGTCATAGATGGTGCTGGATTTGTGTTGCAGTGTGACATCGCCGAATGGGCTTGAGAAGTTCTTGCCCCAAATTCCTCTAGCTGTACACTGGTCATACACTAGTACGGCTGGAGATGGCCCACGATGACAAATCTGGAAGGTCAGCGTTAAAAATAAAAAATAAAAAAAGTCGTTCTATCAATTTTATTTCGTAACATTATCATTCTAGTAATTTGTCTTTTCTTTTTGTTTTTATTTTTTAATTTCTTTTTGAAAGAACGGATAAAAAAATATATGAGAGTAATAATAAATTATAATATAAAATTTAAAACATAACAAAAAAATAATATAATTAAATTTATGACTATATAATATAAAAAAAAAGAAAAAGAAAAAAAAAACCTGACTCATTCCTCCTCTCACACTCTCTTTCACTCTTCTCTCTTTCTTTCTTTAATATAAAATTATACACATAAATTTATTATTAAAAATCAACTATGAATTTATTATTTTCTATAAGATTCAAGAAAATCCAAAAGATTTACTAGAAAGTAGGGGTGGCAATATGAGTCGCGACACGATGACAAGACTAAAAAACGACACGAATTTCACGGGTTCGGGTTGGGAAAAATAGGGGGCGGGTCAAATTTGGGTCACCTGAAATTGACACGGGAAAAAACGGGTCGTGTTCAGGTTGGACCCGTAGAACCCGAACACGACCCGTTTTTTTTTTTTTCTTCGTGTCAATTTCGGATTAAATATCGTGTCAATTTCTTGTCAATTTCGGGTCTCGTGTCAATTTCATGTCAAATTCATGTCAATTTTGGGTCCAACCCGAATATGACCCGGTTCCAACCCGAATTTCATGTCAAATTCGTGTCAATTTCGGGTCAATTTCGTGTCGCGGGTCAAGTTCGGTTCGTGTCGTGTTCGTGTCGCGGTTTCGAGTCGTTTTCGTGTCACGGATCGTGTTCGGGTTGGGAAAGAAAAAATTCGATACGACTCTAACACGACACGAATCCGACACGTGACATGAATTGCCATCCATACTAGAAAGTATAATATTTTTTCAAAAATCTAAAAATTTATCATACAATTTATCGTCTTTTAAAAAATTTATTATAAATTTTAAAAGTTCTATAAATATATTGTTTAAAATAATTTTCTTTTCTTTTTGGCATAATTGGTTTTTGGTATAGATTGGACCACTGTTTTCGGCTGGACATGTGTTTAAATTTGGGCTGGACGTATGGTTTTTCTTTTTGGCTTTTTTCAGGAAATGAAATGGAATTGACTGATTCAAACCCACTCAACTAGTTTTACATATTACACACACTTGAATTTTTTACTATTGCATCAACAGTTCTTCAATATATATTTTGTAAAAAAAAAAGAAAACAAAATACAGAAATTAAATAGAACCACAAAAGCTTAATTTTTAAGTAAAATCATAACTAAAAATGTTTTTCTAAAAGGAATCGCCAAGGTTGGGGCTTCTTGTTTTTGAGGTTGTTTTGGTTGATTGCTTTCTGGTTTTCTCGGATTGAAGGGCAGTTTGGGTGCTTGTCGCCGACTCAAGTTGCGCTTTCCGGCGTATTTTCCGGCGCTTTACCGGCTGGCCGGGTGTTACTCCTCTCTGTGGAATTTCCCGATTTGCTCTTGGTCGTGCAGGCGGTCTATGTGTTGCTTGGAAAGAGGGTGATGAAATAGAACCATGGCTTGTGGAGAAAAAAATATTATCAGTTGTATTGTTTATTCAGATTCTCCATTTCAGCCTTGGAGTTTCTCGGCCATGTATGGGCCCACCCATGGCAAGTGAGAGGAGGAACTTTTGGAGGAATCTGCCGCAAAGGGTGAGTAGATGTCCGAATGCTAAGTTGTTTATTGGTGATCTGAATGGGACTCTCGCAGATTCTGACATTGCAAGCTCCGTCGAGGTATCTTGATTTCTACGGCGGTCCCTTTGAATATTTGTTAGAAAATTGAAGCTTTTATCGGAGATTTTTAGTGGGGGGGCATCAGGGGAGAAGAAGATTTTGTATTTGAAGTCTTGGAAATCTATTTGTGTCCCTAATGTTCATGGTGGTCTTGGTTTTCGTCGGATGTCTGACGGCAATAAGGTGTTTGGCTAAGGCAGGTTGGAAAGTCGTGCTTGATAAGCCTTCTCTTTGCTTGTACTTGATGAAATCCAAATATCTTAAAAGGTAGGAACTTTTTTCATGTGGAAACAAAAAGTTCCGACCGTTGGCTTTGGAAGAATATTGTGAATGTCAAAGATGTGGTTGTTAAGGGAGCTTGTAAACCGTTTCCTTTGGATTCTTTATCCAAGCAAATGGTTTTCTTCGTGAGAGATCTTTTCTCTACTTCTGGAGGATGGGATGTTGTTAAACTTAGGGCGGTGTTCGTTTGCTGAAATATAAAATTATTGTTCGCTCAACTCCTAACGGTTTAAGTTTTTGGGAGAATTGATAAATTGATATGGTATTAGAGACAGCTATCTTGAAAATCCAGATTGGGATTAGTTCTGAGAGAGATGATTGGTTTTGGGCTGGGGACATCTAATATCATGTTCTCCATTAAATCGGCGTATCAACTTGATCAATGAGCTCGTTTTGAGCAGCTCAACGGTGTTATTTCCTCTGTTTTATGGAAGAAAGTTTGGAGATCCAAAATTCATCCTCTGTCACAAGCTGTTATGGTGGAGGTGTGTGTTTGAAGAATATCTTGCATCTCTTTTGGGATTGTGTTGTGGCAGAACAATTATGATTCTCTTCCCCTTGGGGAATTAGGACCAGTTTTCTGCATTTTAGTGGGTTTTCTGAGCTCTTGGTTTCGCTTGCTTTTCGAGGGGTCTTTGTGTTGGGATTTTATTAATTCTTATTATGGGCATATATATTAAATAATAATTATATTATAGGTTATCTAATTTAATAGGGTCAAATAAGTGATTTATTAATTGGATCATAAAGATATCTATTAGTATGGAATTTAATGTGTAGAAACACAATACTAATTAAATTAGGGTTGATGGAAACCTAATTTGAGTAACTATATAAAGGTCATTATAAGGGTTGTGGTCTCCAAGTCAAATTATAATACGTAATATTTGCTCTCCTCCTCCTTCCCCATTAAGAGAGAGAATCCATAGAGCACCTTAGGAGACTAAAGAGATTTGACTGTGAAAAACTCCATTTTTCTTAATTTATCTTCATGGATTCAGGTACGCTTCCAATTAATTTTTCTTGATGATTTAACATGAGATCTTGGATTTGATGATAGTTTTCATCAATTAAAATTTTCCCCAACACTTTGATCTCTAATCTGGGGGGTTGATGCTGAGAGAGTGATCCTTTTCGCATCTCTTCCGTTTGGAGTGTGTATGGAAAGAGAGAAAAAATGTGGTTCATGGTGGTGATAGAACCTCTCTTCAGTTAAAGCTTATTCAGGGCGTTATGGCGGCTTTTTCGACTCATTCTTTCGTCTCTTGCTGTTGTGGAGAGGGAAGAAACCCCCTTGTCCCAAGTAATAAGGTGGCTACCTCCCCCTCCTTCTTGGGTTAAAGATCAATATTGATGCGGCTGTTAGATCAGATTTTTCAGTTGTGGCTGGGGTTGTTAGAAATTCTGTCAGGTGTTGTAGCGTAGTTTATTTTTATTTTTGTTGTTTCTTGTTCTGGCCTTTTTTTTTTTTTTTTTTTTTTTCGTTTGTTGCCGTTTAATGAAAATCATCTTTAGGAAAAATAAATAAATAAATAAATTCTTACACCTGTGTGCAAATCAAGCAAAAAGTGTGTACTCACTGGAACCCCACTTCACCAGTTTGAAAAACCAGATGTCCACCAACCCCACATTATTCATGCCCAAAAGAAAAACCCATTACTGAACTTTGGAAATGTAACGTCATGATCAAGTTGGAAGTGCTTTAACGAAGTAGAGAAAGCTGATTAAAAAGGAGATAGCTTTGCTTATAACAAGATATTTATAGTCACTACCTTTTTTCTTTTTTTCTTTTTTTTCACGTGACTTTCTCATTTAATATTAATTTTTCAGTTCTCCCTATGGTTGGCCAATGTAAAACGCAAACCAAGGAATCCAACAAGAATATCCCCCCTCTCCTCAATCTTCATTATACTTTATTCTGTCAGTGTCATTATCCAAATGTAACACCTTCCTTTTTATCACACTACAAAAAATTTAGCAAGCGTAAAAGTAGTTGTAGATATAATTAATCAAAAATTTTATAGCTGAGATTTCTTATTTCGGATTTCTTGTCTCATTAGTTGTCCTCTTAATATTATGTTATATTATCTGAATTTAAGAACTTAACCACATAAAAAATCTTAAATATAAAAATTTTTAAATAAATTGATAAGTTGTCAAAATATTATTGAGAGATACCCTTTAAGACAGGAAAATGAAACAATAAATCTGGACTCATAATTTCATATTTAATTCCATTATAAGGTGAAGAGAATTTGAATCAATCCCATACCAAATTCAAAAAATAAAATAAAATAATTCATATGTTAAACAATTAACAAATTAATCTCAACTGTTAAATTTTGAACTTATGGTGCGAGGGTTCAATAACAAAATATTATAACGGTCTAATTTCTAGTCCCTCTTATTCACCAAACTTAGTAAAATCCCCAACAAAATCAACGGCTAGATGAACCTCCACGTGTCCAACTAGAAAGCTTTAAAACCAACATCTTAGGAGAAAAGATGTGAACTAGATCACCGACTGTCATAGCCTGTCTATATAAACCTTCATGTGTCTCACATAGAGAGAGAAAAGAGAAGATGAGAGAGAAAGAGAGAATCTGTTTTTATATATACAAAACCTCCATGTAACTCCTCAATACATATATAGAGAGAGAGATCGCTGCCAAATACAAATACATCCAAATTAACAAATATGGCTACCACAACGCCACCGGAAACCGGCGACATCCGGTCACCCCTCCTCTCTCCGGCGACGAAACTCGCCGGAGAATCCGACCGGCAGCGGAAGCTCTGCATGGACGATATGCTGAAACAGTACTGCGGCGAGTTCGGGCCGTGGCAGCTGAGGCACTTCGTGCTGACCAGCCTGGCCTGGGCTCTCGAGGCCTTCCACACCATGGTCATGATATTCGCCGACCGCGAGCCGGCTTGGCGGTGCGTCGGTCGGACCGGGTGCGACGAGGCGGCGAGGACGGTCTGTGGGTTCGAACCGGGCTCATGGGAGTGGACCGGCGGTCGGGCGAGCTCGACCGTGGCTGAGTGGGGACTGGTTTGCGGTGAGAAGTATAGGGTTGGGCTGGTCCAGGCTTTGTTCTTTGGTGGCTGCATGATTGGTCAGTTTTCCAATCCTTTTTTTTTTTATGTTTTTTCCATATTTACTCGGCGATTATCTCTTTGATTTTATTTTTTGTTTTTCCTTTTTTTTTTTAAACAATAATTAGTTTTAGATTTATTTTATTTTATAAATCCTAATCTTAGTGAGAATAAATAATAATAATAATAATAATAATAATAAATTCAACTAGGATCACGCTCAATTTCTAGTCCAGCAAGTTTGATAGCTAATATGTCTGCGGTGGGATATTTTACTTGTGCGAAGATGAGGCACGTCAGCTAGATATGGTTTATTATTGTTGTTATTGTTGTTATTATTATTAGTATTAGTTTAATTTCACTCGTGCTTTTAAATTTTAGAGTTATTCTGATTTTGTCCCCATTAATGTTATGAATTTTTATTTTTTCTTTTAAAATTTGAATTTGTCTCACTTTATTTATTTTCATTAGAAAGTTTATTGAAAATAGACGGAAAAAGTAGAACTAGTCTAACTTAACACATTCTCTTAGAAATTTTGTTGAAAACAAGAGAAAAATAACTCATAATCGCATTTAATCTCTTTTTTTTTTTTCAATTGATTTTTATGAAATATTTTAAAATTCGAGAGACAGAGTAAAAATTACCCTAAATTGAGAGGTACAAAGGTGATTAATGCTTATTATTATTGTTTAGAAGATTTTGGACCATGGTGGCTTTATTATATGATTCAATAACGTCATTAATTGTACTCTAAGACTTAGTTTGTGATAAGGTGTCGTCATTATAGGAATTGATAGAGTCATTAATTGTATCCTGTTTGGTGCACTGATTGGAGTTTGATTTTTTTTGGGTTAGTGTTATTTGAATTTTTAAAAATTAACTAAAATTTTTGTTAAAACTATTAAGAAAAAGATAAAAATAAGTTGAAAATTTTTTATTCTAACTGTTGTTCTAACCAAAGTCAATCCCGTTATCCTTTAGAAGAATTTCTCAGATTACATTGTTATGCCCACTTAGGGTGCGTTTGGTTCACCATTTCAATCCCAACTTTTCAACTCAAATTTTGTCTTTTTCCTCAAAAGTCTTTGTCTTTTTCCCAAAAAGTTTTTTGTCTTTTCTGAAAAGTCAACAAAATTTACTATTTCAACTTCAAAAACACAACTCAAACTAACGAACCAAACGAACCCTTAATCAGTAAAGTTTCTTATTTGAAGAAAAATGCTTCTTTGTCAAATAATATTTAGAAAGAACATTTAGAAAGAACCTATTTATAAACTGTTTTTTCCAAATATAGCTTATGAAAATTCTAACTAGAATATCAATCATATTTATATTTATTCATAAGATAAAGGAAAACTTTTTATTAACCAATAATTCAAGAGCAAGATATAGTCGGGAAGTTGATGATAGGTTAAACACAAATTATAATATGCGCAGAACCTATGTGATTGTCTCTATTGTTGACTTGGACTAATCTTATTTATTTATGAATATAATAAGAAAGGAAAACACAGAAATGGAACACAACTTTAAAAGAAAATATTCCAAAGATCGCTTAAGAAATTATAGCCAGGATTTTAATGCAAAACATATTAATTCTTATAAAAAAGAAAAACATTAAAAAAAATTATAAATTATATCACCAAGATATATATAGAAGGCGGTGTCAATAGACATCCCTCAATCTACATTCCTCATTCTCTTTCTTAAATTATCTATCAATTAAAATTTAAATATTCAATGTATTACTTATTACATATCTCTTATTATTTTACAATAATTCATACAATTTAATTCTATTTTAAATCCTTTTTGCACTTACCAACCAACAAATAACCCCCTTTTTTTTTTAAACAATTATTTTTTATCATTTCTTGTTAATCTTATTTTTTTGACTTTTTTTTTTTTTTTGAGAAATTCAATGATTCTTTTTTTTTTTTTTTTTTGTTGGAAATAAAATTTAATGAAACTAATAAAGTTGTAATCTTATATATTTTTTTTATTAACGTCATAGATATCTACATATATACGTATATATTGTTTTTTTTTTAGTATTATTTTTATGAACGTCGTAGATATATACATATATAAAGTCATAGATTATTTATCTTTACGAAAAAATAGTTGTAAGAATAGATTATAAAAAAAATGATTGTTTAAAAAAAAGGGGTTTTTTTTTAAGGATTGTTTAAAAAATAGGGGTTATCTATTGATTAGTGAGTAAAAAAAGATAAAGAGTAAAATTAAATTGTAGGGATTTTTAAAATAATAATAAGGTATAACAAGTAATAATGAACATTTAAATTTTAATTGATATTAATAATTTAAAAAGGGTGAGAAAAGTAAAGAGCAGCGTCAATAGACGCCCCCTATATAGAAACATTAATTCTCCCACCAAAGACATTACAACACTAGTAAATAACTAGTTTTGTTTATAAATTTGAATGAAACACTCAAAAATAAAAAATGTAGTCTTGATTTAACATATAATATAATTATATGTATAATCTAAAAGTAATTTCATAAAACTTAGCAATACTCTCTATTTAAGTGGTCACATTTTTGCAGCATCACGTTGTAATCCCATTGACTAAATTCACTGGATGGATTTTGGTGAGTAAGAAATT
The DNA here is from genome assembly GCA_009761775.1 of Ficus carica. Classification (NCBI taxonomy): domain Eukaryota; kingdom Viridiplantae; phylum Streptophyta; class Magnoliopsida; order Rosales; family Moraceae; genus Ficus; species Ficus carica. The sequence continues at coordinate 18,765,626 of CM019748.1, read as the reverse complement.
ATTATCTAAATTTCTTTTAATTTGTGGTCCAAAATTATTGTTGTTGATGATTGGATTATGTCCATGTCATACTGTCAGCACTGGAACTACCAATCTAATCTTTATTTAGAGCATCATTTTAAACTAATTTATCTAATTTATATCTATCTTTTTCTTAAAAATCAATAAAAATTTTATTAAGATTTTAAAAAAACAAATAATTCCATCTCAAAAAGCTTAATTTCAACTGATGAATCAATCACAAGTTAAAATATTTGCCATCTTGTTTTCCCTTTTTCTTTCTTGCTTTCTATCTTCCGTTTTTCTTTTCTTTTGTTGTTTTTTTTTTTTTAATTGCCATTTCATTGTTGTCTTGGTCTTCATAATAATTGTGCTTCTGTGTTCATTTTATCAATTCAAGATATATCCTTTAAAAGGACAATTGATAGGATTTGGAAGAAAAAAAATAGTAGTTGTATGGCACGTTTTTCATTAAAGCAAGAAGCAAAGTAATGACATCGACAACACCAACAAAAACAAGATAAATAAAAATAAAAAATAAATAAAAGGAAAAGAAAAGGAAAAAAGGAGATAAAATTATTGATGAAAAACGTGTAGAAACGTCTTTTGAAGTTAATTTGGAGATCTAAAAGAGAAGGAACAATAAGCGTGACTAAAGAAAGAAAATATAATATAAAGAGAGACAATTTTAATTACTTTCTGTTTGTCAGTTTGTAAGTTGTCTCCATGTGAATATAAATAAAAATTAATACTTTAGCCAAAAATAAATAAAAATTAATACCTTCTTGTATTTGTCCTTTTGCTTAAGCCTATCGATAGAAAGAGATAAGCTCAAATTTAAGACTATTTGAAGGATAACAGATGGATCTCTTCATGTACAGACATCCATGATCTTCGAAATTACTTTTAGAAATGAAATATTTTTTCCTGTCTTTTTTGGGTTACTTTTCTTTTTAAACCATATATTTTAAGTTTATAAAAAAATTATGTATAATATATTTCAGATAATGTCATATTGTACTTTTAGATACTTTAATTTCGTATCAAATTTATACTTTTTCTATTTCAAATGTTGATTTTGGCCGCTTGTATAACGACTTTACGTTTTACGAAGTATAATCAAATTGTTTTCTTTATATGTCGCAAAAAATAAATACGTCATTTAGGTGGTCAAAATCGACATTTATTTGAGAGAGTATAAATTTTGAAATGAAATTAAAATTTAAAGTATAATATTTAGAACATCTGAAGTATGTGATAGAAAAAAAAAAAAAAAACTTTTTTTCTTCGTTTACATGTTATGCTTGGATGTGCGTTATTTACATTTTTGGATGTGTGTTATTTTATATTTACATACGAACATCTCTTAAACACTTTTCTTCTAATGGAATTCCTTCCTAAAAATTTAAAAACATTATTATATTCCCCTCAAAAATTGAAAAAAATTAAATTAAATTAAAGTCCTATTAATATTGTTAAGCACTTAATAAGATAATTTCCCTTTTATTTAGGATTGTTCGCAAATCAGAATATACGGATTAAACCTCAATTCGTAACCTTCATATTACAAAAATCTCAATTAGTGAGACCTCCTATCCAGTCTATAAACATCGTATTAATGGTTTGGCTTTGCAGATTTAATCAGCAACCTCTAAAAATTAGAATAAAATGCAATTGTTATAACACAATTAAATTCAAATCTTTGATAATAAATCAAATTGTAACGTAAATTACAACAAGCAAACATCAATAAAACTCAAAATAATGTGTTCATCTCTCATGAATTCTACTTTATGTAAAACTCATATACATGTATGTTTCGGATTCACGGATTTCACGGATTGAAAAATTCTTAATCTGTAATACAATCCGTAACATTTGGGTTGGGATTTACCATTGGTTACCGAATCTAGCACAATCCCAGGTTGGATTGGGTTGAACAGATTTAAAGGATTTATAAATTCGGCGAACACCTCTATTTTCTTTTAACTTAGAAGTCTAGTTATTTTTTCCAGGTCTCTCTAATACGTAATAGGTGTGTATGCTTCGCTTAGGCGAGTACCACATGGTACCCTTTAACTAGGGTTACTTTTGTTATCGGGCAATTTGCCACCCGTTTGTTCAATACCCGAACTCTAGTAAGTAGCTTATTGCATTTGTTAATCTTATGCTTTAGCTAAAGACAGATACAAAGTTAGGATTCAAGGAAAGGATGATGCTAAAGCACTAGTAGAAGATGCTGTCTTTTGATTAAAATTTCTGAATCATTGATAGTAAGCGGAAAGAAATTAAAAAGGTGATTTTGAAGTAGAAAATGTGCTGACAAAAGTTGATGGTCCATTTTTATTTTTTATTTTTTGGTGCACATGTCAAGAAGAAATCTATAACAGGAAAAAAAGGAAAAGAAAAAGAAAAAAAGGTGGTGGTGGGGGTTGGTGGGGGGAATAAAGGGTAGAAATCTATAGAATTTTTTTCTAGTCAAGAAATATTTATTGCTGTGGAAGTCACTAGTAGGCATATCCCAGGTCCTCAACGTAATGACTAGCTTGAGCTGCTGTAGTACTACCAAAATAAACTTAAAAGAAAAAAGTTATTTTCATTTACGTCTATTGAAATTTTTTATCATTTTAATTTTATCATCTAAATTTTAAAATACTTACTTTGATTCTTAAATTTTAAATTTAATCCTATTTTATCTTTTTTATCAGAATTTTAATTAAAAATATACAAAAAAAAATAAAGAAATGACTCTTATTAAATCTATTTTGTTAGGATTCTGTTATAAACTAACAGAAAAAGATCATATGATTCAACTTAATTTTTTTTTCATCTGATTTTAATTGAAATTTTGATAAAATAAGTAATAAGAGGTTAAATTCTAAATTTAAAGACAAAGTAAGAATTTTTAAGTTTCAGAAAATAAAATGAAAATAATCATAATATTTAAGAGATATAGACTAGAATAATAAAAAAAAATCCTTTAACTTTTTGACAAAAATAGGTTGCGTTTTTCATTTTCATATCCTCTTGGTTTATGATATCGATAAAGTGGAAGACAAAAAGAGTTAACTTGAGTTGACATGAATGTCACGCTACAGCAAAGATGCTGAAAGCATTAGGGAATAAAGGAAGCCAATATTGGGAAAAGCTTTAACAAAAATGATTGCACTTTTGTTTTGTTATGTTTTATTTTATTATTATTATTATTATTATTATTACTTTATTTTTATTTTTTAGTTTGTGTTCCTTGGCCTTGCTTTTACTTGTGTCCTTTACACCTCATCTCTTCTTGTTTGTCTTCTTTTTACTGTTTTTCCCATGCTTTGCTTAAGCATGCTTCGCCCACTGTATGCTTAAGCAAAGCAATGATGAATGCTCCTGTTGTGAAGTTAATTTTTACAATAGGAAGACTCTTTTTCATTATTATGTATAATTTGTTAGTCACTAAAGTTATTGAATTAGAAAGTTTTTAAATGTCAAATTAAATAATATTCAATTACTCATGGTTATGTGATGTAATTAATGAGAAATCTTTAAGAAACTTGGATTCTCTCTCTTGACCCATTTTAGGATTGATAGACATTTCAGATGAAGAAATTCTATCGATATGTGGGTAGAGAGAGGTCTAATTAGGGCTTTTAATCACAATTCCATCAGGATGGACGTAAACTCATAAGCTTCTGAAGGTTGGGATAATCATCCAGATCTTATCTTGAAAGAAAAAAGGCGCCCCGCCACAACAGGTGGGTTGGTTCCTAGTGTGCAGTTATTAGAAAATATTTCTTTACATTGACCAATAGGAATTTAGCACATAACAATTATTAAACCACAATTACCTTTTTAATTAAATTAATAGATAATTATTAAAAATATATGCCAAGTGGGTCATAATAAAAAAAAATATAACATTCTCCCACTTGACCATATAGCCCTTAATTAGACCTAGTCCTCTCTCTATACTTATATCGATAGTTTCTCTCCATTTGAAACGTCTGTCAAACCTCAAAGGGGTCAAAGAGAAACCAAGTTTTCTAGAGATTTCTCATTAATTACATCAAATAACCATGAGTAATTAAATATTATTTAATTTGACATTTATGAAAACTTTCTAATTCGGCCACTTTGGTGACTAACAAATTATACATAATATAGACATCAAATTTTGTCTAATTTGACATCATGTCATCTTAAATATTTTGGTGATTGAATTAATTTTGGATTATCTCATCTATGTTGTCCGAAATGTTGTGGATCATTCTCATTTTTCTCTTTTAATTTTAAAATCTCCCACTTAATTCATTAAACTTTAAATTTAACCTCACTTTATTCCTCTAACAAAAGCTTAGTTACAAACATATGGAAAAAAAAAAATGAGTTAAGTATAGTCTTGTGTGGTCTTTTTCCGTTTGTTGTTTAGTTGAAATCCTAATAGAATGAGTTTAGTAAGAGTAATTCTCATATTTTTCTGTCTGTTTTTAACTGAACTTCTGATGTAAAGAATAAAGAGGGGTTAAATTCAAAGTTCAAATAGTAAAGTATGAGAGTTTTAAAAGTTCATAGAGCACAATGAAAGTGACCTTAAAGTTTAGGAGATATAAATAAAAATAATTTTTGTTAATTTTTTAATGCTATAATTTATGGATAAAAGCACTGTTATATTATAATTCAGTATGCTTTTTTTAACCTAGATATTTTAAGAAAATCAATTAATAAAAACGAACCTCACTGGACTATTAAATTTCACTTTTTTTTTTTTTTTTGGGGTGAATTCTTAAATTTCACTTTTTTTGTTTGATGAAATATGCTCCTTTCCTTTGTGGTCCCTAGATACATTAAACATTGAAATCTGCACATGCATTTCTTTGTCGTCTTGATCAGCATTCTATATATTCACTATAACCTTTAGTTATTAAAAATAAAATGTAGAACTATAGCAGAGACCGGCTACTTTACTAGTTTACTATTGTTTCTAAGCTCCAAAGTATGTAAACTTATGTTTCAACCAAAAAAAAAAAGTACGTATGTAAACTAATGGTATGATGGTTTAGAAGGAAACTTTTTAAAAAGTATCAATTTAAATTGAAAATGATTAATTAGTATTTGCAAATGAGAAAAATTAGCGTGTGAATTTGAAAGTGAAAATAATAATTTGGATTAGAATCTTTTTAAAAAGGTACTTGGATGCTTTATAATGCTTTCATGAGGTTCAAAGTTATAAACTGTCGTGGAATCTACAAAAACGGCACCAATGTGGTGCTATTGAGGAAGTTTCCACGACGGTTTCCAGTGGAAACCATCATGGAACATAGACCTTACACAACGATTTTCAGCGAAAACCATTGTGTAAAGATGCTCTTCCACGACAGTTTCCACCAGAAACCGTCGCGGAATAACTGCTCAAAAAGAAAAAAAAAAAAAAAATGGTTTTCCTTGCGCTGTCCCTTAGGTGCCTATCTTCCGAATTGTACCAAATAATAGTCCCTTCTTTTCCAAATTATATGGTGAAACTTACAAACGAATAAAAGAGGGAGTAGGCGAACCTTAACAATGGCAACTGAAGAAACAAAAAGCTTAGTCATCAGCTCTCGTAAACAACAAAAAATCCCAAAGCAATGGGTAATATATAATGTGTCTAAGTATAGCACAATGTCGAATATCGATGAAAATTTAACCACTAAAAGAGGAAAATTACCCGATTCTTCACAACTAGGTCACCAACTTTTACGTTATCTTTGCTAGAGAAACCTGAATTAGCTCCACTTCTATACTAAATAGTAGCAGATGTCCCTGCAAAACATAGGACAGCAAAGGGTAAGTTGACATCAAATAATATGGGTTAAAAACGATCAGATTTACTCCTTTAAGAACATAAAGGGTAGAAAATCAAATGCTTGCACAAATCAAAACACAAAAATCAAGTAAAATCGCATTTTTGGTATTACAAAAAGTAGCTCAAAATCCTTATGAACATTCAACTCCTCTTTAGTTTTGTATGCCTTTATGGAAACTTTCATCATATACTTGAAATATTGAAAAAATAGAGACAAAATTAACAACATGAAAAACATGCAGATAATACAAAGTTACATGAAGATTTGTACTCAATCAATCTAAAATATATGGAAGAAGGAAAATCATGAAATTAACATTACTTGTTGCTTTTGCTTTCTCTTAAGCTCTGTCTGTTTGAACTCAAAACCATGTGCAAAGGGGTTTTAAATACTAATAGCAATTACATGAACTATCAACATGTACACGGAGAAAAGGAAAAACATATATAGAATTTAGATGTACATCATATTAAAGCATGACCAGTACCAATCCAAGACTAAGAAGAAGAAGAAAAAAAGGATGGTAGCATAGCAAGTGATCAGTAGCTCCTTAATATGAATAAAAAAATTATTAAATTACTTATGAGGTCCTAGTTTAGCAGTAATAAACTAAAATTAGTGAACAACAAAATGATCATTCAACAAAATGAAATAGATTTTAGTAGGGAAAACTCACAGAAATTACTTAAATCAGCTTATTTCCCTCCAAAAAGAAATTATAAAAGAAAATGCCAGTGAGTTGATTTACTGTGCTGATTGGAGTGTTTCTACAAGATATTCAGCACTGATTTAAGAGCAATATCAGCAACAAAAAAAATTGGGGGAAATTGTTGTGAGAGCAAGAGCAACGTCAAACTTGATTGGAGAGAAATTGGGGAAAATCATGGAATTCCAAACCCCAATCTAGCTATTTCCACTAACTATTTTTGATAAAGAAATCGTTACCTCCAGGTGATCAGACAGCCCGGAGACTCTCTCCGCAAAGTCCTTCGTCTTCGTGTATTAAAAGAGGCAAACTTTCTTACACAACGGCTGCGTCGCGAAGAAGACAGAGAAATAGAGGAGGGGGCAGCGGCGGCGACGACGGAAGGTGGAGGGGCAACGGCGGAGAGAGATTGTTTTGTTGGGGGGGTGGATATGCGAGGGCTTAGAGAGAGAAAGAGGGTTTGTGAGGGCTTAGAGAGAGGGAGGGAGCTCGCAAGGGGTGGGGTTTTAAAATTGAAATCAAATTTTTGCTTTTTAAATTTTACCTATACCACGATTGTTTTTCTAAAAACGTTCGTGAAAACTGGAGATTCTACGACCGTTTTCAAAAACTGTCTTTCTAAAAATGATTGTGGAATCTTTAGTTTATGGTCGTGCAATCTCTAGTTTCCACGACCGTTTTTTGAAAAACAGTTTGATGTTATGTTTTTTAAGTATCTTATACGATAGTTTTTTAAAAACGGTTGTGTAATATCTGTCGTGTGATCTAGATATTGTAGTAGTGATATGTTTCAGTTGTTCTTGATCAAATTAATGTCTCTCAATATCTCTATCAAATTTATATTTTTTTTCAGGGGCAGGAACATTTGGACACCTCTCAGACTCCTTTCTAGGGAGGAAGGGCTCCCTAACCATAGTGTGCATACTCAACACCATCTGTGGTTGCCTAACCGCGCTCTCCCCAAACTACTGGATCTACCTCCTCCTCCGCTTTGCCACCGGGTTCAGCACCGGCGGCGTTGGCCTCTGCGCCTTCGTTCTTGCCACCGAGCCCGTGGGCCCCACTAAGCGTGGCGCTGCGGGGATGTCCACCTTCTACTTCTTCTCAACAGGGATAGCCCTCCTCTCCCTCATTGCCTACATCTTCCCCTCGCGGCGCACTCTCTACATCGCCTCCTCGCTCCCTTCTCTCCTCTTCCTCCTCCTCGTCATCCCTTTTATCTCCGAATCGCCGCGGTGGTACCTTGTTCGGGGGCGACTCAATGAAGCCATGAAGATCATGCGCTCAATCGCCAAATCAAACGGTAAGCACTTGCCCGACGGAGTAACCCTAGCCCTTGATGAAGATGCAAAATCTACTACTCCTACTACTACTACTACTAATTCATATGATCAACATGACCAAAAGACTAGAGACATTGCCGTAAGTGGCTCTCTTGTCGATGTGATCCGATCTCCAGTAACCCGAATTCGCCTTTTCCTAGCGGTCGCCATAAACTTCTTGTGCTCGGTAGTTTACTACGGGATAAGCCTAAATGTGGTCAACTTAGAAACCAACCTTTACATCAACGTACTTCTCAACGCAGTCGCGGAGATGCCGGCTTTTACTATCACCGCGATCCTATTAGACAAGTTTGGAAGGAGGCCCTTGGCCATAGGGACGCTTTGGTTCAGTGGCTTCTTCTGTTTTGCAGGAAGTCTTGTGGGGAATGTTGGGGTTTGGAAAGTGGTGAGGATGGTGTGTGGAGTTTTGGGGATATTCGGCGTGGCGGGGACCTACAATCTGCTCTTCATCTACACGGTGGAGTTGTTTCCGACGGTTGTTAGGAACGCGGCGCTGGGATGCGCCACGCTGGCGGGGCAGATGGGGGCGATCTTGGCGCCGTTTGTCGTCGTTCTGGGGGGTGGGTTGCCGTTTGCGGTGTTTGCTTCGTGTGGGATAGTGGCGGGAATACATGCGTTTTATCTCCCGGAGACGTTGAATAAGCCTTTGTATGATACAATGGCTGGTATAGAGGATGGAGAGAAAGACCATGCTTGTGAAACTGTTTGAAGTTGTTGTTCCAAATACATCAATGTTAACAATCTCTTATTGAAACAACTCACTTTTTCATCTGGAAAGTTATTATATATATATATATATATATATATAGATATTTCCTTTTCTTGTTATGTAGTTCGCAAAGTGAAAAATGTTCTAAATTTTGTACCCTATTGGCTAAGCCTTTGGACAAGTCTTGGTTCTCCAACGAATAATTCAGGCTCGTTCCGGCACTCTCTATGGGGAATAAAAACTAAGTTAAAATTCCCACAAATACACATGCTTACGATTTTTGTCCCAACTTATAATAGGTTCGGATTTTTACCCTATTGCCCTTTTATCTTTTACTTTGATCGGTGACTAAAATGACCAGTTTATATGTAATTTTAGTTATTTTTCACCTAAATGAAACCTTAGTTCACATTTGATGCCGATTACCGAAGCTGAAGACAGCCTTCTTAGTTGAAAATGAAAAATGTTCTGGTAGATTAATATATGTACCAGATTACTCAGTGGTACCAGTGATCAATGACTAGTGCCAAATATCAAAGATAGCATGTGGTTATCGTTGGTTCTGGCGACATCTAGTAGATTATTAATGGTCTAATTAATAAATTACCTTTTTGATTGGTTGGTAATTTCAATAAGTAGTGTTACGTTAATCGTTGATCAATTCATCCAGAAGGGAAAAATCAGAAGCTCTAGCGTTTGTAATACAAAAGTTTAGATTTTTAGAGAATTTTTCAAGTTTTCTCTTATGGGGAATATCACAATCCAATATCTAATATATCTTGTATATACCTTTGAAGTTTAAAGCAGGTTCTTTCGAAGATAGTAAATGATAATTTTTTTTTTTGGTAAATCCTTGATTTTTTTTTAAATAACGAATTTATGGTTAATTATTAATAACAATTTCAATATATTATTTATTATTATGTTTAAAATTTTATATTATAATTTACTATTACTATTTAAAATAAATGCCATGTTGCTCTTTCTTCTATTATATATGCCAATACTATGTTTAAAATATCAAAAGTATCCTTAAGATACTGGCCCATAATCACCGTGTTACTGATTAATTACCATCGAGATACTGGTAAATCTATCGTGATACTGCAATTATTTGAGACAAAAATTATTATTATTATAAGGTAAAGTCATTATTTTGTATGAAATTATCTTTATTAGGAACTTTTAATTTATTTAGAATCATTATAATTTAAAATATGTCTTGATTTTAACAGATATGTTAGTATTAGATAACTTACCCAATTTTATACTTATAAATTTGTATTTATATGGGACCTCATTCATAATGCTACTCACAAATGAATTCTTTATTTTTATTCAATGAACATAAGCGCATTCACTTTAAATATCTTTATGTTATTTTTCTCTTATTACTTTCATTTTTCTTATACAATTTCTATAGCTATAATATTATTAATCTGTTTGTTAAATTTTTATGATAACGACGGATGCTTTGCCTTAAGACCATACAATTGTCATTATCTGAAAGTAAAAAAAAAATATCCCCACTGTCCGATCAATTGAATCTAATTAAGTCCAATTTTCTCAATGTGGCAGTCATAAATTGATGATGAGTCCAACCAAAAACCTGAAAACCTCAACAAACCTCTTGTCTCCGTTATAATAAGCATTCATTAGCTTTTAAGCATAAATTAAAATAAAATAAAATAAATAAATAATAAAGAAGCTAAAAAAACAAAGCATTCATTAGCTATAATTTCAGTACATGCTCCTCATATGGAAACTACTAATCCTCACTTGGAAAGAATTGAAAAAATAATAATAATAAAAGAAGATATAAGTTATTCATCCAATTCGGAATGGGGAAGGTGGGGCCTGACTCATCCCAACTCCGGCTGAATACATATAATGAGAACATGTTTAATTGAGCTTTTGCTTTTGTTTTTTTATTGATAGAAGAAGAGAACTAAAAACTAATAAGTGTTTAGAATCATATATTTATGGAAAAATTATTATACGAACTATACTTCTAAGAAGACATTTGATCTACAAGGGGAGGTTTTTTTTTTTCTTTTGTCTTTTTTTAATGAGATATTTCATTAAACTCATTAACGAGATACAAAAATATCAAATATAATAAATGACCATATATTACATAAGACAAAACCTTTCAATAAGAACGAGTCCATCAATAAAGTTTAATGGAGTTTAAAAAAAAAAAGACGTTTATTTGAGGCTCGCTTCGAATACATACCGCGACACACTGTTATGTCTTTTAGATAACTTTCTCCTCTTAATTAACTCCTTCCTTGTTCATACTCGTAGAACTAGAAGACACTTGATATGCAATAATCTTAAAAAATTAGATTATGGACAAAATAATCGGCGGCATTGTGATTGTCAAAAAATTTGCAGTATAATAATATTGGCTTTGATATGTGTATAATATGGGAATCTTGTCTTATATAAATATCAGTTTACTTATACGAACTCCAGAATTATTTATATACCCCTTTAAAGAACCTTCACCAATAATTTTAAAGAACCTTCACTAATAATCATAACGTGGTACACTTATTCATTAAATAATTTCTATCTGATGTAAAAGTAAACGATAAAGTTTAATATTATATCACAAGATTATAATAGCTCCCACATGGGATAAAACGTTCTACTTTATACTAATAATGAAAATTTTATATTACATTATATTATCCATAAGATATTGTTTTATATCATTGTATATTTGTACGAACTTTTGTCCTCCTTTTCTGTTTCCTCTATAAAAATTTTAAAAATAAAAACAGTTTATTTTACATTTTATTTTTTTAGTCGGATTCTCTACTAAATTTAACATTTAAAATAATGTACCGTTAAAAGTATCCTAATATAAATTGTAGTAAAAAGATTGTCTTTATTCTTTCCATTTGACCAAGGATAACTCCAATTAAAAAATATATATTTTGCGCTAAAATACAACAATATCAAATTGCAGAAGATTGGCAAATCACTTAATACTATTGTTTACTTGACGGGTTTAGTATATATATAACCACAATAACGTGATTAAAACATTTGAGTTATTGAAAAATTTCTCTCTAATGTGAAAGTAAACGATAAAATTGAATATTATATCACAAAATTACAATAGCTCCTACATTGGATGAAAACGTTCTATTTTATACTAATAACGAGAATGTTATATTATGCTATGAAAAAAATATTTTATCCATAAGATATTGTTTAGAGCTTTCTACTATGAGACCTAGTCTTTTTACCCCGTCACTGAAGAAATTTTTTCAGCCATTCGATCATATTTAAACGATATAGATAAAAAAATACACCAGATTAAAAATAATAATACTTACACACAATCACAATTGAAAAATAACCCAAAAATAAAAAATAAAAAGAACAGAAGAATGGCCGAATGGGGAACATCGTGGCCGTGGGTCTTGTCAGCCTCCCAACCTACGTCATCCACCCTCCTTTGACTAGATCGCCGTGGGGGGGGGTGGAGGGAGGTGTGGGCGAAACCCAGATCGGGGATCGAGCGAAACCCAAATCAGGGATCACGAGCATCGGGAGGGGATCTAGATTGAGGATTGCGCTTGGGGGGGAGGGGGGGGGGGGGGGGGGGGGGGAACCAAGTCGTAGGGCGGCAGGGGGAGGGGGCGAACCAGTAGGGTGGGGGTAGGGGGCCGAACACAGTCGCGAGGGCGGTGAACCCAGTCTCAAGGAAGGGGGGAACCCAGTCGCGGGACTGCGGAGGGGGGGAGCAAACCTAGTCGCGAGACTGGTGAGCTTACGATTTGACAACAAGCGGCTTGCGAGATCCCAATGTGGGTGATGGGTTGGTGGGTGCCGTCGGTAAAAGAAAGGAAAGGTGGCAAGTGGTCGTGGATGGGGTTGTCAATGGGAGGAGGGGTTGTCAGTGGGATGAGGGGTTGCCGAAAGAAATGAAGTTTGTTTGTTTGTTTGTTTTTTTTTTTTTTTTTAAGTTTTGTAAAAAAAAAAAAAATAAGGTGTAGTAAGTTTTATTTTTTTTTTTTTATGTATATTTTCGATCTCAACGGTTCAAAACTAATCGAACGATCAAAAATTTTACCCTATTGATGGGGCAAATGGGGTAAAATGGAGAGGTCTCATGAAGACCTCCCCATATTGTTTTGTATCATTGTATTTGAACAAAGTTTTGTCCCTTTTTTTTTTTTTTTTTTTACTCTGTAAAAATTAAGAGGACTTCTACCATAGGGTAAGGTTGCTTTACCTCATAGATGAGGTACAAAATCCTCCACCGTCGAATAAATGAAAATGGTTTAAAAGACTACAGTTGCAAGGATGTAAACTAAAGTCCATTGTAGAGGATTCAATCAAAAAAAAAAAAAAAAAAGCATACTACGTTTGTCTTCGAAACAGGGGATGGGTGGGTTCGCCGCCACCTCCAAAGACTCTCCGGCGGCAAAAGCCCCAACCCCCACGGCGGCACAAACACGGTGCATCTCTCCTGTGCACAAATTGAACCATAGTTATACTTTTGTATTTATGAAGCATGATTTGAGAGGGAGAGAGAGAGAGGTTAAAGGGGATGTTGGAGATAAGAAGCAAGCTTAAAATAATGGGATTAGATTGTTCAGTGATTCATGAGCTTCAATTCTGTAGGAATGTTGTTGGGTTTTTCTTTTAAAATTTACAGAGGATGATTAAAAGTTACGGTGGTTTGTTGAAGTTTCCGACCAGGGGAACCCATCCACAAAATGGCTCGCATTCATCGCCATCTTGCGACCGACGACCTCCGAAATAACTTGCTAGCTTCTTAGTCGCCGGAGATGACGAAGAAGATTCAAATTTTCTCTTCTTCTACAATGTGATGACAAACCCAGATATCGAGAAGTAAAACACGATTCGGGTCCGATAAGATCGAGTAGCACAATGATTCGAGGAAGAAACGTGAAGAGATAATCAAAGTGAGATAAAACACCCAAAGTGAATTCGGTTCTCTTTCACCACCCAAAAAAAAAAAAGTGAATTTGTTTCTCTACTTTTGTCTCTATTATATCAAATTAAATTGTGGGCCCATAGATAATGCACGTAATAACAACCATATGCCCCAATGTGTGTGGAAAAGCAACTTTCACCACCACAGAATTCTCCAAAAAAAAAAAAAAAAAAAAAACCTGTTTATTTTACATTATATTTTGGCTTTTTTGTACAAATGCCCCTTAAAATTTTTTAATTTGGCAATTTAGTCATTGAACTTAATCATGGCAATCAGCCCCCTAAATTTGGGATTCTTGGCACAACCAATCCAATTAGCAACGCAGTTAAAAAAATTTAGACGGAATGATCCATGTGTTGCTCACATGCACCATTTCTCAAGGTAAAATTGGAAATTAGCAAAAGAAAAAATTGATTTCTTTGGTTTTAAAAAAAAAAAATCCAACCCTTTCCCTTCACTTTCCATGATTGCCGTTGTTCATCCCATCTTATCCGTCCAAAATCAAAATACTTGCAAGATTTGGTCAAAAAAAAAAAAAAAAAAAAAAGCTGCAAATGTGATTCCATTGGGACATTAGATCTGGCGTGGGAAGGCTGCACGTTGACCGATCTCGCGAAGGATGTGGGGCCTGTGCGATGTCGGATCTCACAGTCACAGGTGTGGGAGGAATCGCAGGGGTTGGAGGCTACTATCCAGGAGAGAAAGGTAAGAGAGTGTGAAGAATAAGGGTTGGGGCTACGTGTTTTTTTTTATTTTTTTTGGTGCCCGCATCTCCACACCTGAAGGCACCCATGGACATCCATCATTAGATGTTAGATATTTTCTGTTTGGGGCTTCGAAAATGATTTCATTCGCACAAGGTGGTTTGTGGTCATGGTTTAGATTAATTTATATAGGTTGTTATCCTTACATTTTTTATTTTTTTTTTTTAATGTTGAATCTGATAATCTGGATGTTGCTCATAAAGTGTTTGATATTATGCTGAAGATAACCATTTTGATTGGGAAGCATTGTACCCAAAATTCAGATAAACAAATTAACTCAAAACTAGAATTACAAGAAGAAAAATGTCAAGTCTTCAGTTTTTTTTTCCCTTAATTTTCTTTAAGTTAATTTTAAGTTTTAAAAATAAATTTGAACAAATTGACCAACCACACCCCTTAAAAAAGATCACGTGTAAGTCATGTGCCCGGAAACATCCAAGATTTAAAAGATGTTATCAAAGGGATTAACATTGCAACACATTGTCAAGTTTAAGGGGTCAATTGCCATAATTTTTAGTTCAAGGACTAAATTACCAAATTCGAATAATTCAGAGAGTATCCGCACAAAAAAGTCTTTTATTTTTTTTAGTCGGCTTCACTACTAAATATAATATTTAAAAATATGTACCGTTAAAAGTATCCTACTATAAATTGTAAATGTAATAAAAGGATTGTCTTCATTCTTTCCATTTGGCAAAGGATAAATCCAATCTATAGAGTAAGATGCATAAACAATATTTCAAACTATGAAAAATTCGTTTTTAACTAATTATAATGAGTTTGAAATTTTATTGTCAAATGTATATAACTTATTTTCTTTTTTCAGGAGCTAACTTATGTCTTGTACATCGGAAAACTAATACAACTGTTCATTCTTTAGCATCTTATGCTCTTAAAATTGAAATGAATTTATTTGATTAGAGAATTTACTTCTACTTATAAAAACTGTTATTGTATCAGTCGCATGTTGTTTATAATAGCAGATTCTATGTTATAAAAAAATAGACAAATCCAACTAAAAAAACATCTTTTGCGCTAAAATACAACAATATCAAACTGCAGAAGATTGATTGCAACAAACTTTACAAAAAAAAAAAAAAAAAAAAAAAAAAAAAAAAATTCGTCCTCTCTAAAAGTGAAACAGCAACTTTTCGAAAAACAAAAGTGAAAAAAAAAATAAAAATAAAAATAAAAAACACAAATCAAAAAAGATTCATCTTATCTTAAACAAGTGACATATGGCTAGTCTAATTCATCCACGAGACTAGTTTAGTCCAACTTCAATACATGGATGAGCCTGAGGGAAAGAAAAAGTCGAAAAGGACCTTCAAAACATGAAAGGGGTAGGAGAGAACACCGGAATCACAGTCGGAAATGAAGATCGCCTGCGAATTAATTAAAAAAAAAACTATCATAATTAAATTCAATAAATTAATGTTCCGTATGACTTTCGGATTCAAAATATAAAGTTTTTATATAAATTTTTATCTTTATATAAAAAGTTAATAAATTTTATAATTATTTTTAAAAATTAAATCAACTTTCATACGAATCTAAAATTAAAACAAAAAAAAATTGTAGAAACCAAAAAATGGCCAAATTACCCGTAATCGTCGGCGAAGTTACCGACGACATTGGTAGTTCTGGAGCCACTCTTTCTTTTAACGAGCCGCTCAGATCCAGCTGTCCGATCCTGATCCTTATCCTGACGATTAGATTTCTCCACCACCACCACCACGGTGTCCTCGGAGATCGAGCAGAGCGACGGCTTCCACTCCGGCGGTACCGGCCCCGATCCCGACACCCCAAGCCTCCCTCGCTTCCGCCGCCGCCGGTACTGCGGCGAGGACCGGACGAGCGAACGCGTCTCCTCCGCCGCCGGCGCCGGCGCCACAAAGGAATCCGACTCCGAGCGGATCGCCCGCCGAGAGGTCGTGGCGGCGCCGCAGCAGGAGACGAACTTGAAGAACCTCATTAATGAATATTGCGTGGTCGAATTCGTCGAAAAGAATCGAAATACGAGGGAAATTGAAGATGAAATCTCAGAGAAGAAGAAGAAGGTGAATTTTGGTTCGTACCATTGGAATTTCAGGTTTCCGAATCATTGTTCTTCTTAATCTTCTTCTTCTTCTGTTGTTCATGTGGGACTTTCTCCGTTTTTCTTAGGCAAGGTTTATATAAGGCGACGTTTTACGTTTTAAGTGGCTGAAGGAAAGATTTTTTTTGGCTTTGTCTGGAATTGAGTAAGATAGCCCATGGTTTTCTCACTATATTACGAAATTACCCTTCTTTTATTTTTATTTATTTTTTCTAATACCTTTTTATTTGGACAGAATCAAATCCCTTGTCTATTTCACAGTATCGTAAATAAAATCTAATCAATCATATTTTATTTTAATTATTTAAAAAAATTTAATCATTTTTTAGTATCCTAAATAGTATCTAATCAATTAAAATTTATATTTTAATATATGATTCATAAATAGCATTATATATTCAGAATAATTGGATATAATTTAAAATAAAAAAATTTACAAGTGATCAATGTGTTTTAGAAGATTTGATTCTTACATTCTTTTTTTTTTGCTTTTTCTTTTTCTTCTGTAGATGATTTTTTATTTTTTATTTTAACTTGAGAGTGGTGATTCAAATTTAACATTATATTATAGAATTTGGTGTGAAATTTTTGTTAAATTATACATGTAATCAATCAAAGACATCTCAATCTCAGATTTGGTTAAATAATATGTTATAGATTTTGATGTGAAATTACTGTTAAATTATACATATAATCAAACACATCTCAATCTCATATTTGATTTATATTTTTTCTTTTCTTTTTCTTCTTTAGACTAACTTTTTTCCTGCTTTCTCGGTTCCAATAGGCCACTCCACAAGTTGAGGAAAGTAGATTTTTTTTTTTTTTTTTTTTTTTGTAGAGGCTTTTTTTTTTTTTAATTTCACTATTAAAAGAAAAAAATATATGGAATTTGATTTGACTCACTTATCTTGTATCTATCATGAATATTAACATAACCATGAAAACACATTACAAACTGCTGGCCACGTAAGAATGCATTTTTTCTTATCACTAGTCTTACATATATATATATAAATATATATATATATTTGTGGTCTTATTTGTTTATTAAACGGAAGGTGGGGTATAATTAATTCACAACTAATTTATGTTCATAATTAAGAGCAACAAGGACCCAATTGATTCGGCTGCTGTCTGCAACATGATATATTAATGAAATGGAAAAAACTGTCATGCAATGGGCGTGATTTAATACAATAAAGATAGATAGGTATAAGTAGGACCTTAATATAGTAGGATATTCTTAACAAATTTTTTAAAATATTTTTTATGGTTTTTTTTTTTTTTTTTTTTTCATATTAGGTTCAATTATTGACCGAATTTGGTAAAGATATAAAGGAAAAAACGAGCATAGTATTTCATACCTTACCATAAAATTTACCTTGTAAGTAATTGAGAATTTTATTATAAGATATGTATGTGTAGGGGTGGAGTCATTCAGTGGGGGCGTACACTAAATTTTTTTTTTTTTTTTAAGATTAAACAAAATATAGTGGGGACTATATGAGAATTTTTATTTTAGTGGGTTTATGTGATGATTTTTAATTTTAGTGATGATAAAATAGTTAAAGAATAATTTTTTTTTTATCGGAATTAATATTAGTAGGGGTTATGTAAGAATTTTTATTTTTAGTAGGAACAAAATAGAGACTATATGAGAATATTTTATTTTCAGTAGGGGTAAATTGTAAAAATTAAAAAAAATTTGGGGTATAATTAAAAGAATAAAAAATTTGAGTGGGGGCTACAGCCCCTATTCGCACCCCCCTCCCTCCGCCTCTGTGTATGTGCACTTAAATAATTTTGAATTATCAAATTATAACACAATTACCATACATAATGTATATATATCACATATTTCATCATAAGATGAAGAGTTTGAATCTCTTATATCAAATTATATATATATATATATATATATAAATACACACACGCCCACAACAATTTAAGAAATTTAATGACGATTTAACAATTTAGGACAGTACGTTTGAATATCATATCAATTCAGCCAAAAAAGATAAGAAAATAAAAAGAAGGTTACCCTAAAATGTTATTTTTATACAAATTAAAGGGAAGAAAAAGAAGGTTATGTACAATAAACACGAAACCCATCTTAAGAATTCCATTTATTTTGCTAATTGTAGCTGCTTCGAAATTAAAAAAATAAAAATAAAAAATTCAGTGAAAACCACACACTCGAAAACTGATCGGTGAGTGAAATTAGAAAGTGTTTTTGATACTCAGTTCGTTTTAAACAATTTTTAGATAAAGTCTATGACCTTTGTGACAAAATAAATAAATAAATAAAATGTCATATTAAGATCAGTAGTAAGCAATTTAGTTAATCATATAATCATATATGAAAAAGAATTCTCACTTTGTAGGACTTTATTTTAAACTGTCAACCCTTTATTAAGTCGAGTAGGTTTTACTTATTTTTATTTTTCATTTTAATGACATTTTATTCAGATAATGTTTTAAAATACAACAATAGAGGTATACTTACGTAGATAATTAAAAAAAAAAAGTTTCTTTTTTAAAATATGAAAATAGCCAAAGAAAATTTTACGCTAGCTTTGTCAACAAATAATCTAATTGGTAAGATCAATAGTCAACTGGTACGTAAAACTAGCGATTATATAATGGTGAGGTGTCCGCCATTAACTACGGACTAAAATAATATATATATATATATATATATATATATATGGTTGACACTTGACAGTGAGGTTTTATGCAGCGTTTTGGACGTAAAATCTTCAAGAATTCATGCTCTAGACAAGAGGAAGTATGAGGGGAAAATAATACTATTTTCATGTTTTATTCTTATATTTTGTATTACAAATTGTAGCTTTTTTATTTCCAAAAAGCAATTTTAAAGAGCAAATTATTAAAACAAATACTTTCTTTTAAAGAAGGCAGAAAAGTTGTGTAACTGCCACATGCAGGGCCCAAAGACAGGTGTTTAATTAAAAGACGTTATTGACTGCGTAAAATAATGTCGTTTCGGAAAAAAAAAATACTATATATATATATATATATTGTCATTTCATCCCCATACTCTTCCTTACTTTATAGTAAAAATTAGGAGGCCTATCAATAAAACATAAAAGCTTTAATTCAACTTTATTTAGAGGGTAGATTCGATTTCACTCCCATCTATCACAAACTTAACGTTGCACATATTGACCTCAATTTAACTCTTGCAGTATTGAGATTTTAAATCATCTTCTAAAGAGAAAAAGAGAAAATATCACCCAAGAATATTTCAAGGTTGAAACTGGATTTTGTAAATAATTTTTTGTGTCTAGCTAATTCAATCTTTTGTTTTTTGGCTATTTATCTAGCTACCAATTATATATATTTATTTGTCAACAATTTAATCTCCACCACTCTCTCTCAAAAAAGAAATAAAATAATAAAAAAATCCACCCCAAAAGCAAGCTATAAAGTTCGTACTGCATATGACCTTCAAATAACGGAATTGTTTATAGTTAAAGTTCATTAAAAACATTATTAGACTTCTAATCTCTTACCTATATTTAGAGGAATCAATGACTCTTTTAGTCATGTCTTCCTAACTTGTCAGATGATCATCATATTATCGTTATGTGATGGCCACATTATCGTCATGTTGATTTTTGTTTTTTGTTTTTTGTTTTTTGTTTTTTGTTTTGCTTGTCTATTCTACACACATGAAGTGTGTGCCATACAACTAATGATACTAAAAGTAAGCTAAGTTTAAAGAAAATGGTACATTGCTAGTTTAGTTCTAACCTTTTTATGAAGTTGCGATTTGGTCCCCAACCTTTCTTTTGTGACTAAAAGGTCCCTAATCTATTTAAAATGTGTAATTTGATCCTTTTTAATAATAATAAAAGTTAAGAATTGAATGGAATAGATCACAAGTATGACACATGTATATTAAACTAAATATATTTTCTTTCTTAATTATCCTAAAATAACAAAACATTTCTGATTATCATGACATTTTTTACTAAATGTCTAATGTCTATTTTAAAGAGTTTAAGGAATCTTTAAATCACAAAAAAAGTTGGGGATTATAATTTCATAATAATTTCGTAAAAAAGGTTTAGGGCCCATTTTATGTCGAGACTAAGGGTTTGTTTGGTGTATGAGTTTAAGTTGAAATTGATAAGTTTAAATAGTGATTGATGTGTACTTTTTCAGAAAAGACAAAAAACTTTTGGGGAAAAAGACAAAAATTGAGTTAAAATCCATGGGTTTGGACCTGTGGTCCAAACGCACCCTAAATCCAAAATAAATAATAATACTTCGTTTTCTTATTATTTTTTTTTTTCCATATTATTTGTGTGAGGGATGACCCATATTAGCCATCTAACAGGTGGGGTAGGTGTACCTAAATAGTGCATCAAGTTTCATCCAATATGCCACTATATAATTGCATTACATGATGAGTGGAAACTTGAAGTCAACATGTTTCAATTCGTTTTCATGTTCTCTAAAGGAACAAATTCATCCCAAATGTTTTAACATGTTTCAATTCATTAGTTTATGGAATTTGCGTGTATCCCATTGGTTTTTTTTTTTTTTTTTTAATTATTATTATTATTAATTATATTTCTTCCCTCTCTCTCTCTCGGTATTTGAACGAAAGTTATCAAAATTGATCATCAAGGTAGGACTCAAACTTTCTTTTTCATATATTTAAAAAAAAATATTAGGATTCAACCAATTAATTACCATTTTGAGTAGAAATATTTTTAAGAATTACCGTTTTATTTTTCTATTACTAAGTGTAATAAAATTTATAGAAGAAATTAAACAATTACAAAATACGTAAATTTGTATACAAATTAACCTCAACTGGAGATTACGTCATGGTTTAACTGTTGCAGTAATTCACCATGATGATCATGAAATTTGTAAAGAAATTGCGCATCATCAAGTTTTTTTTTTTTTTGGTTCCTTTAACCTCTCTTAAATCACCCTAATAGTGACACCCCTATTCATCAAGAAAAATTAAGACAACCGAAATTACAAGAGCAATCTTAAATAACATGTCTACACAATAGACTTTTTGGAGGCTAAGTCCCCGATCCCCAGGAGGGGGGCTCCCTGTCTTGATCCACATATCATCTTTGCATAGGATTTTTTTTGTAAGGCGTTAATTAAGCCACATAACTTAACAAATATTTCAATCTAAATTATAGATTATATATACATGGGTATATATACTTTGTGAGTGATTCATAAACTATGCAGTGAATTAGTCTTCTCTTGTTATTTGCGTAAAATCCTTATAACTTTTTTTTTTTTTTTTTTTTTTGCCCCCTCTTCTTGCAAAAAATATCTTTCTCCGAAAACTATGTATTAGAGTATAAAAAAGAAAAAAAATTATTGTTCTATGGTCATTAATATTTTAAGGTAATTTTTTCAAACCCTATTACAGAATTCTCACTTGTTTATTTATTCCACATTATTATTATTCAGTAATCTTTTATCTTTCCATAGAAATATTTCAACATCTATTAAAATACCAGTTTAGAAATTATTTCATTTTTTGAATTAAAATTTAATAACACATTCAGATGTCATTTTAGCACCAAACAAAAATGATATTTCAACTCAAAATCAATTTTCAATTTCATCTCACGTACGGAACAAACTTTATTTCCACCACAAATTTTCTTTTCTTTGTTCCATCCACATTTCTAAACCTATTGCTGCTAAATTGACTTGATTCAATTCATCGTTTCCATACATTTGAAATTAACTTCTCTCGTTCCTTCTTGAAAGAAGGCGACAGTTCAAGAACCTCATTACCCACTAAAAACCTGGCAGCACCAAACCAAATGGTCCAGCACAACGAAAACGACACTGCGTTCTATTTTATCGTCTTCTGACTTCTCTCTCTGTCTAGTTTCCACCTAACCACAACGATTTATAATTTTGTCTCAATTGTGTGACATGTGCTTTCAAAATATCCACTGTTTTGTTACTTTCGTTGCCTTAAATTTTGAGTTCCTTTGGCCATATGGCAACGGAGGGAAATAGGGTATGGTCTATTTCAAGGAATAATGCGCTTGTTTGCTATTGGTTTTAATGGCCAAATAAGCCATCTAGATATTGTTTTTGTTAGTTAATGGCAAAGTTTTGTCTCTAGGTTCTTTTTTTTTTTTTTTTTTTTGAAAAATAAAAAAAAAAGAATATTGCTCGCTCGGTCCTAATCTTTTCATGAGATTGCAATTTGATCCTCAACTTTTTTTACAGCTAAAAGGTCCCTAAAGTGCAATTTAGTCTTTTTAAGTAACAAAAGTTAAAATTTGGATGAAACAGTAAGCCGCATGTAAGTTGATTTACGTAAATTTTTTTGTTATTTATCCTTAAATAATAAATCAAGTATGATTAATGTGACATTTTTGTTAATTTTTTTAACTTCTGTTAACAAAAAAAAAAAAAAAAGGACCATTTTGTACTATTTTAAAGAGCTTAGGTACCTTTTAGCCTCAAAAAATAGATTGGGGACTAAATTATTAATTTCATAAAAAAAGACCAAACGAACTATTTATCCTAAACACTTTAAGGTGAGGTTTTTTTTAATTCTTTTTTTAAGATTCAGTTGAGGTATATGAAGTTTACATCTTTCAACATAGGAAATGCAAGTAAAAAATTACTATTAAACTAAGTTTTTTGGCCGTTTTATTAATCCCTTGTTATATCGTTCAATGGTGCTATTATCTCGAATATAAGAATCGAATCATATTATTATACAACCGAAAAAAAAAAAAGAAAAAGAAAAATATCTTTAGAGGAGTGTATTTGTGAGACATTTGAATGTGCCTTTGCTTGCTTGAAATGTACCTTCACTTGTGAATGAAGAACAACAAAAATTCATGGGAAATTTTAGTACAGGATTTGGTGGGCACGAGATTTGTTCACACATGTACTCTTATAGTGTACATACTGTGAATCAAAGGAATTAATGTTTGAACTTTTGGACACACGAACAGTTCAATGAACTGTAATATGTTGTTGCTCATTTAGTTGAAATAAGAGAAATGGTATTTGGCATGTTTATCTCCTGAACTTTTTAGGATTGGCAAGTTACTCATTAAAATTTTTAATATTTTTTAAATTATTCTTGAATCTAACAAAGTATTACAAAGTATTCCAAGTTGATGACGATTGTTAAATATTTGGATTACCTGAGTTAGTTTACTAATGCATTCTAAAATCTTAATCTATCAAGAGATGACTGCATAATGGTTTCTCACATGTCAAACGAATAATGAGCAAACAAGTAGGTAAATATCGGAGAAAATTTGAAGAATATACCACATAGATACCTCACTTTTAGTTTTCAGTCACGTGTTTTGAAATTTAAAATTTCCACCAAATAAATAAACATGGTCAACATAATATAATTCTGAACCATGAGTATAAAACAGTAAAGACATATTGAAGTTGTGTCATGCCATCTAATTTTCTCTAAAGATAAATTGGAAAGTCCAAGACAAGAAAAAGTCGAAACATTTAAAGACTTAACATGTTATTACAATATCTAAAGAAGATAAAAGAGTACAATTACAAAAGTTTGAACTTGGAAACTATAGTCATATTAATTTTCCAATTCACCCCAATACTTAAGCTATTTAGCGGCGGCTAACAAAGATTGAAATTTCATATAAGGATCAACATATATCTTATCACTTGTATCGAGGTATTTTCTTTTAAATTTTGACATCATTTATTGATTGAAAAGCATTGTACAACAACCAACTAAATTAAATAAATAAATAAATAACGCTAGCAAAATGGAAGAGGACAAAAAAAAAAACTGTTATTCTTCAAAAAAAAAAGGATGCCTGTGTATCAGGCCAAATAAGATTAGGAGACACAACTCACAAGGTTTAGGGTCCGTTTGGGATAACATTTGGAGATGATGTTTTTAAAATTGAGTTGGAAATGTGTGTTTGGGGGGAAAAACTTTTGAAAAACTTCCATAATATACAAATAGTGTAAAAATTTGAGATGTATAGGGAAAAAAAAATAAGCAAAATGGATTGTCTTATTCATCTCGTCGTTACGATTATTTTGACATAAAAATCATCTCATTCCGATTTGAAATGAAAAAGTTACGATTTTTTAAAATTTGAGTTTTTTAAAAATGAAAGAGAGAGAAAGTTTGATATAAAGTTAAAAATTTGAAATCTAGATGGCACAATGCCATCTCCCGATGGTACCTCAAACAACCTCAGATTTTGATGGGAAATTAAAGCTGAGGGATACCTTCCTTTCTTACATGGTCCCAACATCGATTTGTTTGAATCCTTTTGGGATTCTTCAATTGATTTATTAATTTATTTATTTTTTTGGCTTTGCTTTTACATAATTCCAACCTATGGAAATGCTTAACCTCCTACCTATTATTGCTAATAGCACATGTAGCCCAACATTTTGGTTCATTTTTGGAATACTTTTCCACGGACCATTCAAAATCTTAATGAAATGAGAAAAAAAATGAAAGTCTTATAACTCAATGAGCAACAAATATCCACGTTTATGGATTACTCCACAAACACAATCTTGCAAATGCTGTGGCATTAAAAAGAACTTAATTCATGGCAGGCAGCATAAATATTTGGTAAAACTTTGCAACACTTTTTCTGGAATTGGATAATGACCTATAAGCGAAACAGACCGTAAATTTTTTTGGGTATTTTGTCTCACCTATTAAGGTAGTAGTTTAAATTTTGACGGTTTAAATTGATGTATGTCATTTAATATGTGATAAATTGCGTGCACAATACGACCGGAAAAAGACTTTCTGTAACACAAATCTGGCCAAGAAAGGGGACACCACAACAGATCTTAATATCATATCCATTTCTAGCTTTGAGGTTCCACTTAAAGGTTTGTTTAGTATAGATCCTTCAAAATGTTCATAAAAGTGCAAAAGGCAAGAAATTTGATGACAACAATTGACCTATTCAATCTTGATTCAAAATTTCGTGATTGATGTCCACTATAAGAACCCAAGGCAATGAAGATCAACCAACATCTCAATGAAGATTTATCAACAAGACGATATATTAATTGAAGAAGCTTGTTGGTTTTTAAAAAAAAATGAAGGATTTTCTATTTGAGTTTACAAGTCACCAAACGACTTTAAGGGAATTATTTCGTACTGATGATGTTGATAGAAAAAACACATTCTTAACAAAAAAAAAAAAAAAAAAACCTGATTTACCATTTGACTCTTAGGTCTAAACTTAAGCCCCCGTTTGGAAGACCAGTTGAAGCTGGAAAATTTCAGTTCATTTCGAACTGAGGCTGTTTGGGGGACCATTCCAGTTTCACCGAGCCTTTGAACCGTTGCACAGTGAACTGAAATGGGTTCACTGTGCACCCACGTTCCCTGCAATTCTGATCTTGAGCGTGTCTCAGCCCCTGTTCGTGCCTCTCGATTTCCTCCCCACCGGCGCCCATGTGCTGGTGTCAGATTCACTGTGGGCTCTGACCGGCGATTCGATTTCTGACCATCTGCTGCTTCGCAGGAGGTCCGTTGAGTTAACCCTTGTTCCTCTCTCTCAGGTAAGCTTAAATCCTATTTTCTCTGTCTTCGCTCATTGTCCTAGCTTGTACTGAGGCGCCGGTTGGGGACACAAAACCGAAGACGAACCCTTGGGCTGATTAACCACTATTTACGACTTCGGGGATCTTCTCGGAGACCCATTTTTTCATGCCCTAATCAGAAGTGTTCCCCTTTATACTCCTCATCCGGTTTGAATTCTGTGACCGTAGTATGTATTCCATCCCGTAACTTTTTGTTGTCCAGTACTTTAATGCTCGTATATGTTTGATTTCATTTCTCACCCACGTTTTTGTTGATTAATTTGGTTTATCTTAGAGAATATCGAATTGGCTTTATTCCAAACACCATTTTCGGCCCAACGAAGGCTTTTGCATTGTTTTGATTTTGGCTTGGTGTTGGTTAAATGTTTGGATCTGTTTGATACTTTGTCCACTATTTTGCCTTGTTTTTTTCA
The DNA here is from genome assembly GCA_009761775.1 of Ficus carica. Lineage (NCBI taxonomy): Eukaryota > Viridiplantae > Streptophyta > Magnoliopsida > Rosales > Moraceae > Ficus > Ficus carica. Next base: position 18,739,157 of record CM019748.1, on the reverse strand, counting down.
AAGATGTTTACCCAACACAGGTATATCGTGCTTTTTTTGTGTTTTGTGCACTGTGATTGTAGTTGTTTTGGTTCAAGATATATCGTGCTTTTTGGTTGATTTTGGCTTGATTTTGAACCCTTTTTGACCCAACTCAGGCCGTTTATGGTTTCCTGCCTTTGTGATCATTCTCCTAGCTTCTAAATGTCATTTATGGACTGCCTATCTGATCCACCTTGCTTTGTTTTGCCATTTTTGCATTTTGGTCACTTTTAGGTTGATTTTGGCCTGATTTTCAACACTTTTTGACCCAAACCAGTCCATGTCTGGTTTCTTGCCTTTCTAATCATTCTCCTAGCTTCTAAATGTCATTTATGGACTGCCTATCTGAACCACCTTGCCTTGGTTTGGCATTTTTGCATTTTGGTCACTTTTAGGTTGATTTTGAACCCTTTCTGACCCAACTCAGGCCGTGTCTGGTTTCCTATTCTAAATGTCATTTATGGACTACCTATCTGATCCACCTTGCTTTGTTTTGCCATTTTTGCATTTTGGTCACTTTTAGGTTGATTTTGGCTTGATTTTCAACACTTTTTGACCCAAATCAGTCCATGTCTGGTTTCTTGCCTTTCTGATCATTCTCCTAGCTTGTAAATGTCATTTATGGACTGCCTATCTGATCCACCTTGCTTTGTTTTGCCATTTTTGCATTTTGGTCACTTTTAGGTTGATTTTGGCTTGATTTTGACCACTTTTTGACCCAAATAAGGCCGTATCTGGTTTCTTGCCTTTGTGATCATTCTCCTAGCTTCTAAATGTCATTTATGGACTGCCTATTTGATCCACCTTGCTTGGTTTTGCCATTTTTGCATTTTGGTCACTTTTAGGTTGATTTTGGCTTGATTTTGAACACTTTTTGACCTAAATCAGGCCGGGTCTGGTTTATGGCCTTTCTGATCATTCTCCTAGCTTGTAAATGTCATTTATGGACTGCCTATCTGATCCACGTTGCCTTGTTTTGCCATTTTTGCATTTTGGTCACTTTTAGGTTGATTTTGGCTTGATTTTGACCACTTTTTGACCCAAATCAGGCCGGGTCTGGTTTCCTGCCTTTCTGATCTTTCTCCTAGCTTCTAAATGTCATTTATGGACGGCCTATCTGATCCACCTTGCTTGGTTTTGCCATTTTTGCATTTTGGTCACTTTAAGGTTGATTTTGGCTTGATTTTGAACACTTTTTGACCCAAATCAGGCCGGGTCTGGTTTATGGACTTTCTGATCATTCTCCTAGCTTCTAAATGTCATTTATGGACTGCCTATCTGATCCACGTTGCCTTGTTTTGCCATTTTTGCATTTTGGTCACTTTTAGGTTGATTTTGACTTGATTTTCAACCCTTTTTGACCCAAATCCGGCCGGGTCTGGTTTCTTGGGTTTGTGATCATTCTCCTAGCTTCTAAAGGTCATTTATGGACTGCCTACATGCTCCATCCGTTTGGCTATGATGATAAACGCTCGTAAGCGAGATATTGTATTTTCGGCTGACGGGTGCGTCATTAACACGATATCATTTAGGTAGTTACCGGTGTTTCATGCCATGGTAGTTGCCATGATATCGGGTCATTGACATGCCTCAGCTGCAATATGTCAATCAATACTTTCTGAGCCAAACACTACATTCCAATCATTGATCGTTTAAGCATAAATTAATATTTTGATTTGTCATGCATTAAGGACATGCCTCGCAAAGCATCCGGTGAATCATACGTTTGGACTGACGATAAGGAAAAAGTATTCCTTAAAAAACTTGATGAGTACTTGGCTGCAAGAGGCGGGAAGCAACCAACAAGCTCGGTCCTGGAGCTATGGGCCACTGAGTTCAACACACGTTTTGGCGGTGTTCCAGCTTTTGGTTCCACTTTATCTCAAAAAAAAAGAGCGCATGAAAAAGATTTACAGGGGTTGGAAGATTCTGCAAACCCGCACAGGTCTTGGATATGATCCGGTGACGGATACGGTTGTTTGCTCGGACGAAACATGGCGAGGCTTCGTCAAAGTAATCCAACTTTCTGAAAACCTTCTATAATATCGTAATTATAACAAACACGACCAATACATGTTAATTTTAATTGTTTATTTTTATCAGGATAACAAGGAGTGTACCCATCTCCGCTATGAGGGACTTCGGCACAAGGAATTGTATTACAACATTTTTGAACAAACCATGCAGCAGGTGCCTCGGGATTCAAATCTGTTACGATGGGAGGTGGAAGTACGCCATCGTTCGAATTTGATTTCTCCATGGACCAGTCCGGAACACAACCGGTTATGGAGGACGGAATATGTCAGAGCATAGGTGCGCGGAGGCAGGCTAACACGAGTGGTGTTAACGACGAAAGTGGTCCATCACGGTCACGTGGGAGTAATCGGAAGCGGAAACAAAGGGATGAGATGACGTACGAGGCCATGCAGGAAATCGCTAATCATTTCCGCGGTCGATCGCAATCGACAACTAGTAGCGACCAAAATACCCAGAATTTATGCATTGTGGAATGCATGAATATCATGAAGGAGATGAGTGTTCCACAATATCAGCGAACGATAATGTGGCACTACTTCGATGCGCATCCACAGCTTCAGCGTCCATTCTGTCTACTCGATGACGAGGACCGGAGGGGCATTATTGCCTCAGTTGTGACCTCCCAGATGCCACCGCCGATTTGAATTTTATGTTATAGATGCTTTTTTTTTCCCCCTTCCATTTCAGTTAAACATAACATTGAGAGTTAAACTTTTTCTATTTGTTATTCGATGTTCATTTTATGTAGTATATGTATGATCATTTTCAGCCACACATTCTTAACCAGTTATAATCAACTTTTTTCATGATTACATTAATGTCCAAATGCATAATTTCGTGTCTCTAACTAGGGGTTTGTAATTGATCTAGAACAGGTAAAGTAGTGAATTTGGGTACGACAACAAAATACAGAAATGAACAGGTTCGGTTCCACACCTCGTCATGACGAGAACGCCCTAGCCGCACCTAACGAACAAGGCCAGGATGACGATATGCTTGTGAGGGCAGTGGTGGCCATGATAAATAGTAGGCGGAACAGGCGCCGCGTTCCACAACCAATGCATGACTCAATTCTAACTGGCAGCATGCGGGTGGAAGAGATATTAAATGGGCATCAAGACGTAATTCAAGGGATGATCAGTATGAAATCATCAACCTTCAGAGCACTAAGTAATCTATTAGGTAGTCGGGAATTGTTGACGCCAACGAATCACATGAATGTGAACGAGCAGTTATTCATTTTTTTAGCCATTTGTTCACAAAGCGCTACAAACTGACACGTTTCATATTTATTCCAACATTCACAAGAAACAACATCACGTTGGTTTTTTAGAGTGTTGAAGGTTATTTGTGCGTTGAAGGACGAATTCATCCGACCACCTGACTACACGACGGTGCAACCTTTGATAATTGAGCATGAAGGAAAATATCGGCCATGGTTTGATGTACGTTAACCCTGTTATATATTCAAAATATCTTCCACTTCGATTAAAATACTTGCGTCAAACCGTGGATGGACCAAACAGGTATTGATTGATTTTTTATGAGGCATGCAGGGTTGTATTGGTGCTATTGATGGGACACACGTCCCATGTGTCCTAAGACGTGAGAATGCTGACGGTTGGATCAATCGTAAAGGATTCCACTCGCAGAATACATTAGCGGCATGTTCGTTTGACATGAAATTCACATACATGTTGGCCGGATATGAGGGACCATGCCATGATGCCAGAATGTTAGACGAGGCAATAGCATTCCATGGTTTCCCAATGCCCCCACCTGATAATCGTATGATTAATATTATTGCATTAATTACATATACGGAATTAGGTTAAAAATAATGGACTTCTCCTCATATTGTGATGTTTATTTTGCAGGAAAATTTTACTTAGCAGATTCCGGTTACGCCAATAAGGATGGTTTCCTGAGCCCATTTAGACGGGAGACGTATCATTTACCGGAATCTCGAAGACGTCGTGCCGGGTTAGGCAATCGCAGGGAGGTATTTAACTACACGCATTCTTCGCTTCGGAATTGCATTGAACGAACTTTTGGCGTCTGGAAGGCAAGGTTCAAAATACTTAAAGCCATGAACAGCTATCCGATGGACAAACAAAAAATGATCCCCGTGGCGTGTGCTGTTGTACATAATTTTATAAGGATGGTGCAAGTTGGGGACCCATTTCTAAAAGATTATGTAGCTGATTGCGTGCCTGTACGTGGAAACGACGATGTTAACGTGGATTACGTGTTGGACGAGGGGGTAGATGATACTGGGCCCAGTACAGGAATGGAGCAACATGGCTCGAGTACGGGGGCGATGAATCAAATGAGAGAAAGGATGGCGGATGCTATGTGGGAACGTTACCAAATGTATCCATGGTACAGAGCCACGTGAACGCAACCGTACATTCTCTAATTGCGCCAGAGTCGGAATGTAATTGTTACTTTATTTAGATGATTTTTACATTACAATCAATGTACATTATGTTGGGGTATAATATTACAATAAAAGGAATTTTACACAAACTTGTGCTGTCTCATATTGATTATGAATTATAATCCGTTATATTACTGATCGTATATTTTATTTACTAAAATATATGATAGAATGTTGAAAAAAAATTAATAAAATTGATTCAGCTCATTTTTTTACCATCCAAACAAGGCCCTTGTTTTTTCCATTTCAACTCAACTTAAACTTTTTCCACCAAACACTCAACTCAACTTAAACTTTTCAACTCAAACTTTTTATCAAACACTTATCATTTAAACTAAACTTAACTCAACTCAAACTGAACTTAAAAATCTCAACTCAAACTTGTGAACCAAACGGGCCCTTAAATTTTTTATTTCAATTTTTGTTTTTTTTTTTTTAACAAATCAATAAAAATTATAATTATTTTTTAAAAAGTCAACAAACTTCTTTATTAATATTTCATTTCAAACTAGTGGTCCAAATAGATGTTAAGAAAACTCAACATTTCCCCATTGTTGAGGTTACTTGTCTCAATTCCATTGACCTCATGATTTTTTTTTTTTTTTGGCTTAAAAAAAAAAAAAAAAAAAAACCTACCTGATTTACCATTTGACTCTTAGGTCTAAACTTAAATTTTTTATTTTAATTTTTGTTTTTTTTTTAATAAATCAATAAAAATTATATTTATTTTTTAAAAAGTCAATCAACTTCTTTATTAATATTTAATTTCAAACTGGTGGTCGTTAAGAAAACTCAACATTTCCCCATTGTTGAGGTTACTTATCTCAATTCCATTAACCTCACGATTTTTTATTTTTTATTTTTTTTGGCAGTAACCAAAGGCTACAAGGGAAAGAGATAACCTCGGATTACTTTATGTGGCCCGTCTACACCCCAAAAACAATTGGACCAACACAGTGGAGGGTGACTTGAACCCGTAACTTTTTGCAAGAATTGACCTCCCAATCAACCCATAGGCACGTTTGCACTTCACAATTTTCTTTTTCTTTTTCTGTTTCTTTTCATCAATTTTTCTACGTTGGCACAATATTCATGGCATGAACTACTATGGCTGGTTTTATATAATGTTTACAGTCATTGCAAGATATACTTAAAAAAAAAAAAAAAAAAAACAAAAAACCAATTTAGATCTACCCTCAACAGAAAAAATTGTAATTTACCATCTCAATGTTCGAGCCAAAAAAATAAAATAAAAAAACCCCTTATTTTTTAGCTATGTTTCCACAGAACGATACTAAAAAATCACGGTGCTAACAAACAGAAGCGCTCAAGATTTTCATTTTTTCTTTTTCTCCAACCAAAAAACAAAAACAAAAGTGAGAAAGACAACCAGGGAATTGTGGATTTCGGACCCTTTGCGTGAACCTTCCAGTTCTAGGGTAGAGAATATCTTATTTCCTTTTGATTCCATATGAAATTAAGACTTCACTTCTTACCCTTCTTTTTTCCAGGTACCTTACTCTTTTGCTGAACTCGAACTCTCCGTTTCCGCGTCATAGCAAATTCTCCAAACTTATGACCAACTTTTTCTTCTGTGATCTTGCACTTCACATGAGTTTTTCCGTTGTAAATTTGAAAGGTGCAACCAACAAACTCTGGCAAAATGGTAGATCGACGCGACCATATTTTCCTGTTCATTAGAAGATCTCTCCTGTTCTTATTTTTCAAGAGGAATGCATCAACGAAACAGTCCTTCCATATAGTTCGCTGCGGATTTTCGTATCCTGATACACAACAGCTCACCACTTTAGCCACTAGTTCATGGTAAAATCGACAAATAATTTCGAACAGAAAGAGAAGAAAAACAAGCCATGCACTAATTGACGGAGAAAGACTTCAATATTTGTTTTGTTGCACCTTTACTAAGTGCACAACGAAAAGCAGATAATAAAAGCAACAGAAATGCTAAACTTCATGGAGTTTTTCAAAATTTCATCTCATGAAACAAACAGAGAGACACATGGCATTGAGAAAACAAGTAAAATAAAGCTCTCTTCCACTCAATATCCAGTCAATCGAAACAACAGAAGGCAGATTCTATTTTTATGTTTTTCCCTAGTTGAAAACATTCCATTCAATTAAAAAAGACAAAGATAAAAGAAGAAAAGTGGCAAGAAAAGAAAGAAACTCAAACTAAAGGAAAATATCCAAGAAAAGATCAATCTCTTCAAAAACACCGGTTTGTGATCCACTCATTCGCACATGATTTTGGGGCCTAGTTTTCAATTTGGCTTAGTTCAGCTCACACAAAAGATTTCTCCACCTAAGTGTGTTATTGTATGCAAAGGAAATTTTCAGCGGTCTTGTGGATATTCTGATGACAAATTCTAAAGAAACCTAAGCTCGATGAACAATAACAAGCAATTTCGACGAGATATTAAGTTGAATAAAATCTGATTCAAAATGATCTCGAAACCCGAGCTATGAACGAATTCTGAGGAGGTGAAGAACCAAAGGAAGAATTAAAGAGCTGGGATCCATAATGAAGGACGCCAAGACTACAGAAAATGAATATGGCCGGGACAGGGGTAAATAAGTAAATCGAAACAATAGTAAAGGGGGTGTTGGTAATATCGATAATCAATGCCGATACGGGAATTCGGCTTATGAATCATAGCTTCTACTTGTATTATGTAAAGGGACTATAAAATGAAAAAGAGAATACCAAAAGGTATCTCACCCATTTAAATTTGGCTACTTAACGAAGACTTTCTTAAACACTGCCACAAAATGGAAACTAAAGAAAGAGGCAAAAAACTGACCAAAAGATGAGCAAACTTTTTGTGTTTGGCTTTAGAAGTTCTACTGATCTAAAATGGTAAGATGTCATTCAGGCAAACATAAACCAGACTTAACAAAAAAGATAAAAAAAGAACCAAATCCAAAGTAGAAAAAGGGTCAACTTAAACAAAAGCACGATTTGAAGCACACCTCACCATCTTGGCTTTGGCTATAAAATTAGCGTTTGGTTCGTAGGCAGGTTTAAACAAAAATTTTGGATTTAATTCAAATTTTTGTGAGAAATACCGTAGAAAAAAGTCCAAATTATGATTCAAACCCACGAAACAAACGACACTTCACCTCAACATCTAAGGAAAAAAAAAAAAAAAAGAAACAATTCGAAATTATTCATGCCTGCATTTTTCTATTTCATCCATCTCCAACCATTGCAGTAATGAAAATTCAAAATTGCTCAATATCTGTAGCGATCTAAACACCGTAATGGGAATGAAAAAATAAAATAAAATAGTCAAACAAAATTACAAATAACTAAAGACTTATCACTAATGAACTTTAATGAAAATATCAGGGTAGTTCAGTCTCAATGTTAAGGGTCTATAAATTTCCAACCTTTAGCTACTTCTATATAAATGTATATGTACCCAAAAAAAAAAAAAAAAAAAAAAAAAAAAAAAAACCCAACTAAAATTATTCGATCAAAAATGAGAGAGAGAGATTAAAAAATGAAATATCAAATCAAAATTTCTTCACACTATAATTATGAAATGAACTGCAAAAATTCCGTTTCTGTACCTAAAGAATTCTCAAATTTCACAACCAACCAATAGTCCTTGTTTATTTCAGAAAAATCTACCTTGAAATCTCACAGAATAAATAAACAATGAACCTTTAATCGGATTAATGGGTTGCTTTAAATAAAAATAAACCAAAAAAAACCACACAAAAAACCACAAAAAAACCCAAAAATCCTATATGTATCAAATACTTCAAATAGGAAAAACAATTTTTTCGAAATTTCAAGATGTAGAGAGAGAAATATCAATGACAGATGAGAGAGAGAGAGAGAGAGAGAGAGAGACAGAAGAGGAGCGTGCCTGCGACGGTCTCAAGCGGCTGAGCCGGCGGGCGAAAGGAAGGAGAGGATGAAGCCGAGGAGAAGAGCCGTCTGAACAAGCCGCGAGATGCCGCCGCCGACGATTTCAGAGCCATGGCCGTTGTTGAGATCAGAGCTTAAACCCTCGCACTGATTTTCCTAGAGACAGAGAGAGAGAGAGAGAGAGGAGAAACTTCAGAGTTCAGAAGCGAGTCAATTACAAGATTAACCCTTAATGGCTTTTTGCACCTTTACCCTTAAACTTTTTATGATTGGCAGAACAGATCCTCAATTAAAAATCTTGACAATTCACCCCTCAAATTTCAAAATCCATTGTTGTCGGTGATCTTTTTGAAAACTCCGTTAACCTTTTTTTTTTTTTTTTTTTTTTTTAAGAAATTTTGAAAATTTGTGAGGGCAATCACCATAATTTTTAATTTAGTAACTTATTTACCAAACTAGAAAAGTTTAAAAGGTGCCAATGAAAAAAACAAAAAAAAAACCTTGGTGTAAATGTAATCTTAAGAAATGTAAATAATTAGTTTGCACATTCATACACCATAGTTTGATTATATAAAAAATTAAACCTTATATTTTGGACTATTACAAAGTTATACGTTCATATTGTCAATTTATAGCCAATCAATTATTTTCGTAATTTTTGCAACTTAAAAAGAAACAATCGTAACTCTTTCACATTTCATCACACACTTACTGTAAAAAGAGAAACAACAATCCAACAGTTTCAATTTGAAAGAGGATGTTTGGTCGGTGATTAAACATTCAAATAAATATATATATAAAAAAATTCCAATAAATATAAGTATTTTCACTATTTCATAACAATTTAACTCAAATCCAAATCCAAATCCAAATTCTCATTTTTCAAAAATATGTATCAGACTAATTGTTTTACCATTACATAGTTCAAATTTATCTTTACAAAAATTCAATTTCTTTCAAATCCGGATCCTTTTTTTTTTTTTTTTTTTTCATTTTTTTCAAAACCTACACCATACTTATTTTTCTTTCATCTAAACACTCATTCATTTAATTCTCAATTCAATTTCAAAAATTTCAATTCAAGACGGTGTGCTAAACGGAGCTAATACCCTAAAAATCAACACATGTCCCAAAAAGGAAAATTATAATAAACAACATTTTTACAAAAATAATTGAAGTAAATAATAAGATTTTAAAGTACTTGAAGTAAATAATAAATGTACCTCAAAAATGGAAATATGTCATTTGTCATAAATAAATGGATTAATTTCTCTTTTAGCACCTGTGGGGAAAATAATATTAAAATCAGCATCACTTTTTCATCCTTTCACTTTTGACACCGCCACGTCATCAAAACCCATGATATGTGGGGCCCAACTTCATTAAATACATGTCAAATTACAGGTTTATCCTCATCTTCCTCGTATGCCCCAGAAAACCAGCATCTACAGTATTTTAGAGAGAGAAAATGAAATCTAGAGAGAGAAATAGTTGCAATCGGTCGGAACCGCTCGGAAACCGTCCGAAACCACCACGAAAGACATCTATAAACAGCTTAGAATAGTTTAAAAAACCGGCGTCATAGATCGAGAGAATGGTGGCCGATGAAGGGTTGAGGGGAAATCAAAGTTAAGGAATCAAATAAATCCAAAGTTAAAAAATTACTTTTCGTTTCAATGTTTAAAAAGTTTTCGTTTAACGCTTTGTTTGCAAAGGGAAAAAAAATTTCATTATAAAAATGAATTTGTTTAACAGTAGGTTTTCTTACAGGATCGATCATTTTCATAATGACCGCCTGATAATTTTCGTTGTGACCCCCTGTAACTGTTAAATTTTCACATATAATTTTGGTCACAACAATATTGACTAGGCGATCATAACAGTTATGACATCTGTGTTAGACCAACGATCATAACCGTTATGACCACACTGTTATGACTATCCGGTCATAACCGTTATAATCACCCGGTCATAACCGTTATGACCGGGTGGTCATAACCATTATGACCACACTGTTATGACTATCCGATCATAACCATTATGACCACCCGATCATAACCCTTATGACCACCCGGTCATAACCGTTATGACCACACTGTTATGACCGTTATGACCACACTATTATGACCACCCGGTCATAACCGTTATGACCCACTGTTATGACTACCCGATCATAACAGTTATGACCACCTAGTCATAACCATTATGACCACACTGTTATGACCACCCGGTCATGACTGTTATGACCGACTGTTATGACCTGTACTAAAAAATGACAAAAAATATTAGATTTTTTTTAAATTTTTTTTTTAACATAGGTCATAACTATTATGACCAGATGATCATAACATGAATGACTTTTACTCAAAAATGACAAAAAATGTTAGATTTAAAAAAAAAAACTTTCAGTGGAAGTTTCTCTTTCTAAATGGAAGCTTCTCTCTATTATATGAAGATTTGAGTTTCAAAATGGGTGGGGGGTAGGTGAAAAAGTGAAAAAAAAAAAAATAAGAATTCGGTGGGTGGTAACTCTTTCTCTCTCTAGATTTCAGTTTTCTCTCTCTAAAACACTATAGATGTTGGTTTGAAAAATTTTTTTGGGCCATGCGAGGGAGAGGGATATTTGAACTGGTAGGAGATTAAGGGATACCTGTAATTTGATATACATTAAATGCTATTGGGCCCCACATTAAGTGCTAGTAATGAAGGGAAAAAAAAGTAATAATATTTTTAATAATAAAATTTTTATGGGTGTTATTAATGAAATTAATCCTAAAAAATTTATCTGGTAAATCTGTTGTTTACTCTTAATGATCTAAAAATCTTCTATTTATTTCAATTATTTTATGAAATTGCTATTTACTCCCCTCTTCGAAACAAAAATATTTACCAAAAAAAAAAAGGCCTCAAAATTCCTTTTCCCAATTCTATGAGAACTTGAGCAATCTACAACGCATACGTACATGATTTCGAAAATATATGAGGTGGTCTTCACAAAAAGGAATATTTTACTGTAAATGGATTACCTTTGAAAGTTTTTATTTAATAACATGACCACAAGTGACTTTCTTTTTTGTTTTTGTTTTTGTATTTTTTAGATAAAATACAAATTTTAGCACGAAATGTACTATTTCATTACCTTTTTTTACTAACATGACATCTCGATGTGAAATGATATTTTAATTAATGTCATATGATATTATTTTGAGCAACTTATTAGAGGCGGATTCGTGTATAACAGCCAAGGATTTATATAGGACTTGTCAAAGATCAAATTTGAAGACCGTTTTGAATTAAAGATTCTACAAAAAAAAAAAAAAAAAAAGTCATTGGTGGGTCATGCCTCTCTCTCCTTCACTATCAGGTTAATTCTGTCACGCACTAGAGAAATTGGAAGAACTTGACCATACCTCGTATGAGATTTTTGTAGCATATTAAATTATAAGATTACTTGAGCCACTTGATTATTTAGAGCTATACATCCTTTTTTTTTGAAGTTTTTTAACAATTGACCAAAGTTTTTGAAAATTAGTTTAAATGTCTTCTTCTTTTTTTTTTTTTTTTTTTTAAATAATCAATCAATTTTCTTAAATAGACAATCAGTGATTGATCACATAATATTATTAATTTGATCAATTACGGTCAATCACTGATGAACCATAACATAAATCACAAAATCAATCATCGATTGACCAAAATAAAAAAAAAAAATAGCAAACAACCATTTTGCTAAATAAATAAATAAATAAGTTCGGTCATCTATTATATTAGATGACTAAAAAATGTCATCAAACCTAATTTTTCTTATTATATATAAAACATGCTCGAGCCACCAACCTTCTCCTTAATTTCCACCCATTCAATCTTTGTTGTTGCTAGATCAATCAGCCATAAATCAATTAGTCATTGGTGTGATACACTTTATACATGGGTTATGTTAAGCTTGTGTATGATAGACCAGTTTAGAATCGAACATTTAGGTTAAAGTTAATTAACTTTCAAAAAAATAATTATAATTCTCATTGACTTTTAACAAATAAGGTAAAAACTGAAATAAAAAATTTAAGTTAAGACCTAAGAGCCTAATGGACCCTAAGTTTTCCAGGTCAATTAAAAGTTTTGCGTGCAAAACTACTTGGCTAGACTTTGTTTTTTTTTTTTTTTTTTGAATGATTATTATGGTACTATCGATAATGATAAGGATGATGATGATATGCTATCCATTCCAAGTTTGGATTTATCCCTTGACACAAAGGCTACATACATGGTCAAATATTTCGTCCTACTTACTAATATTGTCTTACGCTAAACAACTAAACTAACCGAAAGTCCAAGTCAATATAATTATCCACTCGCTATTAAATCATGTGATCAAATGATTATAAATATAATTGTTTCATATCTAAATCTATCATAAAATATCAACTTTAAATTCCTTTACATTTAAATTTAAATAAAAAGAAAGAAGAGGAAAGAAAGAATAGATGACCATACGAAACTCACGTACTTATTTTTGTATTTTAGGTGTTTAGAATGTGTGGTTTTTTTTATTTTTTTTATTTTTTTTTATTTTTTATTTTTTATTTTAAGAAACGTTTGTCCCTAAGCCATCAGCCGTGTAAGCTTAAAACTCTCCCTTTTTTTTTTTGGTAGATTTGAAGAGATATGGGTTCCGTCCCATATTATTAAAATAAATGCTTTTTTTTTATACGGATGCCCCTCAACTTTTTGAGTTTGACAATTTAGTCCTGAATTAAATTTTCTGGCAATTAACATCCTGAACTTAGAATTCTCGACATGAGAAGTCCTTAACATAACTTATGTCAAATAACTAACGGGTTTGAACGTGTGGTTTGCATGTGACCTTCACTCAAAGGGTATTTGTGGTCATTTTATTTGATCTTTAATTTAAATTCATTCTTTAAACTTGAACTTAATTCAAACTTAATTATTTTATTAAAAAAAGGGAAAAATTAAAAAGAAAAAAGATCCCAGCGTGTGTTGAGACTTCCTGGATCTCTACAATTCAATCTCATGAGAATCAGATTAAAAACCGTCATTTTTTTTTCCAACAGAATCACAAAAAGCTTACAAGTATTATTTGGCATAATAACGTCTCATAGCAGTACAATATGCATTGTTCGTTTTCCATCGGCTCTCAATTAATTAAAAATAAAAAATAAAAAGAACAGTTCTGTTCTGTTCCTTTTTTTTTTTTTTTTGGCAGGAACCTGAACAAAGCTGATGAGAAAGACATTGAACTAAAACAAAATATATTTGAGAACTGGATTCGAGACACCAACTTTAAACAAATTAAAAACATTCAAATCCAACAACACAAAAGCGATCTATTTCCATTAAAACTAACAAAGAAAAACCCAAAACAGGAGAGGAGAACAAATTTTTCTGAGCAAATTCTGGTAATCCGTTGAGATCTAGCGAGGGTTGGGGTGTGGCAACAACGAGATTTGATCAAGAGAGAGGCAGAGGAAAGGGAAGGGATGGGGCTTAGGTTTTTTTCGTTTTTTTATTTTTTATTTTTTATTTATCTATTTTAATTTTGTTAATTCCCAATTAAAGCAAAAAGACGAAAATTACCCTTTTGAGACGGTCACATGACTTGCACGTGTTTATACCCATCCAAAACTTTAACAGACGTTTATAAAAGGACTTCTCATGCCAGGATTCCTAAATTTGGGCCAATTGCCAAAAATTTAGTTCAGGGACTAAACTGTTAAATTCGTAAAGTTGAGGGGACATCAGTACAAAAATGTCTAAAATAAATTATAAACTTAACATTTCCTTCTTTTATTTACTACCATTTTTTTCCTTTACTTTTTTCTTCTAGAGCAGCCAAGCCTTTTTTCTTTTTCTTTTCTTTTAGAATAGGGAGCAAACTCAAGACCTGAATATAGAAGCAGAAATGTATAATTACCGTTTTTTTTTAAACAATATATAATTACTGTTAAACTATGCATATAACTACTTAATTGTAAGAAATCTAAAGTCTAAGCCATTTAGTGATGATGTCTTTAGTATTTATTTAGATGAAATTATTATGAACTCATTCGGTAGAACTCACCATTGCAAACCACATTGTTATGGAAGGGAACCTCAGGACTTATAAACCTATTCATCAATTTAATGTTGTAAATATGGGTCGCCCCATGTGAGCTAAGAGGAAAATATGGGCCTAGCTGGCACATATAAATAAATAGTTCGGATCGACCATTCCTAATAAAAAAAAAGGTGTCTCAACCTGTTATGTAACTGAGCGGTTTATAGACTTGCCAACCCATAAATTTATAAGAAAATTTAGTTTTTTTTTATATGTTTAAATTTTAAAAAAATACTCAAAAAGTTCATACGTGGACCGTCGGTCTATGCAGGCCGTCCACGGGCCAAAGAGGCAGGCCATGGGTTGATCCATCTAACCTAGTCCATATTTATAGCTATATTCATCATCTTATAATTATTCCTTATGGGAAATCTAGTATCTAACATATCACCAAGTTCTGCAACCGCCATCCACAGCGGCCCATCTTCCCAGCTAGGCGACTTCGTGGATCTTTTCTTTTATTAGGTAGCACCCTCTTCAAGTTGCCTCATACATAACGCCAATCAGAAAAACATAGTCCATATTCCATACTCGACATGATGGTTTGTAAAGAACCATCATTCTTGGGACCAAATCAATGGTGGTCAAGGTTATCGATCCTGATCCAGCAGTAACCCTTTTCTCTTCAAGCTTCACCTAGCTATTTGTATCCAATGTTTGGTCGATTCTATCAATGTATCTTAATTGAGCCTATAATGAAACTGCTTTGACTTAAACCCTCAATGTGGTGGATTGACTCTAATAACAATTGTCAAGAACCCATTAGATAGAACTCATTCTTACAAAACCAACTTACATGAAGAGGATATCTAAGAACTTATAAACCTACTTATCATCTTACAATTATTCCATATATGACATTTAGTATCTCATAAACCACCACAAATTTGTTGTGCCAAATAGATCATGACCATATGTCAAGGGAAAAAAAAATAGTGACCATATGCCAACTAGATCATGACCATATGCAAATGTCTATCCAATCATCCTATTATTGTGACTTAAAAAAAAAAAAAAAAAAACGTGAAAAAGGGCATCATTAATGCTCAACGCCTCATGTTTTTTGTTTTTTGTTGCGTAGTAGCTGTCTTAAATTTGGATTGAACAATATGTGGACTAAAAGCAATATCTATGAAATAGAAGTGCTCCATTAAAAATATATATATATAAGAATGAAAATATAATGAAGGTTCTTTCATATACGCAAAAAAATATTTTATAATATTCTTCTCACCAACTCCAACCTTATAGTTTATATAGAATTGTGTGGATTTTTTAGAGGGTTATCTTAAAGTTTCTCCATTGTCTTGGACACTATCTTATCATTAATTCTTGGTAAAGATAACACTGTAGAAATAAAATAAAAAATAAAAATAAAAAAGCCTTTTAGAGGGAAATTATCCTTTTTGCTTTTGTAGACGTGTCATCTCTCTTGAAGACCAACTTTTTTTTTTAATTCTATAATTTCTTTCTTTTATACCCTCTCTAGCAAGCAAGTTCCTTAACAAACACCTATAAAACCAACTTTCAAAACGTGCACACAAAGAATTACAAGGGCAAAACCCATCAACCAGCCTCCTCAACTCACATTCCTCTCTCAAACACAATTTCTTTAGTTTTCTTCATCAATTTTATTCGTCTTCTTCACAACTAAGATATCTCACACTTCTTTTCTTCTAATCAATGATCTCGAGAATCCGGTTTTCTTCAACTAATAATAAGAACAAAGCCAAAACAAGCTAAGCTAAAAATTTTAATTCCAGAATCCACCATGACACTGATCAGGTTGATCGTGTTTGTCATGATCGTCACGACCTCGTTATTGCTTCGGAATGTCGAATCTCTTAGCAGAGTTGATTTCCCAGATGGGTTCATTTTTGGAACTGCTTCTTCAGCTTACCAGGTACTCATTTTCCCATTTCCTTTCTTTTCAAGATATTTAAAAAAAAAATAAAATAAATAATCATTGTTCAACAATTAAGAATATGTCTATCTTTTCTCGCTATGATATATTTATATATATATATATACATGTGTGTGTGTATAGTTTGAAGGAGCTGCAGATGAGGGAAACAAGGGAGCTAGTGTATGGGATACATTCACAAAACAACCAGGTAAGTTTAAGTACTACATTTTATTTGTTGGTGCTAATATTGCCTAGTTATTAATATAATAAGAAGAAAAATGTCAAACGTCTGTCCTGATTCAGATGAGTCGGGAAATTTAAAGTGGAATTCACCCTCACATCCCGAGTCAAGATGTTGGGGGCTCACACAAAATGTTACCTTCAAGAACCAAAATTTATTTATTTATTTTAAATTTATTTACCATTTATACAGTTTGGGGTACTTACAGGGAGGATTTTGGACTTCAGTAATGCTGACACAGCTGTTGATCAATACCATAGATTTAAGGTAAACTGTCTCTCAACTTCAAAATCTATCCTCAAGAGTTTTAATGTTAATTACAAGAATAATAAGCTTTCTTTTAAAAAAAAAATATTTAATTTATACTTAAGTCTATTCTTGCGTGGGAAATTAAGTTTCAATATTTAAATATAGCATGCAACATAAGAGATATGGATATAAGAGAATCTATTAATCTCATGATAATAGTGGGCCTATTATTATAATAAGAAAAAGTGTAATAAGTTGTGGGGACGAGGATGACGTGTCACCAAACTTAATTGACGTAAGAAAATATATTATCTTTAACTCTGTTTAAAGCATGAATAGAGGCTTTCGTCCTACCCTCTTCTATTGTCACGTGACAGTTATGTGATTTTCACGTTATTGTCATGTGGTGGCTACGTCCGCATCATGTGGATTTTTTTTTTTGTTCTATTTTGTTTTGTTTGTCTACGTGTGTGCTTGTCACCTACTTATTCGAAATAAGCTTAATTTATTCTAGTAAGCTAAACATAAGAATAGTACTACCCAAATGGATAAATATAAAGTTACTCTAGGTAAGACCTGGGTTGATGACTGTAAAAAATTGGGTTAGAGACCCATCTCTTCTTTATCATTCTCAAGGAAGTGAATCCCGCCTGTGGATCTGAAAGTGGGGCGATGAAGGGGTCACCACTAGAGATTTTTTCTTCTTCTTTTTCAAAAAAAAAAAAAAAAAAAAAAAAAAAAAAAAAAAAACTATAAAGTTACTATGTTACTAACCAAAAAAAGAGGCTAAATTTCGAAATGTACAGAGTGACATAGACTTGATGAAGGATTTGGGAATGGATGCTTACAGATTTTCAATATCCTGGCCAAGAATTTTTCCAAGTAAGAATAATGTGAATTCTTTCCAAAATTACTCCCCGTTTGGATAATAGATTTACACCAATAATTCAAACTATTTTTATATTGTTTTCTCTCATAAAAAAATTTTACTATTCAATTTTACTATTTAAATCTATAGTCCAATCGGACCATTATTTCTCCAATTAGTTTTTTTTTTTTCCTCCAATTAACTTTCCGAATGATGAACAGATGGGACTGGAGAATCCAACCGAGAAGGAATACGCTACTACAACAACCTCATAGATGCTTTACTTGAAAAGGGTTACGCAAACTAAGTTTCTTTTGGAATATATATTTTCCTTTTAACAGATATCACACATTATCGAAAAGCTAACTTGTTCTTTTCAATCAGGAATCAAGCCTATCGTAACTCTCTATCATTGGGATCTACCACAAATACTTGAAGACAGATATGAAGGATGGTTGAACAAACAGATTGTGTAAGTAAGAAGAAAAGTTGCATACAAATTGAGAATTTTTGTGCTTCTAGTCTCTAATATATCTCTTAATTTTTTTTAGATATGTATGTATTTAATCCATAGATTATTATAATTACATTCGTAAGTTTTGGGTTCCTGATAATACTAAAATTGACGGTTGATTTCTGAAATTAAATTAGGAGATAATCATTTGTTACTGATGATTTGAAATTTTAAGGAAAAGCCGCATGAGGTGAACGATATTCTCTTTAGAGCATTTAAAATTCTTGAGAATTAAATTATTTTTACATCTCACCTAACTATCTTTATATATTTTCTAGCTATAATACAATAATTACGTGATTACCTCTCTTAAACTTCAGAAACCCGTCAATTAATTAGGGCTAAAGACAAGAATTGCTATAAAAAAAATAAATTCAATAGGTGTAAAGTGTCTACAAATTAAAACCAAATCGTCATAATGTTAATAATTCAAGGATATGATAATACTAAAAAATCTTTAAAAATATATCATCATGTTTGGGCTTCCCATTGAGGTTAGTTCAATACATGTATCGAAATCTGTAAGTGTTTTCGTTTCTCATTAATAAATTCAATAGATTCCAATAACAGAAAGGACTTCGAGAAATATGCTATGACCTGCTTTCGAGCATTCGGAGATAGAGTCAAGCACTGGATCACTTTCAATGAACCGCATGGTTTCTCACTTCAAAGCTATGACTTAGGCATACAAGCACCAGCAGATGCTCTATTCTTGGCCATTTGTTTTGTAAGAAAGGAAATTCTTCACTTGAACCTTATATTGTAGCTCACAACATCCTCATGTCCCATGCTGCTGCTTATCATACCTATCAAAGATTTTTCAAGGTACTTCAATTCTTATTTTAATTTTTTTTTGGAAATATTTTCCCACCTATAGTTTTATATATAAACATTGGCCAGCTTTAATCAAATGGCTAGCAGATCTAGTCATAACATTCATGTACTATGTGGGTAAATAGTCTTTTTTTTTTTTTTTCAAAGAATTTTTTTTTTTTTTATAAAATGACTCACATTTTATAAAATTACGAAAATAATTTCTTTTAAAAAGAAACTGATCAATCAGTCAATAACTGATTTACCATGATTAATTGATAATTGACTAATATTAATATGTATTTTTTAATGATTGACTATGATCAATCACTAATTGATTATAGTAAGCTATTAATGAACAACCACTTTCTTAAATTTAAACAAAAAAAAAATCTGGCCATCTATTTAAATAAATGTTTAAAAATTGCTATTTGCCTAATTTTCCATTCATCAACCCAAAAAAAAAAAAAAAAAAATTTCAATTCATTAATTCTACCACCTTTTTGACTTTGTTTAGCATCTAAGTTCAACTCTAACTAAACTGTATTTTTTCATATCAATTTTTACCTTTTTCTGAAAAGTTAATAAATTTATAACTAGTTTTTGAAAAGTCAACCAACTCCAACTTAAAAATTATATCTCCAACCAGCGAATCAAACGCAAGCTTCAATTTCCAAGTGACATCGTCCGAGCTCTTGTACTTTTCATTCTAATTTCGCCACCTCTCAAAACATCTTTTGTATTTCATTCTCTAAGGTGAAAAGAATAGAATGAGCTTCATGTGAGCAACATCATGAAAACAACATCTCGACGTCCTTTTGCTTTGAAAAAAAAAAAAAAAAGGGCAAGACAAGAAAGTAATATCAAGTCCTATTTTTACTCACTTAAGTCCACCGGGGAAATGTAGGAGAAACAAGGAGGTAAAGTAGGAATAGTCTTGGATGCCGAGTGGTATGAACCGATCTCGGATAGTGATGAGGACATCGATGCAGCGAATCGAGCAATGGATTTCGAGCTTGGATGGTATCATTTTATCCCTCTTGATGATTGTCTTTCAACCTAATTTCTTATGTAATAGATAAATCTAGCTAACACCGTAAAAAAGCGGACCAGGTTTCTTGATCCACTTCTTCTTGGAGACTATCCTCTTTCAATGAAGAAGCTTGTCGGAGAGAGGCTACCACGGATATCACAACCAATCTCAAAACTCTTGGTGGGATCTCTAGACTTCGTCGGCTTAAATCACTACACCACGTTGTACGCGCGAAACGACAGGACGCGAATACGGAAGTTTGTATTGCAGGATGCTACATCGGATGCTGCGGTCATTACAACAGGTAAATTGTAATATCCAAAATTTTACGAACTCATGATTTTCTTGTATATAAGAAATCTAAAGCTCGTATTATGTGTTTATGTGCAATTTTATGAAAATTATGAATACCAATACAAAATTCATAGTTTTATCAGTATGGAGTTAAGTTCTCGGTAAATTAATTACGAGACTCCATAAGAGGCCTTTTAAGGAAAAATGCCTGACGGAATTTCATAAATTTATGATGGTCAAAGTTTGATCGAAAAAGTCAAAGTTGACCAGAATAGTCAAAGGTTGACCAAAGAAGTCAAACCTAAGACGGTACTGTGATACGATAAGCAGTATAAGAAATATACTGTGAAAACCGTCTTTACAGACAAGATAGTAGAATTAAGTTTTAAAACCACCATAGAAAAATCAAGCACCTAAAATAGGATATTAAGGGGCAAAGGGCTTTAAATAAAAAGAAAAATTTTTATACAGTCCAACTACACACAGATAAATTTTGGACTGCAGTTCAGTATAACAGTACTGGATTGTACTGTGTATTAGTAAACACAGTATTGAAAATATCTGTGTTGGTTTAAAATGGACTGCTTATTGGAGAAAGTAGACAAACGAGGCCTTAGTGTGACATCATTTTTATTTGGATTTATGACATCATAATTCCATTAACCAATCTTTTAAAGACAAGTGTCTTGTTCTAGAACATTCTCCCTTGTTCTCCAAGCTTCATGGGCAGCCACATGGAGGGCTATTGTGCAAATTTTTGTGCAATTAATTTTACACCAAGGACTTATGAGCAAAAGGTGAACCAAAAAGTTTTGCAAAAAAGTCCAAAAACTCACCTATAAATAGGCCAAGGTTGTGGTCGGTTTTTGGTCCAAAAAATTCAGAAAAACAGCCAAACTCTTGCCATTTTCCCTCTCCAAAAATCTGCAATCTCAAGTGGGTGATTGAGTGAAGAAAAAAATTGAGAAACTTAGGGGTTTTGATGTTATAGTCTTCGGTTTTCCCTAGTAAGTTCAAGCCAAAAATTTTGACAGTTTTTGTGCCCAATTTTAGGGGCCAACAGCCGGCTGCCAAGGGGGGGTGAGTGAGTGAGAAAATTTGGATTTAGGAGTGCTTAGTTTAGGTGCAAGCAGCCACCAAGAATCAGCCAATTTTGGTGCCAATTGGTGCAACAAAACCGGCCTTGGATGGTGTCCTAGGAGGAAAATTTTTGTGACCAAACCCTAGCCTCAATTTCTTCAATAAATCAAGGTAAACCATTCTAGACCTTAATCTCTTTCAATTAAGCATTCAATTTGAAATTTACATGTATTTCAAGTTGAAATTGTAAGAGCATAAGCTCAATTTATTTTGTGCCCAAAGTTAGGAATCTAGGGTTGTGCTTGATTAGGAATTAGGGGTGGTTTGATTTTTATGTGCATGCTTGCTTTAATTTTCTTAATTTGCATGCTAAATACTAGTTTATTATATGTCCCCAATCTGCCCTAGTGTTGGTGAATGATAATTTTGTGCTAGGTTGCTAGAATTTAACTAGTATGCTTGTTAAGTTTTGTGCAACCAAAATCATGCAACTTAGTTGATCCAATATCAATTAGGTTTGCATGGTGGTGTTAGAAATTGTGATTAAAGAAAATTTACGCTAGAAAACCGCTGCATGTGTGTATTAGAGCTCCTGCGGTGGCTGGTTGAGCTAGATCCCACGTTTAGGACGTAAAACGAACTCTAAACCGAAAAAACTGCCAGGCTCGGGTGGATCCTGACCAGTTTTATGGCAAGCCAATTTTGAGGCCTTTAGAGGCCGAATTAGGAGAAACTCAAAACATGAAAGTTGTAGATTAGGGTTTTTCCTAGGGGGCTGCGTGTGCAGTTTTTCAAAATGAGGCTCCAATGGCCTCCGTTTTTATAAAAATCCGAGGCTGGTCTGCCCAGACCCAATTAACATGATCAGCCAGTTTCAAACAAATACTGACAAAAATACAAGCAGAACTAGATTTTTCGTAAAACATGAAAGTTTTAGAATTTTTCGAGAGCTACAACTTTCATGAAAACAAGTTTTTCAAATTCGGAGTGGATCTATAAAACTAACACTGTTTTTACGAGGGGTGTGCAGGGAACCGAAAAATCCTGCACATGAATTTTACAAACATTCCCGAAAAACTGTATTTTGTTTAAAATCACTATTTTAAGTATAAAAACTGTTCCAAAGGTAGTTTTCAACCTTAAATGACTTTTATAAAGATCCATTTCAAAAATATGAATTTTTACAAGAAGATTAAGGAAATTTTGAAGCTAATTACACAAGATTTCCACAAAGTAAGAAAATAGAATTTTTGAGATAAAATTGTAAACAAGCCGATTACGGACAGTAACCGGGAATAATACCCGAGTTACTGGGCTTAGCCTCAAAGCCCAAGGTTGACCATAGTTGACCAAGGGTTGACCATTAGTTGATCAGATATCGACATTAACCTAACAGTTATTTAAGGGTTACCCAATGTAATCCTATAGGATACCAAGACATGTGTAGGGGGACATATAACTAGAATGTTGGATAGGTTACCAACTTTTATAGGATTCTTATCCTATGTTCTTTTAATAGCAGGAAGGAACCTGCAATTGCAATCCGAGTTAAGACATCAGGACCCGGAATCTAGCAGATCAGGCAAGTATCGAACCTCGCCTACAGTATGAAAATAGTAAAAACTATTTTCAAGTATACTATATTTTCAAGTATACATGCTATATTGTGCTATGATGTGAAATGTTATGCTATGGCTATGATGTGCTAAGTTATGTTATGACATGTTATATCATGTTTACAAAAGTGCCATGTTTACAAAAATGCCATGGTTTCAGAAATGCCATGTTTACAAAAATGCCATGGTTTCAGAAATGCCATGTTTACAAAAATGCCATGGTTTCAGAAATGCCATGTTTACAAAAATGCCATGGTTTCAGAAATGTCATGTTTTCAAAAAAAAATGCCATGGTTTCCAGAAATGACATGTTTTCAAGAAGGCCATGTTATGGCAAATGTTGAGAATGATATGACGTAGTGACATCATGAAGCATGTTCACTAATGTTAAATCACATGGTAAGATAATCAAGTAAGGTGTCGTACCAACCTCCCGTGATCGTGGAGGCTACATGTTTCAGTGGTGATATTTACCTTCCGTGATCGAGATCCGTGATCGTGAAGGGTCAAGTTATAATTCCCAGAACTGTTAGGGCCTTGCAAACCCTAGCTTTGTCTGGAGGCTGCGCGCTTTTGGTACGGACACTATGGGCCCACATGTTGAGACAAGATAATAAGGATTGAGTCTATAATAAAACATAAGACATTCAATCAATCATAAATGGTTCATGCATGAGTTTCGTGATGATTGGCATGTTTCTTTTTAAAGATGTTTGAAATATTTTGTGAGATTATGTTTGAACTTGCTGAGCGAAAGCTCACTCATATATTTCATACTGTAGGTAAGAAGCCTGCAGCTTAATTGGTGGGCTATGCGGACGATGCGGCAGGTGAAGGGCGGTGTGGGATACCACTACGCATAATTTTCCGCATCCAATTTTCAGAAAATATGTTAATATTTCAAAAGTAAATTATGTTTTGTTATATGTGTGAAGTTTGAAGACACGAGAAGGTATTTTCAGTATAGTCTGTATGTATGACAAGTTTTCACTACAAGATAACTTATGTGAATATGTTTTAAAAAAAAAAATTTATCTCAAATTTTCAAGTAAAGAACAAGTACGTATGGTGTCGACCTGGCTTGGGAAGTCGGGGCGTCACATATGGCCTACAACATATATAAATTTTTTGAATAAACTTTTGCTCAGCAAGTACAGATATAAATCTCACAATACATGAATAATTAGCACGACATTTTATGAAATTTTTGCATATTTTGCTTTAAAACTTATTGGTCCCCTTGTGTAGGTACCAGGTACGCGCGACCAATGGGGAGCTACCCTCTAACGTTACCCAAGGTCATACTCAAATCGTTCATGAATTTTACCTCACCTGTGTGGAGGTTGGTACGACACTTATCTAACATTCTACTTTCATTAGCCTTATGTCATTAGGTGAGTGATCATGCAAACATGACATGTCGCAATATAATAAAAATTAAATAACATAAACATTGAGACATCGTAATCATATTCAAATAATTGGCACATAAATCACAACATGTGCACACCAATAATTCACAATAATCATTCAAGTTTTATGTTGTAGGTGAGATCTGTACTTACATGAATTCGATAATCTGAGACTTTTCTGTTAGTCGGCCTTGCTCTAGTTTACTGTCAATACCGTGTCCTGATTTAAGCGATACCCGACAGTTAGAGCAGTATTTTAAACTGACCATTTCTCTAATGAATATATCTTTTATTAGATAATTAACCTTGTTATCCATATTTTAATTTTTTTTTCTCTTTTCTTTTATTTTTTAAAATCTTGAATTGTTTATTTGTAATGCATCACAATTTTCATTGGTCTATCTTACATTTATGAGGTTATGTTAGGCCTCTTATATAGTGGACTTTGTCTACATTATGATTTCTTAAGGTTTCGGACCCATCATATCCACTAAATGAATGGGATCCTTGAAATTTTTTCCTAACCTCATTTACCGCTTGTAAACAATTTTTAAATTACATGTACTAAAATTTTGAAATTTTGATTCATAGCTTTTTTTTATAAAATAGCTTATTGTTTTGCAGTTAGTTTGCTTTAAATTCTCTATATCTTGCTTTTGATCTAAAAATTTTATTGGTGACTGTAAATTGTGAATTATAGTGTTTAATCACTTTTGAAACAAATGAAAAACATATTTACAGTTCTATCCCAACTACATAAATTTTCTACAGTTCAGTCCCAAACTTTTTTTTTTCATCTTATACTTTCCCACTCGAACAAAACTGGAAAATCGCTTTTCCAGTATTAGAAACTGATCCGGAAAAAGTTTTATAAGCTGTCCAATTTCAGTTTTTTTGACATTTTTTAGAAATTCCCATTTTGACCCTGATTTTTTTTAATACAAAATTTGTATTTTAACCCCTATTTGGTTTTCCTTTGTTTTATTGCTACATGTAATACCAAGTTTTTCTGTAACATTACGATTTCTTATGATTTAAGAAATTTGTACGAACCATGAAGGTATTTATGGAAAAAGCCCGGTTAAGGGTTTTTATTATGTTTTGTGAGTTTTTTATGCCTTTATAAGACTCGAAAATGATTGCTTAGTCAAGCAAATGACCTTTTAGGTAAAAAGGAGTAAAATTGTCAAAATTTTTATGTTGGTCAAAGTTTGACCAAAAACGTCGACGGTTGACCAAAAAGTCAACTATTGACCCCGGGAGTCAAATCTTGGCAAGGAAGCCAACGGTTGACAAGAAAGTCAATGGTGGACGAGAAAGCCGAAGATTGACCCCAAAAAGTCAAAGAAAAGACTGTACGGTAAAATAATTAACAGTATAGAAATTATACTGTGTAAAACCATTTTTACGGATAAGATAGTATGTTTATGATTCAAAACCACCATTAAGAATCAAGCATATTAATTAGAATATCTTGGGCCAAGTGGTTTCAAGTTATAAGAAATTTTTTATACAGTTCGTTTTTACACAGATAAATTTTGGACGGTAGTTCAGTAAACCAATACCGTGTATAAGTGAATCCAGTATTGAAAATACCTATGTTAACTTAAAAATGGACTGTACAATAAGGAAAAGAGCCAAACACACCTAAAGGAGGCTTACCTCACCTTACTTTTTAGTTATGACATCATTAAGTTTAATTAACCAAAATTTGGAAAGAATTAGGTGGTTCTAGAGCCATCCTTGGCCGGCCACCTAAGGCACCTTTGGGTGCAAATTCTTGCTTCTTCAAGGGTCATTTTGCAATTCTTAAGAGTTGTCCCTCACCTATAAATAGGTGACCCCATAATTCAAGAAAATTAGAAAATCCAAACCATACTTTGCCAAAATTTTCTTCACCCAAAAACCGAACTTGAGGAAGAGGGAAAGGAAGAAATTCAAGCCAAGATCAAGAGAAAAATAGAGTGTGGTGGTCGGTTTTGTGATTGAGAGCAAGCAAAAAGAGTTGGAAATTTTGGATACCCATTTTGTAGCTTAGGGCCGATTGTGGGAACCAAAGAGAAAACAAGGAAAAAAATTTTGAAATCAAGGGAGATTTAGGGTTTTGAGAGTTTGATTTTCCATCTAGAACATCACCCAAGAACTCAAGAGATTTTGGTGCCCAAATTTGGCCAAGAGGCCGGTTGAAGGGGAGGAAGAACAAGGAAGAAAAAGCTAAGTGGTGACCGGATTTTGGAGCTTGTGTGGCCGGAAATTTTGAGCAATTTGGTAACCGGATTCTAGGGCAAGGAAGGCTGGAATTTTGAGGAACCAACTGACCAAAGAAGGCCGGCTGTTGGAGGAGGAAAAAGGGAGGAAAGGCCAAGCCAAGTTCTTGACCCAAAGTGAGGTATAATCCCTTGAACCTCTAAGTGTTTCATTTAAATTTCATTTGGGAAATTTAAATGTATTTCAAGCAAAGTTTGTATGAGCATAAGCTCACTTTAATTTGCTGCCCTAGTTAAGAATTTAGTGTAGGTGCTTGATTAATTAGGGTTTTATGGTTGGTGGTTATAGGTTGCATGCTAGATGATTATTTTGGTTGCTAGGGTTTTTCTATGTTTGTGCATGATGTTACGTTAGAAACGTGTTGCATGACTGTCTTAGGCTCCCGCTGTGGTCGGTTGAGGTAGGGTGTACGTAATAGGACGTAAAACAAATTTAAAACCGAAAACTGCCATTTCGGGTAGAAATTGGCCAGTCTCGAGAAAAACAGATTTTGAGGCCTTTAGAGGCCGAATTTGGAAAAACTCAAAACATGAAAGTTGTAGATTAGGATTTTCCTAGGGGGAAAACTAGACAGATTTGCAAAATGAGGCTCCAACGGCCTCGGTTTTCATCAAAACCCGAGCCTGACCGTGCCCAGGACCCATGCACGGCCAGGATTGGTTCAATAGGGAATATTACTAGGTAAACGTCCGAAATGGGTTTTACTCAAAACACGAAAGTTGTAGAGTTTTTCAATAGCTAAAACTTTTGTGAAGAAAACTTTTCCAAAATCGGTTTAGATTTTGAAATGGAATTAGATTTCAAAAACTGTACAGGAAATAGGGAATTCCTGTACAGGATTTCTAAAAAACAGTACAGAAAGAGGTAAATTTTCACATGCACTGATAAATTGGCATTGTGAAGCTATTCCAAAGGCAGTTTCCAATAGTCAAGAATTTTTACCAATCTTACGTTACGATTTCAAATTTTTGAAGTTAAACGGAAGATTTTTACACAAACACAAGGTTTTTCTAAAAATAGGATTTTGAAACCTAAAATTAAAAATAATCCGATTAGGGTAAATTTAAACCCTAGGGTTACTCAATGTAACCAATTAGGACAACGTAAAATTAAGTAAGGGCATATAACTAAGGGTATATAAGAGTGTTGGTTATATTACCAACATTTCTAACCCTTACTTTTATTTGATCACAGAATTTAGTACGCAGCAGTGTCCTAACGGGATTCAACTCGACATCGGACACAGCCAAAACAAACAAGGTAAGTACAACTCCGCCTACAGCATAGACTTTGTTGTGTATACTTGCCCAAGTATGTTTGTAAAATGCTATGTGTTCTAAAATATTACATGTTAAGTGTTTCGAAAAGTCATATGTTATATATTAGGAAATGCTACGAAAAATGCTATGTTATATGCTGTGGTATGTTATGTGTTATAAAAAGTTAGATGCTATGATTGTATGTTAGGTTTTAGAAAATGTCATGAAAAATGTTATGAATTTATGAAATGCTATAGATGTATGTTATGAATGCATGTTATGTAGATATGTTATGATAGACGTAAGTTATGATAAGATTATGAGATAAGACTGCTAATTAATTTTGTGAAACATCACGATGTATGTTCACCAATTAACAAGAGTAAGAATAAGTATGAGACAATGAAAGTTAAGATGGCAAGCAAGCTTGCCTGTGTCGTACCGACCCGCGTTAGGTCGGGTTGGACTATGGATTGAGTTGGAAATGGACTGGCCGCCCCAACCAATTCATAGTTGCGCGTCCGGTACGGACACATACGTTATGGGGGCCCATAAGATAAGTTAAGATAAGTTAAGAAAGTAAGTTATGAATAAATAAGAAAGCATAATGAAGCATAAATGGCTCATGCATATGTTAAGATAAGTTATATTATGTTATGGTTAAGTTATGTTAGGTATGGTATGCTAGTTAGGATATGTATGGTATGTTTTGTTTGTATTGAGTCGCGGTATAGAATCGTTGTACTTGTTGAGCGAAAGCTCACTGTCTTACGTATATGCTGTAGGTAAGCAGCCTGGCAGCAACCCTTGATACAAGATGGAGGGCGTGGACTGGCGGACTGTGAAATGTGGGAACAAAACCGCTACACGTTTCGATAATATTATGTAATTAT
The DNA here is from genome assembly GCA_009761775.1 of Ficus carica. NCBI lineage: Eukaryota > Viridiplantae > Streptophyta > Magnoliopsida > Rosales > Moraceae > Ficus > Ficus carica. Next base: position 18,710,197 of record CM019748.1, on the reverse strand, counting down.
ATTATGAGTTTTATTTTACACCCGAACAACTTTATTTAATGTCTGATATGGTTACGTTTATATTTCGTGTGTAAGTACACTGTGTAAAAAAAAAAAAAAAAAATTTCCGCTGTTTAAGCTAAGTATATAAATACGATATGTATGTATGTATGTATGGTAACGGCCTGTGCTAGGCGGGTCGTTACACTACACCCCTTGGCCTATAACTTATTTAAGACCAATAAAACAGTTTTCATATTCTGAAACATCCAGTTTACAAATCATTGTTTTAAAAATTCAATTTTGCCAAAAAACATAATTTTGACTTTTAGGTCCCTCTAGCATTTCTACTTCATTTTATTTTGGTTCATTTATTATAGAAATTTGACAAAACTTATATTTTATAGTTTTGTTTGGGATTGGAAATTCGTGGCCCAAATCTTGGCTTCGACGTTGCCCGTTTTCACATTTTGGCCCCAAAAATGAAATCCTTTCATTATAGTCTCTTGTACCAATTTGAATTAAATATTTTGGGGTTTCTTATTAAAAAAAAAAAAAAAACAAAAAAAACCAAAAAAAAACAAAAAAAAAACAATGGCAATTTGCTACCCTCCATTTATTGAAAAATATATCACAACTTGTTTATGTCCCTTTTTGCTTTTTCACTTCATTTTTATCAAACTTTTTCAAAAGTGCTCATCTAACACTTTTTACATAGCAAACTTGCACTAATCATTTTCCTACCATATGCATCTTTTTGCAAGAATTCCAAAGTCTAAAATGAAAATAGACTTTTCATATATACATACCATACATCAAGCTTTCCACACTAAAATACAATCATAAGTAACAAACCAACAAAATTTGTCAACTTTTTATTTATTAAACTACAAACTTAATCTAAAAAGTTTGTTTCTTGTACCATAACCATGTCAATCACATGATATATCATAATTTACATATTAACAAATTCATATCACATCATCAACCAATCATACAAGCATGATAAGATTTCATAACATGTACATATTCATCATCCCCAAATAGTCCATTAAGCCAAGTCCATCCATGAACAAATTGATATACATACTTCTTCTTCTTCTTCTTCTTTTTATTATTTATTTATTTTTAACCCACAAATCAAAATAAAAAAAAAAAAAAAACAAAACAAAACAAAGTTGAAAATTTTACCTAGTTTTCTTCAAAATATATTTAACTTGGTTGCACCTCCTTGAAAGTCCTTTGGTTTCTTGGTAGTGACTAGACAATAGAATTTCCATTTCATAAAATAGAAATCCCACATGACAACACTAAGAAAAACATAAAATTTTACAAATTTATTACCTTTAATGACTTCTAGGACACTAAGACTTCTTGATTAAAAACTTGCTAGAGAACCAAGGTTGAAGATTTGGATGGAGAACAAATTTTTTTTTTCCCCTTTTTTCTCTCCCTCCCAACGTTTGTCTTTTAGAGAAGTATCAAGAGAATTTTTTTTTTCTTTCTAACTATATTTTTTAACCTTATCTACTTTGGTCATACTTATCTTGATATGGGCCATTAGATTAAAAGCTATTTAATTTTAGCTCATGATTCTTGAAGATATTTTCTACTTTAGTTTTTATCCTATTCAGTAGTGATTTACAGTATGTTATGGTTTTATAGGGTAAATTTTACACTGAAATTTTTAACCGTTCAAACAACTATTGATATTTAAAATTTAAACTGTTAAAAATTTTACTTAGAAAAAAACATAATCTAACTCATTTATTCAACCAACTTATTTAGCAGTCCAACATTTAATATGTGGACTACCAATATATATATTTTTTTCTGAATCAGTTTACCAGTTCAAAATTAAATTCTGACTATCGTAAATTGATTCAGAAATACTTGTAAGCTCTGCTTCTTTACATAATAAAATCATATAATGGACTTGGCATCTTTATTGGGATTGTCATGATCACTTTTATCTACTTATGCTCTCCGATGGAAATATCACAAATTCCCAAATTACTTGCATAATGAAAAATAACTAGTGGCATAATGACACGTTGTATCATAAAAATACAAAAAATTTACATCTTTAGTAAAGAAAATTTATTGTTTAATTTCTGTTAAATTCAGAAATCAATGCCACAAATTTTCCGGTCGTTACAATCTCCCCTCCTTAGAAATTTTCGTCCTCGAAAATTTAAACAAATTGGGGTATTTAGCTCTCATCTCATTCTCTCGCTTCCAAGTGGCTTTTTCAATTTTATGATTCTGCCACAGTACTTTGACAAGAGGTATAGTCTTAGTCCTAAAAGTCTTCTCCTCACGAGCTAAAATTTGTACCGGTTGTTCCTCATAGGAAAGATCCTCCTGAACTTGAATTGGTTCATGTTCTATGATATGTGACGGGTATGGTACAAATTTCTTTAGTATAGAGACATGAAAAACATTATGTACACTTGACAATCCTAGTGCTAAGGCTAATCTGTATGCCACCTTACCAACTTGTGCAGTAACTTCAAACGGCCCTATGTATCATGGACTCAGCTTCCTTTTCTTTACTAAGCGCATTACGCCCTTCATAGGAGCTACTTTAAGGAAAACTGAATCTTCTTCCTCAAACTTTAATGGCCTTTTCCACACGTTAGCATAACTTTTCTAACGACTCCATGCTTCTTCCATCCTCTAGCGAATCTTTTTTACAGCTTCAGTAGTTTCTTTAATGAAAGCTGTCTTCAGAAGTTGCTTTTCTTTGGTATCGTACCAGTGAATGGGAGATATGCATTTCCTTGCACAAAGAGCTTTATAGGGTGCCATGCCAATAGAAGATTGGTAACTATTGCTATAGGAGAATTCTATCAATGACAACTTCTTGTTTAAAGCTCCTTTGAAATCCATAACGTAGGCTCGAAGCATGTCTTTGAGAATTCGGATGGTTTGCTCAGATTGACTGTCTGCCTGAGGGTGAAAAGTGGTGCTAAACTTCAATTTAGAACCCATAGCTTTTTGTACACTCTTCCAAAAAGTAGAGGTAAAATGACTATCGCTGTTTGTAACGATAGACAAAGGAATGCCATGTGACTTGACGATCTCTGATATGTAAAGATTTGCTAATTTTTCCAACGTGTGCATGACTTTTATTGGTAAAAAGTATGCTAATTTCGCTAGTTTGTCAATAATTACCCAGATGGCATCGCATCATTCACTGGTTCTTGGTAAGCCAACAACAAAATCTATTGCTATTTGCTCCCATTTCCATTCTGAACTTCAAGAAGCTATAATTCTCTTGCTGGTCACTTGTGCTCAGCCTTAATTTTTTGGCAAGTTAAGCATCAACTGGCAACTTCTATTATATTGTTCATCATTTTCTTCCACCAAAAGTGCTCTTTTAGGTCTTGGTACATCTTTGTTGCTCCTGGATGTACAGAATATGGAGTCTTGTGAGCTTCATAGAGAATTTGTTTCCTCAACTAAACGTCATCAGGCACACATAACCTTTCTCTGAAGTAGAGAATTCCATCATTTGATAGATTAAAATAGGAATATTTTCCTTCAATAACCTCCTCCTTATACTTGATTATGGTCGAATCTAGCTATTGAGCTTTTCTTATTTCATCAAAAATTGATGGTTGAAGAAGTAAAGTTGATAACTGTCTTGAAATGAGTTCTAATCTCAAACTATTTATGTCTCCTTGAAGAGTTATAGGCAAAAAATCAATTGGTATGTGGGTTATAGGTGAATGCTTTTGGCTCAAAGCGTTTGAGACTCTGTTTGTCTTTCCAGAATGATAAAAGATCTCATAATCATAATCCTTGACCAATTATAACCATCGTCTCTTCCTCATTTTAAGTTCTTTTTGAGTAAACAAATGTTTGAGACTCTTGTGGTATGTGTAACTCAAACATTTCGCCCCATAGAGGTAGTGTTGCCATATTTTGAGGGCAAAAACCACCGCTGCAAGCTCCAAGTCATGAGTAAGTTTGTTCTTTTCATGCTCTTTCAGTTGACGCGATGCATAAGCTATGAATCTACCATTATGCATCAAGATAGCTCCAAAGCCCATGTTTGAAACATAACTATAAATGTTAAACTTTCCCTTATCTGATGGAATTGTGAGAATAGGCACACTAGTGAGTCTCCTTTTTGACTCTTGAAAGCTTTCCTCACATTTCTCAGTCTATTCATATTTCTTGTCCTTACGAGTGAGTGTTGTAAGAGGTGCAGCTAGTCTGCAAATCCTTCCACAAACCTTCTGTAGTAGCTAGCTAAGATTAGAAAATTAAGTACCTCAGTTACACTTTTTGTTGTAAACCATTTATTAACTGATTAGATTTTTTTTTTGCCTGATCTACCGACACTCCTTCCTTAGGAACAACATGTCCAAGAAAATGAACCTACTGAGCCAAAATTTGTATTTGGAGAATTTTGCAAAAAGTTGATGATTCTATAGTGTCTGCAAAGCGATCCCTTGATGTTTTTCGTGTTCCTTTTGAGTTTTAGAATACATCAAAATATCATCTATGAAGACTATGATAAACTTATTCAGATATTTCTCAAAAACTCAATCCATAAGGTCCATATATGCTGCTGGGGCATTAGTTAGCCCAAACGGCATAACTAAAAACTCAAAATGTCCATAATGTGTTCGAAAGTCTGATTTAGGAACATCACTGTACCTAATCCCCAACTGATGCAAAATCAATTTTTGAAAATATTGCCGCCCCTTTAAGTTGGTCGAAAAGATCATCAAATCTCAAAAGTGGATACTTATTTTTGATAATGACCTTATTGAGCTTACAATAATCAATGCACATTCTAAGCATACCATCTTTCTTTTTCACAAATAAAACAGGTGCTTCCCATGGTGATTAACTTGGACGAATAAAACCTTTGTCCAGCAGCTTCTATAACTGTGTCTGAAGTTCCTTAAGCTTGGCGGTGGCCATCCGATATGGTGCCTTTAATTTCGAAACCGTACTTGGAAGCAACTCAATTTCAAAATTAATCCCACGATCTAGTGGTAATCATGACAATTCCTTAGGAAAAACTTCAACGGTGTCTTTAACTACAAATACATCTTTCGGCTGGAGCTTTTCTTCCTTTGTAGTATTCATTACGTAGGTCAAATACCCATCATTTCCACTAAATATAATTTTCCTAGCTTTTAATGAACTTATCTTCCACTTCTGTGGTTTACTCGAAGTGTCGACATAGTCGAAAGTCTTAACTCCTTTGGGTTGAAAGACATCTTTCACCCTTGACAATCTATGGTAGCATAATACTTTCCTAGGAAATTCATTCCCAAGATGACATCATAGTCTATTATTTTTAGAATGACTAAATCAATTAACAATTCTCTACCACCTATAATTATCGGCATATGTCGTAGCCAATAATTAGACAATAATACCTCTCAAGAGGGTAAGGTAGTCTCAAAAGTCTATTTAATCCTATCTGTGGCTTGGTTGAGTTTTCTAGTAAAAAAACATGATGCAAAAGATTGGGAAACTCCTGAATCAAATAAAACATTAGCAGCTTGGTTAGCAACAGAAAGCTGATCTGTCACCACATTTGATGTTTTAGCTTCGACATCATTCTTGGTATAAGGGCAAATGTAAGCATTTGGGGATGGAAGGGCTTCAAGGCGTTCGTGGCTGATCTGTGGACCCTCAATCTTAACTTGGAGGCCATGAAGCTGGTTCCCTTGTAGTTTCTGTTGATTTTTCCCAGGTTGGTTTTGGTTATTGGAGTAACAGTTCCTAGCGTAATGGCCTTCTTTGCCACAAATGTAACAACTATTTATTCCTAGCCTACATTCATCGGGGTGTTTCTTCCCGCATTTAGAACAAGTTGGGTAGTTGGAATTAATGTTTCCACTATTATTTCTTTTCTAATTTTGATTCTTATTCCCACTAAAGTTCATTTTTCTTCTGTTGCTGTTCTGATTATTTTGGTTGTTTTTATTCCCTTGACCACCTTGACTACGTCCTGGATTCTGCCTATTTTCAGCTTTCTCTTTTTTCTTGGCTTCCCAATATCTAGCCTTTTCTTCCTTAGCTTGAGTCAGGTGAACTCAACATGGAGTGCTCGGCTAACACATTCAGCTATGGTAAATAGAGGTCTCTCACCACTGTCAACTACCACATCTATCTTTGGCCGAAACATTCATATCATTTTCCTTACTCTTTCCCCTTCAATCAGCACGAGGTAGGGGCAAAGTTGAACCAGACGGTCGAACTTTTGGCAAGCCTCGATAACCGACATGGTTCCTTGCTTTAAGTCATTAAATTCATTTTATTGGGTTCTCATGGATACAATGTTGTAGTACTTGTGTTCGCTAATTTCCTGTAAGTATACATGGTTAAGTTTTATAGTAAAATTGTAAGGAAAGGTTGTCATACCCACATGGATTGTTATCAGATTTCTACTAAGTACCATAATTGAATAATCTTAATTTAATAGAATAATCAAATCAAACAACTGCAAAATTGAAATAAAAATTAAAGTTAAAAAGAAAACCAAATAACTTTTGGCGAGACAATAAATGGAAAAAGCTTCTAGAGGTTCGATTTCACTTAGCCATCAACTATGCCTTTTTATATTCAATTTATTACCAATTAATTCTCCTAGTTTATAACCCAAGAACCCTAATGTATTCAACTCCCTCTCCTGAGTACCGAGTTAAAAATGTTTCTAATAACCGATTTTGATATCCCTATAAAAACCAATTATTAAAAAATTCATTACGTTCAATTACTTTAATGAATTCAAAGGAATTATATGCCTCCCGAACTTTATAAAATCCTATGTTATATTATCCAATATCAGTATCTAAAATCCCTTCTCCAGAATACTGGATTCTAAATACTAAAATAATTAATTTATGGCCAGTAAACGAAAAGCATTAAGAAAATGTTAATATAAATAAACTAATGGAAAACTTCATAGAATAAATTAAACAATAAAAGACATAGTATCAAGAAAAAGTTACATCGTTCCTCTAGAATAAGAAAATTAGTTCATGATGAAATAAAATAAAATCCTAATCATCTTAAACATGAATAAGAAAGATAAGAAAGAACTAGGATAGAAATTGATGATTAACGACTCCGCCTCCCGACTTTGCCGATGTCGTCTCCTTCGCTCCAAGCTTTCTCTCTATCTTTTTCTCCACTCAAAATCAGCCAAATGTCCCCGTAATTCGCCCTAAGATTGCCTATTTATAAGCTTTAAGACTTGGAAGCGCAAAACGGTAAGTTTTCCATGAAATTAGCCTAAAACACAATTTTCTCGCAGTGCAGCGCCTAGGCGCTTTGTTTTCTGTGGGAATTTCCGTCTGTAGCGCCTAGTCGCTACATACCCAGTGCCTAGGCGCTCTTGGTCCTTTGTCAATTTTTCCTCGCATGCTTTTTTTGAGCGCCTAAGCGTCCAAAATTGGTGCCTTAGTGCTGATTGTTCTGCCTTCAACAGGATTTCCTTCAAAAACACCATCCAACTTGTTCCAAATTACTATAAACCTTCATATGATCAACTTCCCTAACCTATAAACAAAACTCAAAAATACAAATAAAACTCAAATAAAATCCCGAGAACCAACTAAATACCAAGCTTAGATGGTACCTAATTCATGAGTAAAACTCACTCATCAACTTGTCATTGAATTCTCCCAAGAATTCGTTCCATGTCATAGCCATAACATCTCTTCTCATTATAACTGTCTCCCACCCATAACAAGCATCCTTTTTATACACATAATAGGAACATAGTACTATCTCTTGTTCGGTAAGATTCATAAAGTTCAAGATAATTTGGATATAAGTCAACCATTCTTCTGCCACGAGAGGATTGGTTAACCCTTTAAAACCAGGTGGTTTTATGCGATGAAACCGTTCAAAAAGTGGTTCTTGATAGACCTCGGGTCGTTCATCAAGATTTACTGGGATAGCTGGTGCAACAAGCACCACTGATGGAGGTGGAATTTCAACTTGTGGCTGTTACTGAGTCAGCTGTGTTATTTGTTGTCGAAGAACTTAATTTTCTTGTTCTTGAGCATCCAATCTAGCTTGTAAGTTAGCAATTAGTTCAGCCATATATGCATCTTGTGGCACTCGGGCCACCACACCATGTGGGTGAACCATATTTCCGTGTATGATGTCATATCTTTCATGAACTTGAGGAAAACATGGTTTTAAAATTTCATGGTGCAATAAAGATTGTTCGTAGAAAACATACTAAGAAGATTGTAGTTATCACATATTTACATTCATTTACTTATCATATCACACATGAACATCCACTGCCATAAACAGTTATATATACATTCTGCTACAATTTACAAAACATAAATAGCTTGATCATAATGGATGTTATCGTGTACATTTTACTTTTTACATGTATTTCATCCCCATATATATATATATATATATATATCACACATAAGCCCAAAAATATGGTCTACATACACCAGATATTCTAATCAAGGTCAGTAGTATAAAAAAAGTTCTCTTGTAAGCTATGGTGCAGGATTGTGCCTATCATCCCCCACGTATCCTGAGTGTCATCCCAGAAACTTAACTGGATCCTATTCCTCGTCCCTATCGATGTAAATGTGATTGGTAGAAGCTTTTTCCTTGTGCGGGTCTGCCGTCCCAAAGGTAGCATGTCTCATCATGTGCTTATGCTCTCAAGGCTCCCTCCTCCGGTGTAGCACCTTTACACGTTGGTCAAGCTTTCGGTGCTCCTCCTCCGAGCGCCTTTCCTTCGGAAGGACCATCTCTATATAATAAACCTCATAAATCATGTGGTCGAAACTAGGGCGAGTACCTGCATATACTCGTGCTCGAACCTGCTGTGGCATTCCCTACCAGAAATGGAAACATTGCTCCTCCTTAGTAAGTGGAATTGGGTAAGCATTGACCATCTCGTTGATGAAACACTGGAGATAACTCTCTAGCTCCTCTCCCTCTCGAGCCTTCCATCGTAAGGCTTGCATAACAACCAATCTCGTAGTCATAAAGGAGATAGCAGGCTGGGGTGGCAGTAAAGTAGGAATTGCTAGAGGCGTGGCTATTGATGGCTCGTCAACCTGGAAACTATGGGTAATATCATAATAGTAAGTTTTCCAAGAGGTCTCGCGCGGTAGGGTACCAATGGTCCTCCACCACTCCATAGCCTCACTTACTAATTGCATGGCAACTAGTCCAGTCCATTCATGGTTTCAAAATTGCATGATAGGTAAATCGACTGCAGCTGGTGGAGCCAATTCCCTAACCGATAGGGAAGGCCATCACAATTATCTGGTAGGCAAATTTGAAAGTTTTTTATTTATTTATTTATTTATTTTTTAAGACAGTTATGTCAACCATAGTGGAAACATATTATTAAAATATCGAAAAGAAAATTTTACTTAATATATTTACAATACTAATTACTTTAAACATTTTAAGATGACATATAGCCTGTTTCCTTTTTTTTTAAAGCTCATAATATATCATGCTTAATTTCAAAAGTAGCTATCAAAAGTTTGCGGAAATTATGCGTGGTGGTATCCATGCATGGATAACCTCCATAGCCTTCGCATTTGTCCTGCCAGCCAAGCATTCAAAGCTAAGGCATGGGTTGCTTACCCGGATTACCTACAACATTAACAATCTTGTGTGAACTTTCGCTCAGCAAATATAAACTTAATTGCACCGTGCAATATAATATGCATGACCATATATGAGTTGTTTAATGAAGTTCACTACATTTCTTTTAGGCACTCGTGTTTGTACAGGTGCTCGCAACCTAATGAAGAGTTGGGGGAGCGAACCCTCCAACTACCCTCTAGGTCTTTTCGCTCATAACATTTACCTCTCTTGTGGAGGTTGGTACGACACAACAAATTCTATTTTAAATTAGCTTCATCCTTTAATTTCGTGAGCATGCAAATATGACATGTCACCAATCCAGAAATAAAACATGCATTCACAGATATTATCAAATCATGGCAACAATATCCATTCTATTGTGAGATTTGTATCTACAAAAATTCGGCAACAAGTAGATTTTTTTGTGACAAGACCTCTTCCACACTCGGCGTCGATATTGTGTCCTATCAAATGACACCCGACAGTTAAAACATAGTCTTTTTATTTATTTATTTATTCTTTTGGATTAGTCATGAAATTAAAGGGGGCTAACTGCTACCCTTCATGACATCTCGTAAAATTTTCTTCCTCAATTTTTAGAGTCCAAAATCACTCTTTTTACAAATTAACTACAAAAGTGTATTAAACCACATATTTGGACAATAATTCCCAATTGTAAAACACTTATAATTCATAGTGTTTTTCTTTTACCAGTCTTTCCCCTATTTATAAGTATGGCAAGTAATTCATGCTTTCTTTTCTTTTTTTTTTTTCTTTTTTTTTTTTTCCCCTCTTGGTGCAACTGACCACTCCCCTCAGATCCTTCTTTCATTTTCTTTTTCCAACACCAAACCACATGGCTCATGAAAAAAATACATCCAACACCAAATACAAGTACACATAAACAAGTCCTGATTCCATAGCCTACATACCAAGTCCATAATGTGTTCAAAACTCATAAAACATCAAACTTTTTAAAGCAAAAATGAAGATTTTTATACCTAACTTACACAAAGGGTTTGATATCTGCAATCCTCCTTGAAGATATCTCTAGCACTTTAAGAACTTGTGTCTGAACTAGAACAAAAACAATGATCTTGAGATCAAACTAAAATTTCAAACGGTTCTTTAACCAATCACTAAAAACACCAACTTTTACCTTTCAAAACTCTTGGAACACTCTAGCATCCTTTCTTTTTTGTTGATGATCTCCTTTGAACGGTATAAATGGGATATGAAGGATATAAAAACATATATATATATATATATATATATATCTGTGTGTGTTTTTAGCTAGTCAAAAAGAGGTTATGGATTGGTCTAAGGAAGAAAAGAGATGGGTTGAAGAAAGTTATCTTCTTCCACTGAGGGAGAGTTATGGTTTCTTCTGGAGAAGGAGGTGAGTAATTTATTATTAATTTTTTTCTTTGAGTTTAGATAAAAGGAACCACAAGTTCCTTTATTAAAATTATTATTATTTTATTTTTCTTTTGAATAAGAACTAGAGTTTTCAAATCTTTATCTTAATCTTCTCATGTTTATCCTCTAAATAGCCCTTGGATTAAAAGCAACTCAATCTTAGCCTTCCATTAGTAGATATTATCTTTGATAAATATTTTTTTAATGCAGTGCAAGTTTTATAGAAAATGACAGTGTAATTTTAAATTTTAATAGATATATTTGCACTGCTAGTATAGTCGATTAGAAAGCTGAAATGATTTAAAATTTTAAACTGATAAAATCTTGTTCTGTAAAATACTTTTAACTTATTTTATGTAAATAATCCACTTTCGATTTTAAAATCTTAATGGATTTGCTGAAACATTTTTCCGAATCAGTTTTACGGTTCAAAATTTATTCTGATAATCGGTTCAGAAACACTTAAAATTTCTCTTTCAAACTTTTAATATTCTTACTTTAACTTGTGGAATTGGCATATCTATGAAAAAATTCATGATCAAATTTACATGATAGTGTTTTTGATATCCCTTATATATATATATATATATATATATATCTCGTAAGAAGCGAAAATTGATGGAATTGTGCACAAACACGTTGCGTAACAAAATTTATCGTCCATGACATCTCATTGATGAACTTTTCACATGATTACAAAAATTTATATCATAAGTACAGAAAATTTACGGTTTAAGTTCTATTAAACTTAAAAATTAGTGCCGTGAATTTTCTGGTCACAACAATTAGATAGATAAAACTATTCGTAAGGGCAGAATTTCCGTCTAGACCAACAATAAGAGAGGAGATCTTTTACTCAATTTAACAAAATGCAGTTTTCAAATGGGCGTGGCTATCTCTGGTTATGAAAGGCAATTCCTTTACTCTCTTTAAGTGCATAGAGATAGGGAACAACTAGCATGGCTAATGGACAAGTAGGAAATTCACACCACAAAGTTAAGTTGAAACTCATTGTTTGGGATAAAAAAATGGAATGGAGATGGATAACGGACACCAATGAGAATAACGTCATGAGATATGACTTGGACAAATTGAATACAATACTACATTGTGAACCCACATTAGCGAAATTAGATTAATGATCTAAAAATGCCTAATAAAATATAGAGAAACAATTTAAGAACGGATCAAGAAGTGGTTATATAAATAAATAAATAAATATATATATATATATATATATTTATGGATAGACATAAATACGGCCTTTAAGAGCATAGACAATCATAATAGATGCTCAAATAGTCCAAGAGGTATCTATATCGAATAAGGTTAGGGCGTATCGACTCTAATCTCAACTTTTTAATAGTAACTCATTAGACTACAAGTTATTATCTTTTAATTGATAGATGTAATCAATTAATTTTATAATTTTTTTTATCTCGTGAATCTATTGGGTGTGGATTGTATATGTTTTTTTCTTACTCGTATTTTGGTAATATTACAATTCATTTGGAACTTAAGTTCAGACTTATAAATTCCAACTTAGTTTTTATTTTTATTTTATATTTCTGAAAAGTCAACAAATTTCTTAACTAATTTTTGAAAAATCAACCAACTCCAATATAAAAATTTCAACTCAAACTGGTATTCCAAACACACCATTAGTGTTATGGGGTCTAGTGATGCTGTTTCCTATATATGAGATTTTTTCATGCTTTTGAATACTAATTCATGTGACAGTTAGTTGTCATTTTTTCATTGATATATCTAATCAATTAATTTAGTAATTTTTTTTTTGTCTCGTGAATCTTTTATTTCTGAATTATATGTGTTTGTTCGATTATGTTTGGTATTATTTAGTGTTTGGAGGTGGTGTATGGTGATGTTGTTTCTTCATTATGAGACTTTTTGGTGTCCTTTTTTTATTCTTATTTTAAATGAATAGTTTTTTTTTTTGTAACCTACATTAAGATTCAGTTTGTTCTTAAACCAGCTAATAAAGTTCCAGCTAACCTTTGAGCATAAAGTAACTTGTTTAATAACTTTTTGTAGTCTTTTAGTTTTAGTGGAGGATACGAGTATTAGGTAGATAAAACTATTCGTAAGGTCAGTTCTGTCTAGACCAACAATAAGAGAAAATATCTTTTACTCTATTTAACAAAATGCAATTTTCAAATGGGTGTGGTTATATCTGGCTATGAAAGGCAATTCCTTTACTCTCTTCAAGTAAATAGAGATAGGGAACAACTAGCATGGCTAATGGCATGGACAAGTAGGAAATTCTCACCACAAAGTTGAGTTGAAACTCATTGTTTTGGGGTAAAAAAATGGAATGAAGATAGATAACGGATACCAATGAAAATAACGTCACGAGATATGACTTGGAGAGATTGAATATAATACTACATTATTGTGAACTCACATTAGCGAAATTAGATTAATGATCTAAAAATGCCTAGTAAAATATAGAGAAACGATTTAAGAACGGATGAGGACATGGTTATATAAGTAAATAAATAAACATACATACATATATATATATATATATAGACATAAATAAGGCCTTTAAAAGCATAGACAATCATAAGTCATATAATAGATGCTCGAATAGTCCAAGAGGTATCCATATCCAATAAGGTTAGGGTGTATTAACTCTAATATTAACTTTTTAATAATAAGTCATTAGACTACGAGTTATTATCTTTTAATTGGTAGATGCAATCAATTAATTTGGTAACTTTTTTAATCTCGTGAATCTTTTGGATGTGGATTGTATGTGTTTTTTTCTTACTCGTATTTTGGTAATATTACAATTCATTTAGAACTCAATTTCAAATTTATAAATTCCAACTCAATTTTTATTTTATTTTATTTTATTTTTCTGAAAAGTCAACAAATTCTTAACTAGTTTTTGAAAAATCAACCAACTCCAATATAAAAATTCCAGCTCAAATCGGTATTCCAAACACACCATTAGTGTTATGGGGTCTAGTGATGTTGTTTCCTATATATGAGATTTTTTCGTGCTTTTGAATACTAATTCATGTGACAGTTAGTTGTCATTTTTTCATCGATATATCTAATTAATTAATTTGGTAATTTTTTTTTTGTCTCGTGAATCTTTTATTTCTGAATTATATGTGTTTGTTCGATTATGTTTGGTATTATTTAGTGTTTGGAGGTGGTGTATGGTGATGTTGTTTCTTCATTATGAGACTTTTTGGTGTCCTTTTTTTATTCTTACTTTAAATGAATAGTTTTTTACCTACATTTGTTCTTAAACCAGCCAGTAAAGTTCCAGCTAACCTTTGTGCATAAAGTAACTTGTTTAATAACTTTTTGTAGTCTTTTAGTTTTAGGGGAGGATACGATTATTAGGTAGATAAAACCATTCGTAAGGTCAGAATTTCAGTCTAGACCAACAATAAGAGAGGAGATCTTTTACTCTATTTAACAAAATGCAATTTTCAAATGGGTTTTGTTATATCTGGCTATGAAAGGCAATTCCTTTACTCTCTTTAAGTAAATAGAGATAGGGAACAACTAGCATGGCTAATGGACAAGTAGGAAATTCACACCACAAAGTTAAGTTGAAACTCATTGTTTTGGGGTAAAAAAATGGAATGGAAATGGATAACGGATACCATTGGGAATAATGTCATGCATGGGTTATGACTTGGAGAGATTGAATACAATACTATATTGTGAATCCACATTAGCAAAATTAGATTAATGATCTAAGAATGCCTCATAAATTATATATAGAAACAATTTAAGAACATATCAGGAAGTGGTTATATAAATATAAATATATATATACACACACATATACGGGGAGGGATTCTAGCTTTTCTAATCTAATAAAGCTATGAAAATCACTTATATATTATTGGCAGGCAATGAAAGTGGTTCGTGTTCATTCGGTGGAGGTATGGCTAGGAGAGTTATTTGATGAGATTGCACGAGGGAAAAGAGTAGCTTTTTTTTAGGATCAAATAAGCAAACGTCCAAAAAGCTAGTAAGATACCAACATGAAAAAAAAAAACAAAAAAGAACCACGTGAGATAGAATGGGGGGTTACATTTTTTAGTTCTAGTAGCTTTTTTGCTATTTTAAAGCAATTTGCCCCTCAGCCCAGCCTATAAAAAGAGGAGAATGAGCTTCGAAACGGGGGAGAAGGGAACGAAGGGGTAGAAAGAAAAAAAAAAGAAAAAGAAAGAGAGGGAAGTAGAAAAGAGGCTAGGAAACGGTGTGGAACTATGTAACTTAGGAAAGGCAGAAAAATAAAGGAGAGGAAATGGGCTAACAAGGGAAAAAATTAAATTTGTTAATTAGAATTTGTAAAAACAACCTATTTTCCACCCAAAGAACGCAACAATATAACTTAATGTCTTAGTGAAGGCAGACTATCAACGATCATTAACCTAAAATTCCTAAGCTGTGGGAATTGTATTCTTCCGTGACAATTCCCGACATTATTCCTATTTTACTCTTTGGCTAACATTTATTTATTATCATTATCTCTTAACATAACTGACAGGTATATTTCAAATTTCTCATATCTTCGTAATTCTGTTTTTATTTTTTTTTATTATTATTTTTTTTATTTTAAAATTCCTATTACTTTTCGCATGCATTCTTATTTCCAATATTCTATCTAATCATTCATCTTCTCGCATTTTAATATTTAAATTCGATTATCTTTTAGTGAGGAATCATCTATTTAATTTACACACCTAACCATTTGTTATTATTAATTTTAGAGTAATTGGCCTAAATAGTCTCTAAACTCTTTAAAAGGTGATGGTTTCGTCCCTATTTTATTTTTTTGGCCGAAAAGACCCTAAACTTTTAAATGTTAGTCATTATGGTCATTTCCATCCAAATTCGTTAAATTTCTAATGGACTGAGTCATGTGCAATGCATGTGATCTAATTTGTGTGGGTATTTTAGAAATCTAATAATAATTAATTTAATAAAAATTAAAAAAGAATCATTAAAAAACTAAAATTCCTCCTATCTCTATCAAAACCCAGATCGACAACACTAGTGGGCAGGGGGTCTGACGGCGAAGACGTCGGGCAGGGGGGCACCCAACCCAAATCGAAACCCAGGGGGTGTGAACCAAGATTGGAACTCCGCGGGGGCGGGGGGGGGGGGGGGGGGGGTTGAGGAGGGCTAGACAAGATCGGAAGGGGTGTTGGCCAAAACCAGATCGGACATTTGGGGGGGGGGGGGGGGGGGGGGGGGGGGGGACCCTACTCAGATCAGACTTCCTGGAGGGGGGGCAAGCCTGATCGGAACTTCGGGGCTGGCGACGAAGACGCGGGGGGGTGCAAATCGGTGTTTGCCATTGGGTTTTGAGTTTAGATTTGTTGAGGGGTAGTGTAACTTCCCAATTGCGTGGGCCGTTACGTTACCATGTTCTAATACCAAACCTTGTGGCGACCTACCTTACGTGGCTACTACCTCATTCTTAAACATATTTAATCATACTTAAACTTACTCGTATGTTTCGTAAAAATACGGAAATATATTTTTTTCTTTTAACTTAAATTTAAAACCTAACTTGTTCCTATACTTATTTTTATGTACTCAATCGAGTACTGAGTTTTAAAACCATCTTAACACATTTTACAAATCATACTAGTTACTAAATATCAGTACCACCAACTTATTATAACATAATACAAACATATTTTCCAAAATACGTGGCGGTGTCCAACCTAAGTTTTCACAGTCTGCCATGTCATTCTCCACAGTCTTGTATCATGTATTACTGGTAGGTTGCTTACCTACAACATAAACATAAGTTTTGAGCTTTCGCCCTGCAAGTACAACTTTCTTCCCGCAAAATAATCTTAGTAAATGAATGCATGGACCGATTATGCTTTCTTATGAATCGATTACGCTTTCTTATATTAACTAACATGAATCAATTATACTTTCTTGTTTTAACTTAGTTTTGTTTTGGGCCCCTTACATAACATGAACATGAGTGTACATACCGTGGCACGCAGCCATGGAGTGGTTGGGGTGACCAGTCTAATCCAACTCAAACCATGGACCAAACCAACTCTCGTGGCATGGTACGACACAAAGCAACTTGCTTACCATCATACTTGAAAACTTGTTCTTGATTTGATTATACTTAAAACCATGAATCTTTATCGTTTCTTACTTGAAATCTTAGTCTTGTTCTTGTCATATGATTTATTATTAGTGAGCATGCTTTCATGATGCCATAATAATAAAACATAAAACATATGCATCACATATATTAATGCATGAGCTTTGAAAAACATGCAAAGAAGTAAAAACATTTTTGCCTATGCTGTAGGCGGGATTGTACTTACAAGTTGTCCTATGCACTTGGTCTATCGTTCCAACAAGGCACGACAACAGGTTTTATTCCTGTTTTCAAACAGGGTGTAAGAATCATTCTACCTTAACAATCCATAGCATATTCATTGAATAATAAGTTGGTCTCCAAACTGATTACCATCCGTCATAGAATTGTTACTTATATTCATAAGTAACTTTGACTAATTTATTTTAATCTCTTTTTTCAAAAACACCTTGTTTTCTTATAAAATACTTTATTTACTTAGAAAATATCTTATCTTCATAAATCAAGTATTATCTTGATTTAATACTTGAAATTGCCTTTTAAAAATCACTTGTGAAATTTCAAATGGATTCAAACCTTTTGAAACTATTTTCGTAAAATCATAGCTTCTTTTTAAAAGGGATCGTCAAACCTTAAAAACTGCTTTTGAACACAGCCTTTTAATTTGGTTAAAAGTATGTGTGCAGGAATTTCCTATACCATGCACATTTATGAAGATTCAGTTTTATCTTTAAATTAGTTTAGAATTTGGAAAAGTTTTCTTCATAAAAGTTGTAGATCTCATCGAAACCTATAACTTTTGTTTCTTTTCCAAAATTTAAATCTATCTTTAACTTACCCATTTTTCCTTTTAAAAGATACTGGCCATGTATGATACTTGGACCGGCCAGTTTTGAAAACTAATAAAAACAGAGGCCTTTGGAGCCCTTTTTCCAAAAACTATCTATGTTTTCCCCTAGGATTTTCTGTTTTTTACAACTTTACAGTTATAAATTTTTCCAAATTCAGTCTTTAAGGAGCTCAAAATTCAGTTTCCAGAAAACTGTCCAAATTATTTTTTAAAACCAGCAGTTTATATTTTGTTGACTCTTGCTTAAAAATTCATGCACCCTACCTCAAATGGTCAAGGCCATGAGTCTAAATCAACATGCAGCGCGTTTGATTTATTCTTAAAATTCAATTATACATTTATCACATGTTCTTGAAAAACACAATATTGATAACTTACTTATTTACTAACTTGTGTTTTTAGGTTGATTTCCTAACAAACATACCCATAACATTCACATAACCATCATACATAAAATTTCCATATTTAAGCATGTGAGAACATAATCATATGCACATAATCTTAAAACTCATCCTAAAGCATAAAATCAATCTCATGCTTAGAGCTAGCAAACAAGACAACCTAAGCATAGATCAAGCATAAACCAACCATTAAAAACCATAATATAGGAAAATAAGAAACATGAACTTATGCTCTTACATCCCATAACTTGAAATACATTTAAATTCCTCAAATGAAAATCTTAGTTAGAGGATCGAGATTATACTTTTAAAACTTGAAGGAGATGGATTCTAAGCATTGAATGAGAGAAATCCTTGCTCTCTACCTCCCCACACCCAATCGGCCACCAACCTCCTATCTCTATCTCTCTCTTTTTTTTTTTTTTTTTCCTCTAAGGGCTAGAGAGGAAGGTTGAGAAGTGAACTAAAAGATGAGAAGCTAACCAAAATGGTTCAATTCTCACAACCCACCTTTATTTATAGGTGAAAATTTCCAAATTTTTCACAATTATTTTTTTTCTCTTCAACTTTCTTGAATTACATATTTAACCTTAAAACTCAAAATTTTGCCTTTTATGTCCTCAAAATGGCCGGCCATGTGGAGAGTTTTTTTCCAAAAAAATATTTTCATACTTATCTTATCTTCTTAATTCTTTCCATAAAATCCATAAATCTAAAAATTGTATATTTATCTTCTAATTTTCCCTTGTCAACCGGCGAGGAAAAATTGTATATTTATCCACAATTAGTAGGCCTCCAAGTAATGCCATGTTTGGCATTTCTCCTAATACGCAGTCCATTTTCTTAATAATCCAAATAGTACAAATATTGTTTTAACTATCAACAGTCCAGTACTATAAAACAGCAGTCCATAATTTATATGCACATAACTTGACCGCGTATAGGTTTTTCTTAGGACTTGAAGCCACTTAGTCTTTATTGCTCCAAATATTATTCCTGATTATTCTAGAGCAATCCTAGTCCTTACTCTCAATTCTGCATCCGTAATGACGATCGGCTACAATATAATTTCAATACTGCTTATTATACTGCTGTACCGTCTTAATCATGTCATAAGCTATCCTGGTCATTCATTAGCCAGAACAATACCATAAATTATGATTCTGTCTTTTTCACCATAAGGCCTCATACTTGACTTGATAAACTGTCATGGAGTCTTATAATACTATAAGAACTCGAACATATCTTGATAATCAAAACAGATCATGAGCTTCATATTGATATCCATAATTTCCTTGAAACGTCACTATAACACATAGTACAGACTTAAATTTCTTTATATATAAGGAAATTACGAGTCCGTAAAAATTCGGTTATTACAGTTAGGGGGCTGAGAGCTCTGTGTGAGGGAGGGGCTGAGCTCAGCAAAGGCGTAGAAGCTAGGGGGCAGGGGGGCAAACTCGGCAACGGCGAAGGTGGACTTCAGATCTATGGGGGTGGGAGAGGGAGGAAGGCGAGGCAAGAGGGGGGTTGAGTTTGATTAGCTTTCTCTCTCTCACTTTTTTTTTTAAATATTATTAATATGAATAAGGGTATTTTTGTCTTTTTAAGGTTAATTGAGCTTACGTGACTCATTCCGTTGGAAATTGAATGGATGTGGATGGAAAGGAATGACCAACATTTTAAAAGTTCATGGTATTCTCGGCTTAAAAAACATAAAACAGGGACCAAACCGTCATCTTTTAAAGAGTTCATAACTATTTGAGTCAATTACTCTTAATTTTATTATATTTATTCTTATTCTTATTGTTGTTGTTGTTATCTTTATTATTGTTTTGTAATTATTTTTACGTTTTCTATTGAGTTAATGAAATGCACAAGTTAGATAAAAGACCAAGCTGTATGTCTTGCTTCGATTATCCCTCATGCAGTAACTATTTTCTATAATGTCTGAATTGTTTATATGATAGTTTGTTCACTGTTTTCCATTTCTATTATTTGCAACATTCAGTAACTAACAAAATAATTTACAGATTATTTATTTTTTCATTTAATGTCCATCTAATTAGCTGACCATTTTTTTATGAATTTTTCTCGCTTTAATTATTTACTCACTAGCATGCCTTTAATATTATCCACTTTAATTGATATGAGCTTAGCTCCTTAATACAAATATCAGTAGTCGTGGATTAATATATCTTTTCTTACTATCATTACA
Organism: Ficus carica; assembly: GCA_009761775.1. NCBI lineage: Eukaryota > Viridiplantae > Streptophyta > Magnoliopsida > Rosales > Moraceae > Ficus > Ficus carica. The sequence continues at coordinate 18,689,576 of CM019748.1, read as the reverse complement.
GACAATTTTCATAGTACTCTAATTTTATATAAAATCACCATGTAATCATTTTATATAACTTTAAATTCATCGTTGACTAGTGCCTTGATTAATTTCATAAGACCAGTGTTAACTCCTCTTATTGACCAGTGCTAATTAATGCTATTGACCAACGCCAACTCACCATATTGACCAGTGTCAACTCATCTCATTGACCAGTACCTTTAGCATTGCATACGTATCACATAATTCTTTGACTTCCCTTCCCCATAAAAAGTGTGCGGTGTAGGCATGACCCCCCGCACTTGTTCACCTTGCACCATCCTTAGGGTCCCACGGGCACAGTACACGTATGTTCCCCATGGACCTGGGAACTCATCTTTTCAAGATTAGACTCAATGACGTTAAAAATCTTGATTATAAAATTTAAAGGGACAATCTATGGAGAGACAAAGAGTAATTTCTATACTTGTCATTAAAAATAAAAACTTGCCTCAGACACATTTAAAATAAATGAATCTTTATCGTGGCCGAAGCAACACCACATCACATGCAATTGAATCTTTGTACAGTTGAGGAGTTAGAGTGACCACCATTGGAATTCCTTGAGATTCATTGTACATGTTTACGCGCTCGAACCATGGAATTAATTACATACTGGTTCCAAACTAAAGGAATGTTATGACAAAACTTCGTTTAAAAATTTGAGAACAGGTAAGGATCTTGGGGATCTTGAAATACTGGTCCATTGTAATCCGCACTATTTGCGGAGTCTGTTGCAGTGTCTATTATTTCTTCAGAATTTCGGTGGTTTGTGTAATGATCATTTCCATCCTGGAGCTTTTTGGAATAGTATGAAGGAAATTGCTCCCATGGAGTATCATTTTCAGGGGCTGGTCACAGTTGATCTGGAATGATCTTATTTTGGAGGAATAAGACCTTCTCTAGTTGTCTGTAGACTGGGTACAGTTAAGGCTCAACAAAAAGATGGTACAGATTTTCAGAAGGTAAGCATTTATTGCTTTATCTGTTTGAACATGATCATTCCTTTGGAGGTTAGAAAGTCTGTTTCCACAAGAAGGTAGAAGTTATAAAAAGATTTTTGTGGAGGGCTTCCAATGGCTTACTCTGGTTGCGAGGTTAACGTTCACGATCTCGGCTGAAGATTACAGGTTTATGCCAGGGCCCTTTCTTGGTATCAGAGCCACGGCGCAAAGATCTTTTTATAACTTCTACCTTCTATAGAGAGGTTCTCTATAACAAACCATGGATTGAATCTATTATCTTGAAGATGCTGCTCCATGGGAACAATTTTCTTCAGAATTTTCCAAACAGCTCCAGAATGAAATTGATTATTACACAGACCACCTAAACTCTGATGTAATAACAGACACTCCACCAGATTCAGCAGATGGAGTAGATTACAATGGACTAGAGTTCCAAGATTCCCAAGACCCTTACATGTTCTCTAACTTGTCCATTTTACAAGATGTTCTCTAATTTTCCCAATACCCTTTCTTTTATTGATATTATTGTAAAAAGCAGATTTTCTCTGCTTTGTCCTTTGTATTGTCTTAAGAAAAGCAGGTATTGTCTGCTTTTTATGTAATTTTTAATTATGCTTTGTGGTCCGGAAGCTCCGCTATATAAAGCCCCATTTACTTGTTTGTAAGATATTGACAGTTCCAGAAAATAAAATGCCTAAGTTTTCAGAAAGTGTAATTGGCCTAAATGGTCCATGAATTCTATAAGGTGACAGTTTGATCCCAGTTTTATTTTATTTTTTTGGCCAAAATGACCATAAACTCTTAAAATATTGGTCATTATAGTCATTTCCGTACAAAACCGTTAAAATTTTAACGGAATGAATCACGTGCAATGCATGTGATCTAATTTGAGAGGGTATTTTAGTAATCTAACAATAGTTAATTTAACAAAAATAAAATAAATAAATAAACTACATTTATTCTTTTCTCTCTCTTCATTTCTGAGATCGGTGGATTGGCCTTGGATTCGGTTGGGGGGGGGGGGGGGATTTGGGTCTGAGAGCTAGATTTTGAGGTTGGTGGCTGGGGGGTTTTGAGCTCAGCAGTGGTGGTTCCCAGATTGAGACGTGAGGGGGGAAACCCAGATCGTCGTTGGCGAGGGGGCCTGAACCTAGATCGCTGAGAGGGGGACCCAAAACGCTGTGGGTAGGGGGTGAAACCCAGATCGCCGTGGCGGGGGGGGGGGGGGGGGGGGGCTACCTAGAATGCCATGGTGGGTGGGGGAGCTTGAGCTTGACGACGGCTAGAATGGGGGCTGGATGCTGTGTTTTGAGTTCGGTGGGTGGGCTCGACGATCAATGAAGATGTGGAGGAAAGGGGGAGGGAGGAGGGACTTGAGCTTGACGACGGCGCCAGGGGGGTTGTGGCTGGGCTCGGCGACAGCGACAACCGACATTAGATCTGTGGAGGTGGGGAGCAGGAGGAAGGGGAGGCGAGAGAAGGGGGGGGAGGCTGGGTTTCAGTTCAGCTCTCTCTCTCTCTCTCTCTCTTAATGTTATTGATATGAATAAGGATATTTTTATCTTTTAAGGTCAATTGATCTCATGTGATGGCTCACATGACTCAATCCATTAGAAGTTTAACAGATGTGGACATAAATGATTATAATGGCCTACATTATAAGAGTTTAGGGTCTTCTCGGCAAAATAATAATAATAATAATAAAATAGAGACCAAAATGTCACATTTTAAAAAGTTGAGGGACTATTTGGGCTAATTACTCTTTCATAAATATGTTCTCTCTCTAAATCTCTCTCTTGAGGATATCAAAATGGGCTTGGCTTAGTAGGTCGACATGAGTATAGCACGCTAAAAAGTGATAATGACACGATTATTACATGGGCCTAACCCTACATGTGTACATGAATGGGCTATGCTTGACACGATTTTTAGGCACGAAGTGTAACACCCGAATTTCTTCGGTTCATATATTTTATAGAAATTTCGTGTAAATATTTACCGTAATCGGTATTTCATGAGGAAGTTCGTTTTAGAACTTAATTTTGTGTCACGAGTTCTTAAGATTTATTAAGACTCAAAAGCAAATTGCATGAACTCGCAAAAGACCTTTATGAGTGAAAGGAGGTCGTATTTGCACATTTCAAGACAAGTCGACGTTGACCAATAAGTCAGTTAGACCAAAACGGTCGAAAACGTCAAACAAGAATTTTATGATCGCAGTACAAGTGAAATTACTGCTAAAAACTCATTTCTTGATCAAGATGAGTTTGAATAGAATTAAAATCACCTTAGAAAAATCAAGCATACTAAGCTAGAGTTCAGGGCGAAAGGATTCGGAAAAATAAGAGAAAAATTTTCCCGATCGAGTTTTTCACAGATCGAAATTTTTAAATGCAATGTAATTTTTGATACTGGGTATTTAAGCAACTCAGTATTAAAATTTATTGCAATGTATTGAAATTACACAATTTTTCAAAAAGATTGAACCAAACAAGCCTTTAAGCTTAATTACATCACAATTAAGCTAAGTTAGGACATAACCCTTCACACACTTGGACCAATGAGCATGTGACACCTCATCTATGAGTTGTCAACCACTCCCCATTTCTCTCCCCCTCATGGCCGGCCACTCCAAGCCCCTTTGGGCAATAGCTTGCAAAAATTGGAGGACCAAATACCAAGATTGGAAGCAAATTTGCCTTGGAAAAGAAAGCTAGGATTTCCCCTAGCTAGAGGCACTATTCCTAGGGATTTCAAACCCCAAAAAGACAGCAGCCTTAACCCTCTTTCTCAGCCATAACCTTCAGAAAATCTCCTCCAAAAATCCGAGAGAGAGAGAGAGAGAGAGAGAGATCAAGGGAGTTAAGCCAAAAATTTTGGTGAGAAAACCCCCTAAAGCCTTTGGTTTTCTTGTGAGTTCAAAGGAGAGATTTGTTCAAAAATTTTTCCCCTCTCTTTCCCATCTTGCCGAGTGTTTGGGAGCTGAGAAAATCCAAGAAAAAAATTTCGGGTTTTGGCTAAAATCAAGGGTTGAGTGAGGGTGTGATCTAGAGCCAAGGAAGAGAGAAAAACCAACCATTTGGTGAGTTGGAGCTTGAGGAGATCCACGGATTTAAGGTAAGATTTTTGGTCATTTTCTTTTCTTTTGCCAAGGTTGGTTGGGGGAGGAAGTTAACAAATTTTTGTGACCATTTTTGAGGTCCAAACCGTGCACTTTGGAGGCTAGATTTCGACTAGGATCAAGCTAGTGACACCCCGGATTTTTGAGGTAAAAATCCGAACTTTACCATAGTTTTTGGTTCAAATTTTTGGTTCATTTTCTCAAGGGTTTTACCATGTATTTCAAGCACAAGAAGTTGTAAGAGCTTAAGCTCATAATTTTCGGTTTTAGCCATAAATAGCTTAGGTTATATTTTTATGCTTGATTTAGGTTTTTGAGGTGATTATTTTGCATGTTTGGTTGGAGTTATGCTCTATGATTTTTGTGTGCTAGAGATGCATGCTAGGGTTTCTATTTAAGGGTTTTATGTCCCTAATATGTTTATCAAAAATTCTAGATGCATGTTCTAGGGTTTGTATGATGATATGGTTGAGTTTTGTTGTATGTACGTTTTGTATGTTTCTCTCTCAAAACCGTGGACCAAGGGGTCTCGGCCTTGAGTCGAATCCGAAAACACGGGATTTAAAATATTATGTGTATGAGGGACGTTAGAGGACGTGCATGTGTTAGTAGGTCCCGCATTGGGCAGTCGAGCTAGAGCAACGCATAGGGACGTAAAATTTGGACTAACACCAAAACTGCTCTCGGGTCCAACACCCGGCAGCTCGGAAAAGTGGGATTTACAGATCCTTAGAGGCCGAATGGGTAAAAACTTAAAACATGAAAGTTGTTCGTTAGGGTGTTTCCTAGGGGACAGCGCGGACAGATTTCAAAAATAAGGCTCCAATGGCCTTTGTTTTTAATAAAAACCGAGAACTGGTCAGGGTGACCAAGTTCCAACGATTCACATGTGTTCAAACAAAAACTGGTATCAACTGAGCCAGAATCAGAAAATGTTCAAACATGAAAGTTTTAGATATTTTTGTTAGCTACAACTTTCGTGAAGAAAGCGTTTCCAAATTCGTTTTAGATTTTAAGTTATGAATTTTCAAACAAAAGCCGTGCAGTGAGCAAAATCTCATGCACGGGATTTTCTAGACCAATGACTAGGGAAAACGTTTTTCTAACTTTCAAACATCATTTTCAAACCCGAAAACCGTTCCAAAGGCGGTTTTCGATCCCCAAATGTTTTATAGAAATATTTTCAAGTGTTTTGTAATTTTCAAGACAAGTTTGGGTGTTATTCACCAAACTTACTTAAATAAACAAGAAAATGATATTTTTAAACAAGTTCAAGGTTTTCAAGATTAAAATGTATAAGATACTGCGTTAGTAGCCGGAAAATTATTCCGAGGGCCTTGCCCAAGCCCAGATTTAACCTTGCGGATTGAGGTTTAAGTTAAGATTATGATTATCTACATGAACCCTTAATTAATAATTCCGTTGTGGGTTACGCAGTGTGACCCCTTCACGTGTGTTAGTAGAGGGACTTATAACCGAAAAATATATATATGTTGGTTTAATCCGACATTAAACGATCTTAGAATAGAGACCTCACGTGTTAACATCCATGGGCAGGAGGTGACCTGCGAGCGTGCTCGGGAAAGGAAATTCGATCACGCGAACAACGAAGACAAGGTAAGTACAACGCCACCTACAGCATAGGCTAGAGTTGTATGTTTACCTAACATGTTTGCTTTACACTGTTTAAGTGTTATTTGATGATTTGCTCGATGGTTGCAATATGCTTACTGTATGATGAATGTTTCAAATGCTAATGCCATGCTTTTAAAAATATGTTTCAAGTATTGTGATTATGCTTACATGAAAAAGTACGCCTGTTCATGCATTGATAGAACATGAGATTAGGAGACATCATATAAGTATGCTCACTAATCTATCAAGTGGAAAGATGTCAAGAAAGACATACAAACAGAACGTTTGAGAAAAGGCCACAAGAGCCAGTGTCGTGCCCCCTGATGACGATCGGGTCGAAAGCTTGGGAAATCTCCTCAAGCTGCGCGCCGGGTACGTGCACATCAAGTTAACGGGCCCACAAGTAAAATCAACAAGATAAAGTGTGATACATGAAAGCAAGCATAACTGGACATAAACGGTTCATGCATTTCACGATAGAATGTCATGTTTAATATGAAGAAATCGATGATATGATGCCATGTTTATGAATTCATGTTTAAGATGCCATGAAAAAGGTTATGTATGTTTCATTTAATTGATTCGCGGTATAGGAGTTGTACTTGCTGAGCTTTCGCTCATTGTTTGAAGTTTATGCTGTAGGTAAACAGCCTGTTTTGAATTAACTGCATAGTGGAGGGTGAAGCCGGTGGCTGTGAAATGATGAACGGGTTGGGGTTCGCAACTCAGAAAGATTTCATTAATATATCTATTTTGAGAAAACAAATAGTTATTTTATTTACGTATGAGTGTATGTAAATAATTTCTTAGTATAATGCTTCCGCTATTAATATAAAAAAAAAAAAAAAAAATCCCCACTATTTTCATGATTAAAAATGGGATAAAACAAGTTTAAGTTCAAGCAAGTTAAGTCAAGTGACGGCCTATGCAAGGCGGGTCGTCACAGATTGGTATCAGAGCGGGTTCCCTGCAACATCATTTCACGGTCTGCCTGCTATTGCCGCCACCATATGTAAGTTTAGATTTACTTTATGTTTTATATATGTATGCTTATAGTTAAGTATTGCGTGTTAGATACGGTACGATGGACCCCATGATGACCGAAGAGGATAGAGACTCCGTTACGGTTTTCTTCCGCGCACACCCTCTATCCTTTGACAGCACGAGGCGTACAGTGCACGTCGAGGCGTGGCTCCACGATATGGAGCAAACATTCTTGATGTGTCACATCCCGGACTATCTGGAAATCATGCTCACTGCTAAATGTCTTTACGGAGATGCGCGGCTATGGTGGATCGACATTGGTGAGCGTCAGGTGCCTAGTCGCACCTGGGCACAGTTTCGTGCGGTGATGTTAGAGCGCTACGGACCACTCCCACCCAGAGATGAGGGTGCACCTGCTAGAGATCCGGATATTTACCGTGATATGCGTCATACACGGTACCAGGTGTTATCTCAGGCCTGGCACGCATACCCGGGCGAGACGATGAGCCACTACTGGTGGAGGTTTGAGGAGATGATGCATCCCCATGTACCCTAGTGTAACGACCCGCCTAGCACAGGCCGTTACCATACATACTTACATATAATTCATATCATACATACTTAATTAACATAAACAGCGGAAATATTTTTTTTTTTTTTTTGTGACACGCACACGAGAGCGTACATAAAATATGGTAAATAATAGGCAATAGTTGTTTAGCATATCTCAATTTAATAAACATAACTAAAATAAATTCAAAACGCATAGCGGATCAACATTTCCCACGGTTCACAGTCCGCCAAGCCTCGCCTCTCCATCTTGCATCAACAATTGCTGGCAGGTTGCTTACCTACAGCATAAACGTAAGACAGTGAGCTTTCGCTCAGCAAGTACAACCATCCTATACCGCGACACAACACAAAACAATATATCTAACTAACATAGACTAAGCATAGCATAGCATTACTTAGCTTAACTTAACGTATCTTATCCTACATATGCATGAACCAATTATGCTTTCTTATTCTTTCTTATTGTACATAACTTACTTACTTATCTTAACTTAACATATGGGCCCTATAGTGTTCGTACCGGGCGCGCAACTATGAATTGGTTGGGGTGGCCAATCTTTTTCCAACTCAATCCATAGTCCAACCCGACCTTACGCGGGTCGGTACGACACAGGTAACTTACTTATTTTCATGTCATTCTTTATCTTATACTTGTTTTCATTCTTGTTATTTGGTGAACATTCTTCGTGATGTTTCACATAACTAAATCATAGCATGCTTAATCTTAACATGTTTCTAACATTTCATGACATATACTTAAACATAGCATTTTACACATAACATAGCATTTACACATAAAACATAGCATTTTTACACATAAAACGTAGCATAAAACTTTTCTTAACACCTAATCTAAAACATGTAATTAACATGGCATATAATTACACAGCAAAACAACACTACAAAACATACAATAAAGCGTACATTTAAAGCATACTTAGGCAAGTATCAAATCAAAGCCTATGCTGTAGGCGGTGGTTGTACTTACCTCGTTTAAAACTGCTGTGTCCAGTTATCAGCTCAAACTTGCTGGGACACCGTTGCGTATCGTATTCTGTTATCAACAAAAAGAGTAAGGATTAGAACTGTTGGTAAACCAACATTCTTATATAACCGTAGTTATATTTCCTTACTTTGCGTTACGTGAACCTACTTGGTTACTTTAAGTAATCCGAAGGTTTAAGTCTATCCTACTCGGATTATTATTTCTGACTTTAAATCCCAAAAATTCATTTGTGTTTTCTTTTTAGAAAACCTTATGTTTTTGGCACAAAATCCCTTTTTTTTAATTTAATTTTAAAAATTTAGAAAATCATAAGGTAAAATTGTAAAAATCATTGACTATTAAAAACTGCCTTTGGAACAGTTTTATAATGCCAATTAATCATTTAAAACACAAAAACACCATTTTCTGAACCATTTCTAAATATTTTGTACAGAAATCTCCCCATTTCTGTACCATCTTTAAAAATCAATTTCATTTAAAAATCTAAGCCGATTTTGGAAAAATTGTCTTCACGAAAGTTTTAGCTATCACAGAACCCTACAACTTTCGTGTTTTACATAAAATCCATTTTGGACCTTAACCTGTCCAAAATCTGCGTTGAACCAACTCTGGTCGTGTATGGCTCCTGGGCAGGTCAGGCCCGGTTTTTGCAGAAAATCAAGGCCATTGGAGCCTTATTTTGAAAAAATGCTCACGTATCCCCCTAGGAAAAACCCTAATCTACAACTTTCGTGTTTTGAGTTTTTCCTAATTCGGCCTCTAAGGGCCCCAAAAATTGCTTTTCCCGAGACTGGGCAAACCCTACCCGAGAAGGCCATTTTTCGGTTTCGATTTCGCTAACGTCATATTACGTTCACCCTACCTCAACCGAACACATCTGGAGCCTAATTCAAACATGCAGGAACGTTTCTAACATTTAACATTCAACAAATACATTAACATAAACATTGTACACAAATATACCAAAAACTTAAACAAAACAACAATACCTAGCATGCATATTAACAACCACCAACATAACCCTAAATTTTCAAGCACAAACCCTAATTTTTTAAGCTAGGGCAGCAAGAGAAACTAATGAGCTTATGCTCAATACAACCAAGGCTTTAATACATTTAAATTTCTCCAATTGAAATTTAAACTAAAAGCTTGGAATCAAGGGTTTGGTACCTTGTTTTGGATCAAGAATTTGACTTGGTTGATCTTCCCTTTGCTCCTCCCTTAGCTGCCGGTTTTTCTTGCCAAATTGGTCCAACCTTTGCAGCCTCCTTTGCCTTGAAAATCAGCCACCAAAACTCCCCAAAAACTGGCCAAAACAGCTCCCAAAACTGGCCAAAACCTTGGCTTGCTCCCTTGCTCTTCTTCCCCCTATTTTCGGCCTTCTTGGCTAAGATAGGTACCAAATTTTTTTGAGCTCTTGTTGGCTGCTCAAAGTAAAGGACTAAACCCTAAAAACCCTAATCCCTCTTGGTTCCACAAACTTTTTTTTTTTTTTTTCCTCTCTTCCTCCTTAGCCTCCAAAACCGACTCTAGGAACAAAAATGGGTATCCAACCTTCCAAGGTTTTCTTTCCTTGCTTTCCTTCCACCAAAAGCCGATCCTCCCACTCAATTTCCTCTTCAATCTTGGCTGCAAATCTTCCTCTTTTACACACTCAAAAACCGGTTTTGGTTCAAGCAAGAAATTGGCAAGAGTTTGGTTGTGTTTTGTGAATTTTTTCTTGAATTTTCTCACCCCTATTTATAGAGGTTGAACTTCTTGAGATTGCACAATGTGGTCCCTAATAAAAAATCAGATTATGCAAGGGGAGGGGGTGAGGTGGTCGGCTGTGCTTGGGTGGAACCAAAGGAAGGTTCTAAAAATTACTTTCTAACTAACTAATTTAATTAAATGATGTAATAAATATAAAGTTAGTGAGGTAAGCCTCACTAAGGCTTGTTTGCCACCAATCCTCTTTAAATAATCCATTTTTCAATTACCATAGGTAATTCCAATACTGGTTTCTCTTATACGCAGTATTAGTTGATTGAACCGCAGTCCAAAATTCACCTGTTTTTAAATGGACTGTATAAAAACTTTCTCTTAACTTGGAACCACTTGGCCCAAAATATTCTAATTATTGTGCTTGACTTTCTATGGTGGTTTTGAATCCTAAACATATCATTTTAATCATAAAAAAATAGCTTTATGCATTACAATATTATACTGCGAACTATTAAGTCATACAGCCTTTTTCTTAACTTTTTCGGGTCAATCTTTGGCTTTCTCGTCCGCCATTGACTTTCTTGTCAACCGCTGACTTTCTCGCCAAATTTTGGCTCCCGTGGTCAACAGTTGACTTTTTGGTCAACCGTCGGCGTTTTCGGTCAAACTTTGACCAACATGCAAATTTTGGCGATTTCGCTCCTTTTCGCCTAAAAGGTCATTTACTTGACTAAACAATCATTTTTGAGTCTTAGAATATCATAAAACTCACAAAAACGAAATAAAAACCCTTAACCGGGCTTTTTCATGCGTATCTTTAAAATTGTACAAATTTATTAAAATAAAAGAAGTCGTATAAATACAGAAATACTTGGTATTACACCCAGGATCTTCCAGAGCCCCAGTTGGAGGCAGTGACTCTACTAGTGAACGGAACGCCGCCTCACATCAGACAACATGTTCCGCAGCCTACCCTCCACTCGACCGTCGCTGGGACCCTCGACGATATCTTAGCGGCAGAGATCATTGCTCAAGACGCTGGGAATGATGCTCCAGCGAACCCTGAGCAGCCCCCAGTCGATGATGCTGATGAGCCCGAGCCACAGTATGAGGTGGGGCCGCATGCCGGCGAGGACGAAGAACCACAGTATGAGGTCGGACCACTTGAGGATGAGATGGAGCACGCCCAGAATCCACTCATCATTATATCCAGTGATGATGAAGATGAGGAGGACGACGATGAAGACATGGAAGATCCCGAGGAGATCCCGGACGACGAGGAGGATCCCGAAGAGTTTCCCCTCGAGGACGAGCCACATCACATCGTTCCAGATGACGGGGACTGGGAAGACGATTTAGGGGACGACACGGATTCCGATATATCTGCGCTTGAGATCGAGGTCATCCGTTAGATCAGGGCCTTTTTGTTTCGTACCCTCTTTCTTTTGTACTAGAATTTTATTTATATTTTGTTATGTACATTCGGACGTTAGGATGTACCTTATGTACGATGGAAGGTGTTAGATCACTTCCATCTTGTTGTTTTAACCATGTGTATTTTTGGTAAAGTGACCAGTATTTTTGAAATTATGTATATATATCAGTACCCGGCACCTTTTTGAAAAATGCCGAAGGAATCATGTATTTTGAAAAGCCTTGTATTATGATTATGAACAAAGAGACCGTGCAGATACGGGTTAAAGGAAATCAAATGATATTTTCATTTCTCTTTACGAGTTTCTTTTTACAAGTAAATATGTCATTAAATATCTGCCTTTGAGTTATGGCAAGATACAAGTATATTATGATGTTACACGCATGTTGTGATGTTTTATGATGTAATGATAATAATTATATGAAAAAAGAGATGTGATTAATATCTTTTCTTGCTATAGAGGTTACAAGATGGTACGTCCGAGGAGAACAATGTCGGTAAATCCTCCAGCACAGGATTTGACCGCCATACTTGCAAATATACAACGCCAGCTGCAAGAGCAGCAACAAGAGATGACTCTTATTCGGGAGCAGCTAGCTCAGCAGAATCAGGGACCCGGAGTCCAAGAGGTTCCACCACCGGCACAGCCAGTCCCTCCGGCAGTGCCGCCAGTGCAACCTATTCCTCCCGTAGCACCCCATGTGCCGAATATTCCTCCGGTAGCCCAACCAGAGGTCAGGCAGGAAATTCCGCGGAACGCTGAGGTTCCAGTAGCCCCGGCTGAAGTACAGATGCAGCCACAGCCGGTGAGAGAGGACCTTTTGTATGAAAGGTTCAGAAGGATGAAGGCGCCCGAGTTCGAGGGGCCAATTGATCCGATTGCAGCCGACAACTGGCTGATCGACATGCAAGTCATTCTGGACTTTATGCGCCTGACCGAGCAAGAGAAAGTACTCTGTGCATCCTTTGCGCTGAAAAAGGACGCGAGGCACTGGTGGATAACAGTGCAGATGAGAAGAAATGTGCTGACTATGTCCTGGCAAGACTTCGTGGATGAGTTCAGGGCTATGTACTACAACAAAGAAGTCCTGGCTGCCCAGCAGGACGAACTCACCAGCTTCACTCAAGGCTCCATGACAGTGATGGAAGCTGTCAAAAAGTTCGAGCAATTGGCCTGGTTGTGCCCGAACTTAATTACCAGTGAAACTGAGAAAGTGCGGTTGATGATGAAGATGTTCCGCACGGATATTACCCGCCAAGTGAGCGCCGGAAACAGTCCCCCTATAACAGTGTCGGACTGTATTGAGAGAGCCCTGAGAGCCGAGTATTGGATCAACAGGGATAAGGAGGCCAGAGCCCAATTTTACCAGTCCAAGAAAGAAGAGAAAGCTCTAGCCAAGACGAACCAATCCCGTCAATCCACGGAGGCTAAGCCACAAGCCCAGGCCAGCAACCCCAATGCACAAGGTCCCCGACAACCCGGAAAGAACAAGCGGAAGGGGAATTTCAACAACCAGGGACAGCAGAGAAATTTCCCCCAGAAAAGAAACAACCAAGGCAATGAGAGGAACAAGAATAGTTACCCTCAGTGCAACAAGTGTGGTAAGAAGCATCCGGGTGTCTGCCGTCAGGGGACCAACACTTGCTATGTCTGCGGCAAGGAAGGGCACTACGCGAGAAGCTGTCCTCAGAACACACAGCAGCAGTATCAGCCCTATCCGAACAGAAACCCCCAACACCAGCAATTACATGCAGTCCAGGCTACACTCGAAGGTCCATCGATTGCCCAGGGTAGATTGGAGGCACCCGAGCCACATGCCAGGATCTACGCTTATACAAGGGGAGATGCAGAAGCGGGCACCTCCAACGTGGTGACAGGTCAGCTTTCTATCGCCACCTATGATGTAATTGCCCTATTTGATTCTGGCGCTACCCACTCGTTCATATCGATGGAGTTCGCTCAGAAGTTAGGCAGAGTCGGGAGTAGAGTAGAGCAGACCTTTTCAGCATCTTTGCCATCGGGAGAAGTTTTGAGGTCCAACTTTTGGATCCAAAATGTTCCTATTAGGATCAATGGCAGAGAATTACTCGCAGATCTCATCGCAATCAGGCTACACGATTTCGATGTGATCTTGGGGATGGACTTCTTAGGCCGTCACAACGCAAAGATCGACTGCCGAAAGCGTAACGTCACGTTCAGCCCCTGCGACGATGAGGACTTCAGTTTTCAAGGACAGTCCCGACGTTCCACCACAAAGCTCATCTCCACAATGAAAGCCTGGAAAATGTTAGCCAATGGATGCCAGGGATATTTGGCTAATTTGGTGGACAAGGAGCAAGAAGAAGAATTGACACAGGATCTACCCGGACTTCCACCGGAGCGTGAGATTTCCTTCGAGATCGAGTTGCTACCCGGAGCTGCACCAGTGTCAAAAGCGCCATACAGAATGGCACCGGCCGAACTAAGAGAACTCCAAGTACAGTTGCAGGAGTTACTCGACAGAGGATTCATCCGACCAAGCCACTCTCCATGGGGAGCACCTGTCCTGTTCGTGAAAAAGAAGGACGGATCGTTGCGCATGTGCATCGACTACAGAGAATTAAACAAGCTGACGATCAAGAACAAGTACCCACTGCCCAGGATTGACGATTTGTTCAACCAGCTTAGAGGAGCAGAAGTGTTCTCCAAAGTGGACTTGCGATCAGGTTATCACCAACTTCGAATCAAGGAGTCGGATGTGTTCAAGACAGCTTTCAGGACGCGCTATGGGCATTACGAGTTTTTAGTAATGCCATTCGGATTGACGAACGCCCCAGCTGCATTCATGGATCTCATGAACCGAATTTTCAAGGAATACTTGGACAAATTTGTCATCGTTTTCATCGACGACATTTTGATCTACTCGAGATCCAAAGAGGAGTATGAACAGCACCTCAGGCTGGTAATGGAAATGTTGAGGCGACATCAGCTATACGCCAAATTCACGAAGTGTGAATTTTGGCTGGAGAAGGTTCACTTTTTGGGGCATGTAGTATCAAAAGAGGGAGTTTCTGTAGATCCAGCGAAGATTGAAGCAGTTAGCTCATGGCCGACCCCCAGGAACGTTACGGAGATAAGAAGCTTCCTAGGGCTCGCTGGATACTATCGACGCTTCGTAGAGGGATTCTCCAGGATAGCAGCACCCCTCACGGCCCTCACCAGGAAGGACAAAAAGTATGAATGGACTCCAAAGTGCGAGGAAAACTTCCAGAAGCTGAAGAAAAAGCTGACAAGTGCCCCGGTGCTCATCATTCCTAATGTTGATGCGGGAAATTTCGTAATCTACAGCGACGCTTCCAAGACTGGGTTAGGAGCAGTTCTGATGCAGGACGGAAAGGTAGTAGCTTATGCATCAAGACAGCTGAAGAATCATGAACAAAATTATCCTACGCACGATTTGGAGCTAGCAGCGGTGGTCTTCGCACTTAAGATATGGAGACATTATCTGTATGGAAACAAGTGCGAGATCTACACAGATCATCAGAGCCTCAAGTATATTTTTACTCAGAAGGAGCTGAATATGAGGCAAAGAAGATGGCTGGAGTTAGTAAAGGATTACGACTGCGAAATCCTTTACCACCCTGGAAAGGCCAACAGGGTAGCCGATGCGCTGAGTAGGAGATCAGTAGGCACACTGATGTCCATTGAAGCACTTCCCAAGGCATTGCAGAAAGAGATCAGTAATTATCAACTCGAAATAATCACCGGGAGATTGGATTCACTGACTCTTCACTCCGATTTGCTGGACAGAATCAAGGCGCATCAGGGACAAGATTCTTCGTTGAGGAAGGCGCGACTTGCTGATCAGGACGGCAAGGATTTTACGACTTCTGCAGATGGAATAATCCACTTCAAGAGACGGATTTGGGTTCCAAAAGTGAAGGATTTAAAGGAACAAATCCTAAAAGAGGCACACCAGACGCCATATTCTGTACATCCAGGAGCTACCAAGATGTACAAGGACCTCAAGGAGACGTACTGGTGGCCCAACATGAAGAATGACGTGGCAGAATTCGTATCGACTTGCTTAACTTGTCAGAAAGTTAAGGCAGAGCACCGACATCCCGGAGGCGAACTACAGAAAATTGAACTTCCAGAATGGAAATGGGAGCAAATTACGATGGATTTCGTAGTAGGATTGCCAAGGACGACAAGTGGGAATGATACGATTTGGGTCATTGTCGACAGATTGACCAAATCAGCCCATTTTATCGCCATCAAAGCCACCTTTTCAGTAGAAAAATTGGCCGAACTCTACGTAAATCAAGTCGTCAAGCTGCACGGAGTGCCAAGATCGATCATATCCGACCGCGTTGGGCGTTTTACTTCGCGTTTCTGGACCAGCGTTCATATGGCAATGGGGTCGAGATTGAAGTTCAGTACTGCATTTCACCCCCAAACCGATGGTCAATCGGAGAGAACTATCCAGACGCTTGAAGATATGCTGCGATCGTATGTCTTGGACTTCAAAGGAAATTGGGATCAGAAGCTTCCGTTAATCGAATTCTCGTACAACAACAGCTATCACTCTTCGATTGACATGGCACCATTCGAAGCGTTGTATGGGAGAAAGTGCAGATCGCCAATTAATTGGCAAGAAATCGGCCAGAAGCAGCTACAGAAGACAGACTTCATCAAAAAGACCTCCGAGGATATCCAGAAAATCAAACAAAGGCTCGACATGGCTTTCAGTCGTCAGAAGAGTTACGCTGATAAGCGTCGCAGACCTTTGGAATTTCAAGTTGGGGACGCAGTCTTCATAAAGATTTCTCCAATGAAGGGAGTAATGAGGTTCGGTAAGAAGGGAAAGTTAAGCCCGCGCTACACAGGACCGTTCGAGATCCTGGAAAGGGTTGGAAAGGTCGCATACAGACTCGCTTTACCGCCAGAGCTAGCATCAATGCACGACGTTTTCCACGTTTCGATGCTCAAGAAGTATATCTCGGACCCTTCCCACATACTTCATCAGGAGCCGGTAGAGGTTCAGACCGATATGATATACGAGGAGAAGCCTGTCAGAATCCTCGATAGGGAAGATAAGGTCCTGAGGAACCGAACGATTCCTATGGTCAAGATTTTGTGGAAGAATCATGCGGTTGAAGAAGCGACATGGGAAGTCGAGAGCGACATGAGAAGAAACTACCCCGAATTGTTCTGATTTTCGAGGACGAAAATTTTTAAGTGGAGTAGATTGTAACACCCGAATTTCTTCGGTTCATATATTTTATAGAAATTTCGTGTAAATATTTACCGTAATCGGTATTTCATGAGGAAGTTCGTTTTAGAACTTAATTTTGTGTCACGAGTTCTTAAGATTTATTAAGACTCAAAAGCAAATTGCATGAACT
This sequence comes from Ficus carica, assembly GCA_009761775.1. Taxonomy (NCBI): domain Eukaryota; kingdom Viridiplantae; phylum Streptophyta; class Magnoliopsida; order Rosales; family Moraceae; genus Ficus; species Ficus carica. The sequence goes on along the minus strand of CM019748.1, from coordinate 18,672,744 downwards.
CGCAAAAGACCTTTATGAGTGAAAGGAGGTCGTATTTGCACATTTCAAGACAAGTCGACGTTGACCAATAAGTCAGTTAGACCAAAACGGTCGAAAACGTCAAACAAGAATTTTATGATCGCAGTACAAGTGAAATTACTGCTAAAAACTCATTTCTTGATCAAGATGAGTTTGAATAGAATTAAACTCACCTTAGAAAAATCAAGCATACTAAGCTAGAGTTCAGGGCGAAAGGATTCGGAAAAATAAGAGAAAAATTTTCCCGATCGAGTTTTTCACAGATCGAAATTTTTAAATGCAATGTAATTTTCGATACTGGGTATTTAAGCAACTCAGTATTAAAATTTATTGCAATGTGTTGAAATTACACAATTTTTCAAAAAGATTGAACCAAACAAGCCTTTAAGCTTAATTACATCACAATTAAGCTAAGTTAGGACATAACCCTTCACACACTTGGACCAATGAGCATGTGACACCTCATCTATGAGTTGTCAACCACTCCCCATTTCTCTCCCCCTCATGGCCGGCCACTCCAAGCCCCTTTGGGCAATAGCTTGCAAAAATTGGAGGACCAAATACCAAGATTGGAAGCAAATTTGCCTTGGAAAAGAAAGCTAGGATTTCCCCTAGCTAGAGGCACTATTCCTAGGGATTTCAAACCCCAAAAAGACAGCAGCCTTAACCCTCTTTCTCAGCCATAACCTTCAGAAAATCTCCTCCAAAAATCCGAGAGAGAGAGAGAGAGAGAGAGATCAAGGGAGTTAAGCCAAAAATTTTGGTGAGAAAACCCCCTAAAGCCTTTGGTTTTCTTGTGAGTTCAAAGGAGAGATTTGTTCAAAAATTTTTCCCCTCTCTTTCCCATCTTGCCGAGTGTTTGGGAGTTGAGAAAATCCAAGAAAAAAATTTCGGGTTTTGGCTAAAATCAAGGGTTGAGTGAGGGTGTGATCTAGAGCCAAGGAAGAGAGAAAAACCAACCATTTGGTGAGTTGGAGCTTGAGGAGATCCACGGATTTAAGGTAAGATTTTTGGTCATTTTCTTTTCTTTTGCCAAGGTTGGTTGGGGGAGGAAGTTAACAAATTTTTGTGACCATTTTTGAGGTCCAAACCGTGCACTTTGGAGGCTAGATTTCGACTAGGATCAAGCTAGTGACACCCCGGATTTTTGAGGTAAAAATCCGAACTTTACCATAGTTTTTGGTTCAAATTTTTGGTTCATTTTCTCAAGGGTTTTACCATGTATTTCAAGCACAAGAAGTTGTAAGAGCTTAAGCTCATAATTTTCGGTTTTAGCCCTAAATAGCTTAGGTTATATTTTTATGCTTGATTTAGGTTTTTGAGGTGATTATTTTGCATGTTTGGTTGGAGTTATGCTCTATGATTTTTGTGTGCTAGAGATGCATGCTAGGGTTTCTATTTAAGGGTTTTATGTCCCTAATATGTTTATCAAAAATTCTAGATGCATGTTCTAGGGTTTGTATGATGATATGGTTGAGTTTTGTTGTATGTATGTTTTGTATGTTTCACTCTCAAAACCGTGGACCAAGGGGTCTCGGCCTTGAGTCGAATCCGAAAACACGGGATTTAAAATATTATGTGTATGAGGGACGTTAGAGGACGTGCATGTGTTAGTAGGTCCCGCATTGGGCGGTCGAGCTAGAGCAACGCATAGGGACGTAAAATTTGGACTAACACCAAAACTGCTCTCGGGTCCAACACCCGGCAGCTCGGAAAAGTGGGATTTACAGATCCTTAGAGGCCGAATGGGTAAAAACTTAAAACATGAAAGTTGTTCGTTAGGGTGTTTCCTAGGGGACAGCGTGGACAGATTTCAAAAATAAGGCTCCAATGGCCTTTGTTTTTAATAAAAACCGAGAACTGGTCAGGGTGACCAAGTTCCAACGATTCACATGTGTTCAAACAAAAACTGGTATCAACTGAGCCAGAATCAGAGAATGTTCAAACATGAAAGTTTTAGATATTTTTGTTAGCTACAACTTTCGTGAAGAAAGCGTTTCCAAATTCGTTTTAGATTTTAAGTTATGAATTTTCAAACAAAAGCCGTGCAGTGAGCAAAATCTCATGCACGGGATTTTCTAGACCAATGACTAGGGAAAACGTTTTTCTAACTTTCAAACATCATTTTCAAACCCGAAAACCGTTCCAAAGGCGGTTTTCGATCCCCAAATGTTTTATAGAAATATTTTCAAGTGGTTTGTAATTTTCAAGACAAGTTTGGGTGTTATTCACCAAACTTACTTAAATAAACAAGAAAATGATATTTTTAAACAAGTTCAAGGTTTTCAAGATTAAAATGTATAAGATACTGCGTTAGTAGCCGGAAAATTATTCCGAGTTACTAGGGCCTTGCCCAAGCCCAGATTTAACCTTGCGGATTGAGGTTTAAGTTAAGATTATGATTCTCTACATGAACCCTTAATTAATAATTCCGTTGTGGGTTACGCAGTGTGACCCCTTCACGTGTGTTAGTAGAGGGACTTATAACCGAAAAATATATATATGTTGGTTTAATCCGACATTAAACGATCTTAGAATAGAGACATCACGTGTTAACATCCATGGGCAGGAGGTGACCTGCGAGCGTGCTCGGGAAAGGAAATTCGATCACGCGAACAACGAAGACAAGGTAAGTACAATGCCGCCTACAGCATAGGCTAGAGTTGTATGTTTACCTAACATGTTTGCTTTACACTGTTTAAGTGTTATTTGATGATTTGCTCGATGGTTGCAATATGCTTACTGTATGATGAATGTTTCAAATGCTAATGCCATGCTTTTAAAAATATGTTTCAAGTATTGTGATTATGCTTACATGAAAAAGTACGCCTGTTCATGCATTGATAGAACATGAGATTAGGAGACATCATATAAGTATGCTCACTAATCTATCAAGTGGAAAGATGTCAAGAAAGACATACAAACAGAACATTTGAGAAAAGGCCACAAGAGCCAGTGTCGTGCCCCCTGATGACGATCGGGTCGAAAGCTTGGGAAATCTCCTCAAGCTGCGCGCCGGGTACGTGCACATCAAGTTAACGGGCCCACAAGTAAAATCAACAAGATAAAGTGTGATACATGAAAGCAAGCATAACTGGACATAAACGGTTCATGCATTTCACGATAGAATGTCATGTTTAATATGAAGAAATCGATGATATGATGCCATGTTTATGAATTCATGTTTAAGATGCCATGAAAAAGGTTATGTATGTTTCATTTAATTGATTCGCGGTATAGGAGTTGTATGTTTCATGAAAAAGGGCCTGGTTTAGTAGGTCGACATGAGTATAGCACGCTAAAAAGTGATAATGACACGATTATTACATGGGCCCAACCCTACATGTGTACATAAATGGGCTATGCTTGACACAATTTTTAGGCACGAAGCATGCTAAGGGCACAGGATGAGCACAGGCAAATGCATGAAAAGGGGTACGAAAATGGCACGCAGAACAATATTATTCTATTTTTATGATATTTTTAATAATTTTTCATATAAGACTTATAGCGTTTTTTATTTTATTCTGAATTTTTCATCTATTTTGAGTTTTTACTTGATAAGATTTTCAATATGGTAGTTTATTTTAAATAATATGCTTTGTTTTTGTCAGAAATCAAATTTTCTTTTAGTATCGAAAACTTACATTTTTTATTTATTTAAAATTTTTGTTGTTGGACACGTCAAGAGCACGGCACGTTTATAATGAGCTATGGTCCGGGCTTAATACTATAAATTTTTTATGAGCACGGCACGTTTATTAAATGGGCCAGCAGGAGCATGACACGAAGTACTAATGAGCTCAAAATAAATATGTCGGGCCGGCCTGTTTGATATCTCTAATCAAAATAGACAAGAAGAAGATATAAATGAGGATCCATAAGAAAAGTGATCCTTGAAGAGTTGCTTTAACTAGTATAAATCTGCAAGACATTGCTTGAATAGTGCATGATAATCTCAATAAACCATTTCAAGCCCGTCATAGCCAGAAGGGCTTCCAAGGGCTTACTCTGGTTGCGAGGTTATTGTTCACTATCTGGGCTAAAGATTATAGGTTTATACCAGGGCTCTGCTTAATTATTAATAGGAAATGTGTTATATATTTCACTCAGATTATTCAGTTTACCACATAATCAAAACTAACTACCAGCATACCAACAACAAACGTGGAACAAACGCATACTATCCGTACCAAATTCAGATAAAAAGTAGCCTATATATATATATATTTTATGAATACTACTTGATAATGTATGTTATATTTCAATACTTTTGGAGTTTCGTCTTCATTCGGCATTGATTGTTGGAACATCGAGCAGAACATATAATCATACATCCACTTGTCTTTTCCTAGTCTTTTATGACTTCATAACCATGCTGGTTTACTTCAGAATCTACATCAAAACAGAGCACATAGCACAAACATCAAGCTTCACTTTGAATAAACGCTCAACATCACACTGGTAGTGGTAAGCACTACATGTTTCTTGGCATCGGCTTTAACTACCATCAACGGCGGAGCCAATATATTTTAAGTAGGGGTGTACACAAAATGGTAAAGTTTATAAATGTTCTATGTAGAGATAATTAATTTTTTAATTGTTGCAAAATTAGTAAAATAGAAAACTTTTAAGGTAAAATAAAAATTAAAAAAAAAAGTTTATTGTAAGCGAAATCTCCCACTTGGTCATGATGGTCATTCATGTAAATGTTATATTGCATGTGAACCCCAAATGCAAATTGTTATGATATTCGTAATATAATAGGCCATCATAGGTTATAGAACAATCTACCATTGGTAGAAAATTAGGCTACTAACAGTAGCATAACAGGCTACCACTGATACTAGTCTACAATATGTAACGTTCTATTATACGACTAGTCACAATTTTAACTACCGTCAAAGTGTATAGTTGGAATTACAATTATTCTATTCTGTGATTAAGTGTGTATTTGACTCACCCATAAAATAAATAAATAAATAAATAAATAAAAGCCTAAATCAATTTTATCTTTTTAGGAACGGTCAACTAGTTTTACTAATTACAGTTCTAATTATAACTTAAAAACAAAAATTTTAGATGTCCATAATTTTATATATACAAATCCAAATGAGATATTTAAAAAAAAAAAATTATATAAGATTTCGAGCCAAACGAAATAAGATTTCTATTATTATTTTTTCCGAATATATTTCAAGTTTTTATACTTTTTAACACTAATAAGCCGAACACACTATTAAACTTTAACTTAACTCAAATCAAATTTTTTGTACTCCAACTGTGTCCCCAAACACATGCTAAGATGTCTTTAGCACACTTTTTTAAATCCAAAAAGAATTTAAATTTATTTCAAGTTTAAATTTTCTTTTTTTCAAATTTTATTTTTTCAAAATCCATATTATACTTATTTTTTGTTCTCTCAAACACCCATTGATTTTATATTCTCAATTTAAATGAAAAATTTTCAACTTACTACAGCGTGCCATATAAGGCATAAGTAAGATCATCTCCAATAAAATTATACATATCCAAACTAATAACATTATAATACCTTTTTTTTTTTTTTTTTTTTGTAAATATATATGCTATAATAAGATAGTGAAAAAAAAAAGAATCATATATTACCATTTTTTTTTTAAGAGAAAAATTAGTATACAGCATGGTAATACCTAAGCATTTTTCAAAAGTAATGAAGAGACTTATCCAAAATAAAGTGAAAAGTTGAATAACTTCCTTTAGCGTCAGCATTGAAGATAAAAAGCAACAAATGGGCGGCCCAACGTTTGAGGATTACCTGGACCACATCGGATCTGGCACTTCCGATCACAGCGTAACATCAGTCTTGCTGCATAACATTCAACCCAAAAAATTAAAATAAATATAAGAAGGATTAATCGAGTATCTTTCGTTTTTATTCTCTCTTCAGATCTGTGAGCCTTTTGTTCTCACTAATCTCTTAAAAAAATATGCAAAAATTTAGCTAGTTAATCAGACGAAATATCTTTAAAACTGGAAATGAGTAATGATACCCAATTTGGAGTCAAAAAATAATATTCCCTTTAATTTCTCGCTTAGTCTAGTTGTGTTAGCTCAGCGAGTCAAAAATAAAGAATTTCCTTTTTTTTTTTTTTATAACAAGTGAAAGATAAATAGGGATGGTAATTTTACTCACAAGTGCGGGTATATATGGGTTTTCGTTTTTCATGGGATAGGTATGGGGGATAGTATATGGGTGTGAGGACGGATATGAAGGTTAATATAAATCATCCGCGTGGGTGCGGGGTGGGGACAAGGATGAGAGAAGCTCCTCCATACCCGCACTAATCTCGCTTATATTCTCTTATAATAAAAAAAGAATAATAAAGTTAGTATTTTTAATGTTTTAATTTATTTTATAAATTTAGTTGAATTTCATAAATTTAGATTTGTTTTAATATTTTAATTTTATTTTCAATTATGACTATCTTATTAAAATTTATGAAAACTTTAATAAAAGTTATTTTTATTTTTTTAATCATTCATGATGGATAAATGAATAGATTATGTGTATAATATCCCCAGCAAGTATTATCCATCCCTACACCGCTTTATATTAGATGGGTATAAAGGCGGATATGAGGAGTAAAAAGGGAAGTGAGTATGGGAATGGGGGAGGCATGCCCGCCCCGCCCCGCCCCTTCCCGTCCCATTACCATCCCCAGTCATAATCACATAAAAAAAATAAAATAAAAAAACAAAGTTTACGTTAAATAAAACTTTATAAAAGCTTGTTCTTAGAGCTGAATTTTTAGGATTTTGTGGGAGATGGTAAGAGAACTAACTGTTGCGTTGAACGCAGGCAGTGGAGCAAGCATCGTAGCAGTCGGCGGAGTCGGCAGTGACGATTTCTGAGAAGGAAAGTGCCAAGAAAATGATCAAAACTGCAATGGCTGTTTTCATCATCATTTCTTCTTTCTCACTTTATTTCCTTTTTTTTTTTTTTTTTTGTTTGTTTGTTTGTTTGTCGGCAGTGGATTCTAATGTTTGGTTTTGTTTTATAGACGATCTGGTGTCAGTATGCCCCAGTTTTTGAACTGGTTCTACGAAAATGCCATTTTCGGTGCGAGTTCAACTTCTCCACATGGGAAGTGGGGACAACTAATACGCCATACTCATAATGCACTCAGCTGCCAATTTTGATTTGACTTTAATTATTTCATGGGCTTGGCTATCGTCCCCCAGTTGATAAACGGCAGTCATATCCACCACTTAATCTGAACCATTCATTTTATTATTTTGGAATAAATTAATGGGAGAAAGTAATCGGACGGCAGAGAGTGAGCAAGGGCATTGAGGGGCAAAAACTGGTGAAGCAAACTGGTAAACGGCTATTCCGGTTCGCGATATTCAGGAAAAAAAAAAAAACGGAGTAGGAGAAAGGCCGAAAGGAAAAGGTCATATCTCAGCCTCCTCCCTCCAACTCCAACAAACCAAGCCTCCAACACATTTCATCTCTCAAGCTGGGTGCTGAGCAAGAGTGAGTAATCTAATTTATTGATCTGTTTTTATGGAATTCAGGAGTAATTTCATGCTTTTCGGTGTTATGTTTATGGTTAATTTATTAGTTTAGTTTGTTGATTTTTGTGGGAATTGTGGCTTCTTCTTCTTCTGGTTCCATCTTGAATATGTGGTGTATTTTGGGTTGACTTTTTCGGTCGAGGTACCATTTGTGTGCCATAATTTAATACACAAATTAAACTAGGGTCATAAAACATTCAAAATACCTCCACTGAGTGTAACACTAATCAATATTATTTTACCAAATTACAATTATATTCACTAAATGATAATTTTTAAACACTCAAATCATTTTAGAGCACCAAATTAATATCAAGCTTATCAAGAAAATGTAATGTCGTTTCCATATTTCAGCCAAAAAACGACCACAGAAAACTAACCCTCCCCCTTTGCCAAATTTACTATCTCTAGTTACTAAGTTATGACTCCCAACGAAAGATTTATTCTCTCCATACCAATTATTTTAATTATTCAGTACACTAATTTACATTCTGCCCAATAGATGCAGCTTTTTCCTTCACTCTCCCACTACTTTAATGTGATTTTACCTACATGTCCTCAAAACCCTCTTATTATTCCTTGACTTTTTACAACAACTTGTTGCCCTTATTGCCAATTACCGGCATTCCCAGGTCATCTCTTACCCACTGCCTTTTCCTCATTTAAAGCCACGTGTGGTTGGGTTTTGTCACCCAAAAAATGGTGTTGGTCTGTAGAAAAAGCCTTATTTTATTATGTTTTTCTTGAAACTGATATTGACTTGTAAATTTGGATAGCGGGAATCGAGAGTCAAAAAGAAAGTAGAAGATCAAGCTTGGTAGGAAAAAAAATATGGACAAAAGAATTCGGAAAGCGCATGTTGCATTCACAAAATTAGGGTCCGTTTGTCATGTGTGTTAGGCCTATTTCATTTTAAAAATAAAATGAGGGTTTTTCGAGGGATGTTTGAAAAGAGCATATTTTTGAAACATTTCTTTATCTTCAGATTTTTATTCTTTTACAATTCGAGATAGAAATCCGAATTATGAGGTTAAAATTTTAAACATGTACACTAAAAGGATTATTCGCACAATTTTTTCAATAAAATGAAAGAGAGAAATTACAGTATATTGGTCATTTTAAAAAATATATATTTAAAACAAATGGCATATTTTGAAAATGTTTAAAGTAAAGAATATATTTATGGTAAATTATTTATTTACGAAAATTACCTTACAATATTTATTTACTAAAAATTTTAAGATAATTTTATCATAAATATTATACTTGCTGCGCATATTCTATTTACAATATTATTTTTAAAAGAATTTTTTTGGGAATATGCTTTGTAAATATATTATTTATTACCATTCATATGCTATTTATCATCACCCAAAAAGTTCTTTGCTATTTCATTTTTCATTATTAGTGGCTTTGACCTATTTACCTCCTTTTCCCTAAAATGAAAATGGTATTTCTTTCGACCTAAAAGCTTATCTCAGTTCAGTAATGAGACCAAAAAACAAAAAAAACAAAAAAACAAAAAAACTTCTTTTTCAAAATTAATCCTCACACTCATTTCTATTATATTTTCGCATAGTAACCATTTTCATTCAAAATTTTATCTCTTTTGCAATTTAAGTTTTAGAATTCTATAACTTTTTCTGTTTTATCTTCGATTAAAATAATTCATTTTTTAATGTGTTTATAATTAATAGAGGAACAATATATATTTGTACCTATAAAAAGGTAATAAGATTTTATAATATTTAAAAAAAAATAATTTTCAAATGACTTTTTAAAATATTTATCCAAATATCATTTTAGAAATTTCCCATTTTTCAGAGTAACAAAAAATAAAAAATAAAAAAAGCATATCCAAATGCTATTTCAGAATAAATAAAGGAAAAAAAGAAGCGGCTTGTCATTTGAAAACAAGAAAATTTTTTATTTCAAAAGCAAACATACAAAACAAACGGACCCTTAATAGTTAGTGGACCGTTTTTTAGAGCTTTTATTTTTATTTTAATTTGTACCAGCCTTTTTTACATTTGGTTGGAAGGATGGAGAGGAGGAGGGATGGAGAGGGTAGGAAGGATAAAGAGGATTATAAGAATCATTTATGTTGTTTGGTAGGAGGGATGGAGAGTTAAAATGATGGATGATAGTTTAAGTGTTAAATTACTATATTGTCTATTGATACAATTTTTTAATAATTCTTTTTTAGGGTAAAATAGATTTTTTACCCAAAAGTTAGTGGATTTGATGGATCCTTCCATTAATAGAAGGATTCAATTTAGTGGATTTGGTGGGAGACAACATCTCCTCTTCCTCCCCCCTTCTTTCCAACCAAACCAAGGATTGGATCTCTCCCTCCATCACTTTCACTCCCGCCTTCTCCCTCCCTCTATTTCTCCCTCCAAGCAAACATACCCTAGCTATTTGAGCAACCACTTGAAATCCCCCTCTCAATAGCTTACAAATTTGCTAGGATCCTATTTTAAAAATCAAATAATAAGTAGAATCTTTATTATTTTCCAAAAATATCTTATTCATTTGTAATTTGTTACTTTGTTGAAGGAGAAAGAAAATTGTTGTTGATGTGTTTTTGGGAGTTGGGAACTACAAAATATTCTTAAAACCTCCTTCCCTTCCACGTACTGAGCTAGTCTCATATGATCTTCTAATACTCGGAAAAAAAGTCTCTTCTCTAAGATCTTTTCATGACCACACATAACCTTTAAACTTGTCACGTTTTAACAACTTAACCCTTTAAATTTTAATTTTGACAATTTACCCCTATAAATGTTAAATTATTACAATATATCACATTTAATTAATTGTACATTAGATTGAAAATATGAGTTTGGAAGATTTGCATTAGGTTTTGTATTGGATTTGGATGCTTTTTTTTTTTTTTTTAATCATAAATGGGGTTTTCCGTCTTCATATGAGGCGCATGTTAGCCTTTTGTGACTTATTTAACATAAAATTAATCTATATGGGATACATTACAATAATTTAGCAAGTTTAGGGTGATTTTATTTTTTTTATCAGAAATGAGGTTTTCCATCTTCATATGAGGCGCGTGTTAGCTTTTTATGACTTATTTAAGAAAAAATTAATCTGTATGGAGTACATTACAATAATTTAGCAAGTTTATAGAGAAAATTGTTAAAATTAAAAGTTCAAAAGGCAAATTTTCAAAATGTGACAAGTTTAGGGGGCATCAGTACTAAATACCATTTTTCTTGTATTAGATGTAATGGGTTGGTTTGTAATTTTTCAAATGACATATTGTTTTTAACTTCAATTTAGAAAATTCCGCTAAAAAATTCCTTTTGAAAAGACCCAATTTAAAAGTTTGCTTAAGGCCCTGAAATATGTTGGGGCAAGCCCTAATTTTAATGAAAAGAAGAAGAAAAATAAAAGCTGTTACTTTTCAGTAAGTGTTTGAAAACAACATTAAAAAAAAATATAAAAAATCTTATGAAGTTAGATCTTAAAGTTTTCTAATAAATAACAAAAAGATTAAGATGAATTTTATATGTCTAACTTAAACTTTGATACATGAAGTTATATCTATATATATATATATATTATATTTTTAAAGGAAATTCTTCTAGATACTATAAGCTCTTTTGATGGATTATTCAAACACTTCAAAAGTAACTTTTAGATTGTCTAGGAAGTCAAAGACAACTTCTAAAAGCTCAACAAAATAGACACTTGACAAAAAGATATGATTTAGACTGCATCTTGTTTTGTTAGTTTCTAGTCTGCGATATTTGTTCTTTTTAATTTTTTTAGCACAAATAGTTATCTTTGGAATTTTCCATTGGGTTAATTTCAAAAATAGCACCTGTGAGAAAAATATTATTAAAACTAACACCACTTTTGTTTTCTTTCATTGTTAGCACTATCATGTCATTTTTTCTTTTAATTTTTGGGAGCCATAAGCTTTTAAGGGATGCCAAATTCCGAGATTACCCCCGTCTTTCCACCCGCCCAAATCTCCCTCGGATGCCCTAACCTAATTTTCAAATCATTTTCATTATTTTAGAGAGAGAAAGAGAGCGAACGAGAGAGAGAGAGAGAGATACCATAAGAAAACCATCGGAAACCACTCCAAAATCGCTCGGAAACCATTGGAAACCACCACCCACGCCCTTTATAAAGCTTTTCGAACTCTGTAATGGGTGAAGAATCTTCAAAAACCACCCAAACCCAGTCGAAAATTCATGAGTCTACCATGTCCAAACCCACAAAGTTGGCAGAGAAAAACATTACTCCCAAAAGGAGGTCTCCTTGACTAATGGCTTCGGCAGAGAAACGGCCACCGGTGGAGAAAAACCCTAAAAAACCGGCACCAGAGAAAACAAGAAAGTTGTTTGAGGAAGGGTTGAAGAGAAAGCATGGAGAAAATAAAGTTGAGGAATCCAAGAAGGCGAAAAGAACGTTAAAAGAGAAGAATGCGGATGTTGAAGAGGTAAAAAGTTTACATTTTCAATTAACTTTTTAAAAAGTTTTCATTTTTAATAGACATTTGGTAAAAATATGCCTTTCTAATGAGGACGTTTGCATTTTTGACTGATTTTATAAAAATAATTTTACGATTTTATATGTTTTTTTTATGAGATTCTGCATTTCTAATTGATTTGTTGAAAAAAATTTGCATCAAAAACCTAAAGTTTGTATCTTTATTTGATTTTGTGATATAAACTAAAAGTTTATTAGTTTGGTATTTGGATATTGAGAGGAAAACTGAGTGTATTGGTTGATATAAATATTTGGTTACCGAAGGTGTTTGGATTTGTGTTCATGTTTTGTTAATTGTTGGTGATATTGAAAAAATGCTGTTGTGTAGTTATTTATTTGAGATCACATTGTAATTTTACCTATTGGTCATTTTTATGATGACTTGTTGGTCATCAATTTAATTACTTAGAGTTATTTTCTTTCATACTTGTCATTTTTACAATTAATTGTTGGTCATTGTTGATGTTGTAATCCGCCCCGATCACAAAATCCTATTTCCAAGAGTAACCCAACCACGTGGAGGTGGAAATATCCATTCGCCTGAACTAGTTACTATTGACCTGACTTGATCTGACCAGAAGCCTCTTCCCGGGAAACCATGCTACCCGGCCAGGTGTTTACCACCTCATCGAGGTTTACCGTGTATCCAGGTTAGATAGTACCCGGGGACGACGCGGATGCTCTGGACAGTCAGCCCTTCGCACGGGGTACCATGTGTATGACCGGCGGTGGCCCCCTATCACAGCACTCAATCCGCCGCTTGACATCTGACATAAAGCCTGCTACTACACATATCACATCGTCAACTTCCACCACCTGCCCCATATCACATCACTAACTTCCGCCACCTGCCCCGACTGGGGCTACGCTTATTGGTGCCGGCGGCAACTTACCCTAGTGTCCCCTATACCAGACCATGGACACGTGGCACCGGTCCATTGGACCTATAACTCCTATGCGCCTGAAGCCTATTTACCCGCTGGGAGCACTAGGGAGCCGACCCAACCGAGTCACCCGAACACCCGAGTCCGCGGGGAATGCCTATAAATAAGAGGTCAGCCCACCATTTGAGGTATGGACAATTTTCCTTGCCAAAGCTCTGCCTCTCCGCTTGCTCATCAGTACCCTCACTGACTTAAGCATCGGAGTGCCTGTGACAGACATCCCACCGGTGTCCCCATCACTTCGAGATGCTTCCCTTTTGCAGGTGACCCGTCGCAGAGTGACTGTGCAAGACCAATCAGACCAAGCAATCACATTGGGTGTTGTGCCGGAGATTTTCGGCATCAACAGTCATAAATATAATTACTCTCTTGTAATACCATTATCATAGGTTCAATATGTTTGACGTGTACCGGATACTGAAATTACTCATGCAAAAATAAATACTTTCGTTAACATTATAGAGACTTGAAAAAACTTAAAAAAGTGATTGTCACCCCGACGGTACAAGGGAGTGATTTGACAACCATGCATAAAGAAATTTCTGAAGTTGAAGACACTTGGTTGGGCTGGGCAGGTCTTGCACAACATAGTAATGCATTTGACGGATCACTCAAGAATGGGTGATGCTTTGTGGTTTGCGGTTGGTGAAGACTTGGGAAAATTTTCCATTAAAGAGTTTTGCCTGATAACCGGCCTGAAATATGTAGGATCTACCTATCTCACACCGGCAATTCATAACCGATTAATGAGTAGATATTTTTCTACATTACAAGCTGTGTCGAGAAAACATTTGGAGGTGCATCTGTCGAATGCAAAATTTGACAACAATGACGACGTTGTCAAGCTTGGCTTATTATACATGATATTTTGCAATCCTCTTGCAAATTCAAATTCTGTGAAGATATACCCGAAATATTTTGCCCGATAACTTGGAGGAATTCAATGCTTTTCCATGAGCATGCTCTCATAGGAGGTAATCTAAGTTGCAATACATAATGTAGTTGAAAACATGTTGTCTTCAAAGAGAAGACCATTAAAGAAAGCTAATAAAGTACATTACAGTAGCGCAGGCTTTCCTTATGCATGTGTTATTCGTTAGGGCATATGAGAGCATCCCAATAATAACAGGAAAATTCACGACCAAGCATGTTGAGGCCAATCCTCGTATGCTGTCATGGACTTCCTCAGATAATGTGAAGTTTGATGCTGTTATGTTGGCTTTAACTGTTGTTGGCGAGAAATAAGTAATTTCTATATTATTATCACTGTTAGTGTCAATACAAGTGTTGGTCATTTACATAATGACATGTGGTAATTTTTGTAATACCCATACTTTTGTTAGTATCAATACCAATGTTGGTCATTTATATAATATATTGGTAGTAATTTTTTATTGAATCAAATGTGTGCTGCTGCAGTGTTTTCTGATGATGCAAACTAACAGAGAAATGAATGAACCATGTGTTGCACAACTATATTTGAAGAAGAAGGACCCTACGATTGTGTCTCAGGCACCTTGTAAGACACCTGTCATGCAATCGAGTATTGTGACAAACTCCAATTGGTTGGAGTTTCAGAAAAAGATTCGAGAAGAGGTCGATTCAATGAACAAAAAATTAGAAAAGTTAATAATGGGACAGAAGAAGTCCAGGAAGCTTCTGTATAGGGTTCCAAAATTGTTATGTAACCTCAATGACAAGATTAAGGGGAACCCAACCACTGCGTACCATGTGAGCTATAGGCACAAGAGGAATGCTCAGAACGATGACTTGAATGCCATGAAGAATGATTATGATGACCTTCGATTCGGCCCTCAAGACAATGGCTTCCTTGACTTTGACTTTGACATTGCGAATAAAGGTGTGAAGGCAGTCATGGACTTCTTAAATGGCAATAAGGTGATTGTTTGTAGTTACTAGTAATTTCCTTGATGACCCCATGGTAATTCATATAAAGACAGCTAATGTTTTTCCCTTTTGCAAGAAGACAAAGATGAAGAAAAGGATGAGGAAGAGGAAGAAAATGAAGATTGACGAGGGAGAAAATGATGAAGTAATCTTGAAAAATTATATGTTGGGTATACCTTATATACAAATGGTCACTGTAATGAGCAACTGGTGATTTTTATGATGACCCATGGTAATTAATATAATGACCGCTAATATGTTCCCCTTTTGTAGGAAGATGAAGATGAAGAGGGAGATAAAGAGAAAGAAGATGAGAAGATGAAGAAGAGGAAAAAGGTGAAGACGACGAGGGAGAAAACAATGAGGTAATTCTGAAAATTTCTGTGTTGGGTATACCTTATATGCAGATGGTTATTTCTATAATGACTAACTGGTAATTATTATTATGATCTAACTATGAAAAAGATAAAGAGTATGAAGAAGAAGGAGAGGAGAAAGATGAAGAGGATGAGGATAAGAAGGATCAAGAAAAGAAAGGAGATGACAATGAAGACAATTGAGAGGAGGAGGGAGAAGCCAAGGACAAGGAAGAGAAAAAGTATGAAAACGACAAGGAAAATGAGGAAAAGAAAAAGGATGAAGCAGCCAAGGAAATAGAGGAAGAGAGAAAGGATGAAAAAGCCAATGGAGATGAGGAGGAGATAAATGATGAAGAAGCTGCCATGGAACAAGATATAGAGGAGAGAAATGATAAAGAAATAGCCAAAGAACAAGAGGAGAACATAAATGATTATGTTGTTACACATGTACTAATTTCTATAACAAACAAACATGGTCATTTTGCTTGTTACCTTCAAGTCATAATTTTTTGACTTGTTTGATATTTGTCATTTAAAGATCCATGAACAGAAGAGGTCCAGACTTTCAAGGGTTGGACAAAAGAGGTCCAGACTTATGGTTGAGGGTGGCTCAGCAGCCTATGCTCCGACAAAGATGGTCAAAGTTTCCACCCTCCCATGAGGTCTATCAGATGAATCTCCTAAAGAGAACTTATATCAGTTCAGGGGTGTTGATAAATAAAGGATTATTGAAGTAGCATCCTCAAGGGTAATTTGGTTGTGATGAAGAAATGGCCTTTTGCTTTGAAAATGATAATTATTATTGTCCTTACTAATTTAATTATTTTTTTTTTAGGAAACGGCCTGCCTGATACATCGCAAAGTATGAGACGTTGGACAAACCCCATGACCTTGGATTTAAGGCAGTTGAAAAAAAAAAAGTTGGTTTTATGAGTTGACAACCTCTCATGTGTGGCTTTGGGATGAAGTAAGTAGTTTTTTTTTTTTTTATTATTATTTTTTTACCCTATAGTCAATTTTTGTTGACTTTATGTGAACTAAATCATTTGTGCTAACTCGTACTGTTTTTCCCTTTGCTTCTGGTTTGTGTATTTAGCACATAAATGTTGTATTCTACTGTCTAAGGAAGAAGATTATGTATTTTTTCTGAACTGCTACAATGAAAGGTCACAACAGTAGACACGTTTTTTAGTGCCAAGATTGGTGCTTTATAACATGTCTAGAAGAAAGCACCAGATAAATTTAATTGGGGATCGTGTGATTCTTTACTAAAGATCATACTTGGTGTGTCTATCCTTTGCAATTTGTCATGATTTGAGGTGAGTACTGTACTAATCCTAATGCACTTGGAAGATTTAAACATTGGATATTAGAAAAGCTAGACCTTCAGAATAGAACATTGGATATTAGAAAAGCTAGACCTTCATAATAGAACCATTGGAGTGTATGACTATTTGAATTCTGAAGG
This sequence comes from Ficus carica, assembly GCA_009761775.1. Lineage (NCBI taxonomy): Eukaryota > Viridiplantae > Streptophyta > Magnoliopsida > Rosales > Moraceae > Ficus > Ficus carica. The sequence continues at coordinate 18,655,969 of CM019748.1, read as the reverse complement.
CTCTCACAATGATAAGATCCGGGAAGCATTAGAATGTATGTCCAAGTTTAATCCAATGCCGGCTGAGAGGATCAATTTATTCAAATTCAAACCAAGAAACCCTCCGGGAACTTGCCCAATACCTGTCACCATTATGCAAGATATTCCATGACAAGAAAAATAGGTGAGTTACTGTACTGATAAAGTATTCCTACGACTTTCTTAACATTGATAATGATGTGGTTTATGATTCCTTCTCATTTGTGAACTGTGAAACAGGGGTGACTGTGGCATTTTTATCATTAAGAAAGCTGAATGTTTGATAGAATAGAGGAACATCTGTTATTGGGTTATTCAAGGACGCATGAATATGTTTCGGGAGTGGTTAACATGTTATCTGTGGTCTCATGTAAAGATGAAGGTTGAAGACAATTACAAAAGTGATGGGGAGGTGAATATGATAGACATCTAAATAACACTTTTTTTTTTTTAATGTTTTTATATTTCCTTGATGTAAATAGCCCTATTATGTTCTTAATTAGAAACCATTTTTAAAGTTTTAGAACTCCTTTTGTTATAACATGTAATGATTAACATGTTATTTTTGCTCTTCAATGTATTTTTTGTCAAACTATTAGTACTGATACAGTCATAATGTAATTGACCTGTTGGTCATTACGAAAATGACCATTTGTGTTAAACATAATTTTAGAACTATCAAATGTTATGAAAATATAATTTTTTTTTTTATTATAAACAATGTATGACAACTCTCATTTGTATTTTAAAACCTTTCTTGTAATGTCAATATCAAGATATATATATCACACCATTAGTATTGAGAAGGTCATAAGTCATTATGAAAATGACCATTTGTGTTAAGCATAATTTTAGAACTATCAAATGTTGTGCAAATCTAATTTTTTTTTTTTTTTTCATTACAAACAATGTATGATAACTCCCATTTGGGTTTTAGAACCCCTCTTGTTACGTCAATGTCAAGATATGTGTAACACACCATTAGCACCGAGAAGGTCATAATGAAATTGACTTATTAGTTATAATAAAAATGACCATTTGTGTAAACATTATTTTAGAACTGTCAAATGTTATGCAAATCTAATTATTTTTCATTAAAAAAAAATTGTATGACAACTCTCATTTGCTTGTAACCCCTCTTGTTATGTCAATATCAATATATATGTAACACACCATTAACACTGAAAATGTTATAATGAAATTGACATGTTAGTCATTATAAAAATGACCATATGGGTTAAACTGTCAAATGTTATGCATACACAGATAACCAAACACAATCAGTCATAACACCTAAATAAGAAACCCACAAATGTAGTACTTAAAATCAATAACATAAAGTTATAGCAAATTGTCAATGGATACAAAATAGTGATAGTATTTATAAAAACCATCACATAAATGTGCTCTGAGATGTGAAAGATTTCTGCGACCTTGTTGTTGAGCCTGTGCTTAACGGTATTGGGTTAGTATAAATTTGCTGGTTGTGTCTCTCCATAACCATGACATCTACTGTCAACGGATAAAAAATAGTGATAGTATATTTAAAAATCATCACATAATGGTGCTCTAGGATGTGGAAGATCTCAGTGATCTTGTTGTTGCGCCTGTGCTTAACGGTGCTGGCTTAGTATGAGTTTGCCGGTTGTGTCTATAACCATGACATCTGCTGCATCGAGTAGTCTCTCGTTCATCACCTTGGGACAAAATCCTAATAATTCTTGGCCTTCCAGGACCATGCTTCGTCTTGGGAGGATTGACAACTTGGGATCTTACTTCTTTAGAAACATCCCAGTTTTCGGTGCTACCAATCAAATGGACTACAGGTTCTTACGCAGCAAAGATAGCCTATTTTGTGTAGTAATGGGAGCCACAATTGTACGGATCAATTCATCTATGGTTACAGATGGCCATAGCATGAGGATAAGAAATTTGATCCACCTGAAAGCATCTGCATGTATAGGTCCTTTCTCTCATATCCATAATCCAGTTCTGAGTAACCTTGTTAGTAACGGCATACTCAAACTGATCAGCTAGCCGAGGTTGTAAACAAAGGGAACTTAAACACATTAGTTTCTTCGAAGTCATTATCAAAATTACTACATGGTCATTTAAAAAATTACCGGTCATTACAAAATTTAACATATACCATAAGTCATTTTTAGTTGTTATTACATATCATCACTGTTAATCCCAATGAAAAATGTGTTCAAAGAAGTTTCTCTGCCTTAGGGGCCAGTTTCAATGTAAGTATCAGGGCCTCTTCACGTCTTTCGACAAACCACATTTGTAGTAGTTCCCTTAACCATTTTGTCAAGAATCCCACTAGCATTAACCTAGCTTTCCGATCCACATTGTTCAATGACTTAGCAATGTTGGTTGTCATGATCGTATACCTCCATCCATTGAAGTATGCTCGCGACCATTTTTGAGGATCTACTTGCAAAATGTATCGGTGCATGTCGGGGTTATGATTCTGGATGGATTCCATATGATGCTGGTGCTCATTAACAAGTTACGTCCTTGATGCACCTTCAAAATAGGTCTTCATAGGGCCCTTGAAATCTTTGTACCTCGTTTTCAAGTTTGTAGCCAAATATTAAACACATATCCCGAAATCAACATCTGGATAGACAATGCTGGTTGCATATTCAATTCCCTTATGCCTTTCAGCCACAATAGCAAGAGACTCTCGCGTGCCTATTAAATCCCTTAGCTTCTAGAAAAACCATTTCCTTGATTCATTGCTCTCTGATGGAACGATACCAAAAGCGAGTGGAAATATGGAGCAATCTGCATCATGGCCACAAGTAGCATGCAACATTCCTCCAAACCTAGCCTTTAATGTCGATCCATCAACCATAATTACTGGATGACAATGAGGCCAACCCTGCTTCAATGCAGCTAAGCACGTGTATGGGAGAAGGGATAGGAGGCGGGATAGGAGGAGGGCTAAGAGAAGGGATATGATTGTTAACAGCTACAAGTTGTATGGCTTCATCGCTTTGTCCACCACCCTATAAGGTTTAACAAGTATGTGGTTACTTTTCCCTATCTTAGGTGGTATTTCTTCGGCCACTGACTCATCCAATGCATCGATGCTAATTGAAAATTTGCTAAGCACATGAACATTCTTCTTCTTTAGTTGTATGTATAAATTAATGTCAACGTCATACTATATCCTTACAGGAGGCATTCTAGGTTCAACAACGTGTTTTATGACTATAGTCTTATCTTGGCCCTTCAATCCAAAAACACTCCTCACCAACTCAATAAGACCAACATAAGTTGCAGTAAGGAGCACCAATATTCCTTTCATTTCACCACCAATATATCTCGATGCACTGTCCCACTAACCATTATACTTGTTGAAAACATAAACCATAGTCATTCCTAAATGAAACAACAAGATGTTAATCAATATCATAATAACCGTTTGGTCAAAATATTATTGACTAGGTTGGTCATCATAATGATGACCAAAAGGTCATTATGTTGTTTACCATTAATACTATTAAAAATTTTTTAGAATGGGATATAAGAGACCAAAAAAACATAGGAAATCTATCTTACTACCCAAAAAGCTACAGGAGACAACGGATGTTGCAAGATCTTACCCTCAAAAGTTTAACATGGTCATTTTTTATATTATAATCCAAAACACGAACCCATTTAAAGCATATAGAAACAAATAAAACGAAAGAACAAGCAGCATTTGTAACGACCCGCCTAGCACAGGCCGTTACCATATATACATACTTAACGTGTCTATTATTACGTACTTACATAGCGAAAACAGTGGAATTTTTTTTTTTATATATACGGTGCGAACTCACACGAATATGTACGTACTTATAAACGTTTGCCAAATAAAAGTGTTTGGGCATAAAATAATACACATAAATTAACAAAACGCGTAGCAGCTATTATCCCCACATTTCACAGTTCGCCTCGCCACGCTCCACCATCTTGCATCACATAATTCCCGTAGGTTGCTTATCTACAGCATAGACGTAAGACGTGAGCTTTCGCTCAGCAAGTATAACTATGACATCCGCGACACCAACAAATACTAACATAACACAACATGTCATAACATATGATAACATAGCTTAGCATAACATAATCATGCATGAACCATTTATGCTTCATTATGCTCTCTTATTCTTTCATAACTTATCTTACTTATGGGCTCCTTAACATAAGTGTCCGTACCGGGCGCGCAACTATGGAGTGGTTGGGGCGGCCAGTCCATTTCCAACTCAAACCATAGTCCAACCCAACCTAACGCGGGTCGGTACGACACAGGCAAGCTTGCTTGCCATCATACTTGTTTTTCATCATCTCATTCTTGATCTTGTTCTTATCATAAGAATTGGTGAGCATGCCTCATGATGTCACCCCATAATCATATTCATAATCATATCTTAACCATACCATAACTTTAATATACATCGTAGCATACATCATAGCATACATCTTGGCATACATCATAGCATACCTTATATCACACATCAAAACATACTTAGGTAAGTATCAAACAAAAGCCTATGCTGTAGGCGAAGTTGTACTTACCTCGTCTGCGATGTCCGATACCGTGCTGTTCAAGTCAGGACACTACAGCAATCTACCTTCTGTTATAATATAAAGGTAAGGGTCAGAAATGTTGGTGATATAACCAACATTCATTTATAACCTTAATTATATGCCCCCCTACATAACCATATGATATCCTACTTGGTTACATTAAGTAACCCTAGGGTTCAAAACTTACCCTATTCGGATTATAATTTAACTTTGGTTTCAAAATCCAACTTTTACTTTCTTTTTGGAAAACTCCATATTTTATGTACAAAATCCTTTGTTCAACTTCTGAAAATTTGTAACTCTTGAGTAGGATTTGTTAAAATTATTGAATGTTGGAAACTGCCTTTGGAACAGTTTCTCACTGCCAATTTATCAGTGTATGTGCTAAAATATCCTTTTCCTGTACTGTTTTTAGAAAATCCTGTGCAGGAATTTCCTGTTTCCTGCACAGTTTTTGAAATACAATTTTATTTAAAACTCTAGGTTGAATCTGGAAAAGTTTTCTTCACAAAAGTTTTATATCTCAAAAAACCCTACAACTTTTGTGTTTTACTCAAAACTCAGTTCGGGCTCTAACCTACTTGTTTCTCCTGTTGAACCCACCTGGCCGTGCATGAAGTCTGGGCACGGTCAGGCTCGGATTTTTGTAAAAACCGAGGCCGTTGGAGCCTTATTTTGGAAAACGGTCCTAATCTCCCCCTAGGAAAAACCCTTCTCTAAAACTTTCCTGTTTTACGTTTTTCCAAATTCGTCCTCTAAGGGCCTCAAAACCGGCTTTCCAGAATACTGGCCAGTTTTCACCCGAACTGGCAGTTTCCTTGCTTAAGTTGGTTTTATGTCCTAATCGTGCACTCTACCTTAATCGGCAGCAGCCGAGAGCCTAAGATCAAACATGCAACGCATTTCTAACGCAAAGCCTTATCATCATACATAATTGGGGACATACATCATCATCATACATTAAGCATAAAAACCCTAATATCCATGCATGCACATAACATACAAGGCTTATAAACCAAAACCAACCATAACCCTAATAATCAAGCACAAGACCTAAAATTCTAAACTAGGGCTTGAAAAATGAAATGAGCTTATGCTCTTATAAATTCAACTTGAAATACACTTAAATTTCAAATTGAAACTTAAATTGAAAAGCTTAGGGTGTCAAAGGGATTTTACCTTAATCAACCTCCAAGGTTGAACTAGACTTGGTTCACCCCTTTTTCCTCCCTTGCCACCAACTAGAACCGGCCTTCCTTGAGTGGTGGGTTTCCAAAATTTCCGGCTACCTAGCTTTGTCCCTCACCAAATCCGGTCACCTTGGACCTTTTCTCTCTCACTTTTTCTTCTCCCCCCACAACCGGCCTCTAGCCTAGAATGGGTACCAAAAATTTTTCAACTATTGTTTGTGGCTCCTACCAAAAATCCGACTACCCTAAGGCTTTTTCTCTTGGATTTTTCTTCTTCTCCCTTCCTTCCTTAAATTCGGTTTTTGAGAGTGAATTTGAGGGGAAATTTGGGCATAGTTTAGTTGCTTTTCTCAAATTTTGTGAACAAAAAGTCCACCCCCCACACCCATATTTATAGCTGATGGAGAACTTCTTTAATTGCCCAAAGGTCTTTAAAAAATTTATTATTTGCTCAAAAATCCCCTTAGGTGGCCGGCCACAATGGTCTAGAAACTCCCCCTAATTCTTTCCAATTTCTTGCTTAATTAACAAATGATGTCATAATTAAAAAGTTGAATGATGTAAGCCTCATTAAGACTACTTGTTTGGCCCTTTTTCTTAATATGCAGTTCATTTTTATGCTAACACAGATGTCTTCAATACTGGGCTCACTAATGCACAGTACTGTAATACTGAACTACAGTCCAAAATTCATCTGTGTAAAAATGAACTGTATAAAAATTTTCTTATAACTTAAAACCATTTGGCCCTTGATATCCTAAATAATGTGCTTGATTTTTCTATGGTGGTTTTGGATCTTATTCATACTATCTTGTCCGTAAAGACGGTTTTTCACAGTATAATTTCCATACTGCTAATTACATAACAATACCGTCATACCTTTGACTTTTTCTGGTCAACCATTGACTTTCTTGTCAAGATTTGACTTCCTTGGTTAATAGTTGACTTTCTTGGTCAACAGTTGACTCTCTTGGTCAAACTTTGACCAGCATAAAATCATAATATTTTCTACCCTTTTTACTTAAAAGGTCACGTGCTTGGCTAAGCAATCATTTTTGAGTCTTATAAAATTATAAGAACTCACAAAACTTAATAAAAACCCTTAATCGGGCTCTTTCATAAATACCTTCATGGTATAAGTTAAATTTCTTTACAAGAAATCATAACGTCGTAAAAAAAATCAGTTATTACAGCATTACCTCAGATCTGTACCTGATCTAAGCTAGAACGAGGCTGATGCAGAGTGGGAAGAGCTGCAAGTGAACCATGAAATGAGCTGGAACCTTCTTCAACTATGGTAAGGATAGAGAGGGTGAGGTGAATAGAATGAACAAGGATGAGAAGAGATTTGTTGGAGTTAGAGTGACATAGCTGAGCTTAGATCTTCAACAATGGTGAATAGAGAGTGTGTGAGACTAGGGTGAGAGGAAAGCAAGGGAAAAAATGAGAGATATAGAGAGAGGATAAGTTATATATTGTGGGTTGGGGGTGAGGGGGTGGGGCTGGGTGGGAAAGTGGGAAAAATGCAAGGTTTAGGATTGACTAAGTCCATTTCTGACTTTTTATAGCCACCTCAATTGATGGTGATGATGTGGTAATGCTAGCAATGAAAGGAAACAAAAATGTTGCTAGTTTTAATAATATTTTTCCTACATGTGCTATTTTTGAAATTAACCCTTTTCTAATAGGTGGGTTATACATATTTTCTATTTTATTTGACAATTAATTAAAGGAAAATTAGACTGAGACGTGGCCTTTTTCAATCACCTAACTTAATAGATGGCTTAACTTTTTTATTTATTTAAGAAAATGGATGTTTGTCATTTTTCAGATTTGGTCAATGAGTGATTAACTATGAAAATTAGTGATTGATTAATGGTTAATCAGTGATTGACCATAAGTCAATCACTGATTGACTATTACGTGGCCAATCTTGATTGACCATTTAATAAAATTGATTAACCATCTAAAAGAAATGACATTTTAACTAGTTTTTAAAAAATTCGGTCATTTATTATAAAATTTAAAAAAAAAAGGTTATTTAGCTATAAATCCCTTACTTAAATGTTAGGATGGAAAATAATTAGGGTCGGTAGTGCCAATGTAGTTGGTACATGCTTACACACCTTCTGATGCCTCTTATAACCTTATGAAAATTATAAATTTGCAAACTTTTCACAGCGAAAAATTATATATACATATAAATACACACACTAGACTATTAAAATTGCACCTGATGGGCGCCAGCGATCTCCCTCTGTCACCGTCACTAACCCGCAGAACCCATACCTCTCCTCCATGATCCCACAAAAAGTCTTGTTTTTTCCCCTATGGATATGTTTTAAAATACTATATATATATATATTTATATATATATATTCTCAGTTTTAGTAAATTATATGTTATTATCAAATTTACCAAAATGTCCTCGTATTATTCACTTGATCTGTTTCATACATAAGTTAACGAGAAGGACTAAATTAAAATATTTTTAAGACTTTAGCGTCATTTGATTTCATCTGAGAAAAACAACAGGGACTAAAATGTTACAAATATAAAAGTTTAAGGACCAACAAAGCAATTTATTATAAAATGAGATTATATAGTAAGAAATGTTATTAATTCAATTTTGACATCTTTCATATCAATGCCTAATAAATTTAATAACAGATCATTCGGTCTATGTTGCATGTATAATTTAGCTGTAATTTCACATCTAACTTCACAAAAAAGGTGAAGAGTTTCGGATCTTTGAGTTTTGGTGAAGAGTTTGAATCTCTGAGAGAGAGAGAGTTTTGAAGATATACATGTGAAAGAACAGCTAAACTTTTATGCAGTTTGAATTCAGGAAGTCTGCGATTAAGACCTATATATATATATACAACAAATCGAAGATGAACATATCTAATGTCGTGTGAGAATTATTAATTATCTTGAGCATTTTCCTTTTCTACAACGATATTGTCCATCGCATGATCAGGAGTAAATTTTGTGACACGACCACTGCTATTGCTTCTGCTCCAAGTTATGGTGTTGTCTGCAGTGGAAGTTACAATAATGTGAACCGACTCCGGTTGATGTCCAAAGCTCTCTGAATTAGGTGATAATGACTGCTTTATCTTCTTCATCTCTTGTCCTTTTCCCCACAGCACAAGATACAACCCCACCACAATCGGCACTGCGGCTAATACACTGTCAATATTCAATCACATTTTGATCACATTGCGAATGGTGATCAGCAGCGGAGTTAGAAAATGGTTAGCGGGAGTGCTATAAAACAAAGATATATATATATATATATATATATATATTTTCTAAAAGAACATAATCATATATTTTAATAATGAAATATGGGCATAATAATTTTTTTTAAATAAAATGGGCGCATAACTACATTCTACATAAATTTTAGAAGTAAAAATTAAAGTTTCAAAATTTGAATTTGAGTACAGTTATAATTTTAGTTATAATTTTTCTTATAAAATAGATGTACAATTAAAATTTTACAAGAATTCAAGATTGAAAATCAAATTTGAATAATATGAGTGGAGGTGCTTGACTCCACTGATTTGGATGTAACTCTGTAGCTGGATGTGATAACAATTTATTTGTGAAATAGTAAACAAGATACGTAATTGAATATTAAAGATCTCTTGTTATATATATATATATATATATATATATATTAGCCTCTAATTAAGTCCATAATTCAGATTCCAATAACCTTTACATTATAAGGAAAAAAAATTTAAAGAGATGCTATATATGTGTGTTGAGATGAATGTGTATGTATGTGTGTGTTAGATGTGTGTATTTACCACATACATAGATACATACATATATATATATATATATATATATATATACCTCCCCAGGTGTAACTTCTCGTTGAGCAGCAGACACCCAGCTATAGCTACAAAAACCAGCAAGAGAGGGTTGAAAACAGACACGTACACTGGACCTTTCTTGAGTACACACCACGTTATAAGTGTCACCATTAGTCCAGAAGCCACAGTACCCTATAGGAAATATATATATCATTACTAGATTAATATACATATATATATATATATATATATATATCATCTACTTGCATGCTAATACTCGGGGAAAAAAAAGAAGAGAATTTACCAAATTGATTATTTCTTTTGTAATAAGAATATGTACACGCATGTGTGGATGTATAAACAACACGTATATATCAATATCACACATGTAAATTTCATATTTTAATCACGTAGATTACAGGTTCTGAAAAAACTATGTATATAGGTTTAAATGTAAAAATATATATATGTATACACACATATATCAGGGGACACATGCACCACGCTGAGATTTTCCTTTTATGGTTGTGAAAAGTTGACGGATCAATTAGTAAGTATATTAATCTTCCGAATATACATTTATATATAGGTACGTATACAGGTGTATATGGACTCTAAATTTGTTGTCTTATTTTTCAAGAAATCCGGGACAACATATCTCTCGACTCGTATATACGTATGAAGTCTATACGTGTGACACAAACAAAGTGGCTTACGGAGTATAACACAGTTAGAAGCCTAATATTCCAACCTAGCTTCCACTGGCTCCAGTCCCTCTCTGTGCAGAGGGCAAAAATTACTGCTTGGATGGAGGCCATTATTGACATAAGAGCTGAGGTTGTGTAATAGCAGGGATATTTCTCACTCATTTTAGCCTGTCAAGACAGCAAAATTCAGGGAAATAACAAAAACAAAAGATGTACAGTTTTATTAATTTCTTCATGAGACTTTAGATTTGCCTGTATCTGACATCGAATTGTTTATTTTACTCTTTTTTTTTTTCTTTTTTCTTTTTTTTTTTCTAAAGACATTGAAATATTGATAATTTAAATTTTGAAAATGTATGTTTGTTGAAAAAATTGTTTGGAATAAAAAATCATAAAAACTTGAAATATGTTTGGAAAAATTTATCAATATGAATTTTATTTCGTTTATCTTGAAATTTTATGTAATTAAAGAAAAAAATCTTATTTGGACTTCAAATAATAAAGTTATATATGGAATTTTGTAGACATTTCAAATTTGAATAATAAAAAGTAGTTTTGAGTTAAAAGAATAAGATTTAAAAAAAAAAACGGAGATGTGTTTGGAGAAGTGTCTAAACACTCCCTTGGACTTCTTTTTTTCTTTAGAAGTATATGTGCATGATTAAGATTTGGAAAACGAAATAAGCGTTAAAAATAACCTGAACGATGAACCATATGGAGAAACATGCAGAACTGCTGACAGCTAATAAGCAACCCAAGAGATGATTGCCAGAATCTGCATGCGACGATGCCACGTTACTAGTTTCATGCTGACGATCTCGATGTAAAAGGTCAACATGTGTTGACCAAATGTCAATTTCCACACCTTTGTAGAAGATTAGAATCAGGGCTCCACCTATTCCCAGTAGTGATCCCAATATCTTAGCCTTCCCTCCTGAGTTTTGAAAATTCAGCTTCTCTAACCTGATATATATAAATATATATATATATGTATACGCACACACACATCATAATCTTTTAGTAAATTGGCAATATTAGTGTATAAAAAATGAATATACATATATGTGCGTGTGTGTGTGTGTGGGAGGTAGTGAGGGAAATATGCGTGTACCTGAATAAGACGGCTAAAATGAATGTCATAGCAGGAATCAAGTTGGTCATGGCCGAAGCAAATGTTGCCGATGTTAAAATCAAGCCTTGCAGATATAAACTTTGTGACAGTGATGCCCTGCAGTAATTATTGATATTCGTTATTCAGGTTTTATACACAATTTATTGGATTATATTCATTTCTTGCACTAATTCGAAGGTAAATTAGCCCCGCCACCCCCCCCCCCCCCCCCCCTTTTTTTTTGGTTAAAACATAACTATAGGAAATTCAGAGGTAAATTTATTTGACAAAAGGATCCAAAAACTTCGGTAAACAATCTAATCATAAACAAAAAAACTAGCTAAGAAGTGAGTCACTTAATTCCCTTTAAAAGCGTAATAAACAATACCACTTTATGCAATTGAAACCGAAATACATACATATGTCATCCATGACATAAGCTTTTTGGAATTGTTTGCTTTTCGGAATTGTTTTTTACGAAGACATAAAACCCAAATTTTATTCCCTAAAAAAAAAAGACCCAAATTTTATTTTTTCTAAAGGAAAATTTAAATAAAAAAAAAATCACATTTTACTCTTATATATATACATTATTTGTTTACGTAATATTAGTTGATCACATAAAGTAGCTACGTGTTTGCATCTATTGGTAGTGGGTGAGTGTTATTGTGTCAACATCTCCACTCTTCGCTGCTTGACACTTGTAGTCTTTGCCTAAAGTTTGCAAAGACTCACGTAAAAAACGTGACATTAATAGAGATTGCGCTTCTATACTAATTACCACAACTTTACAAATTCAAAAACGTCTTAACTAGTTTGTATTTTATTTTATTTTATTTTTTCGCCTAATATATTATCTTTATAATATATAGTACTATTAAACTAAAAGAAATAAATCATCTATATGTTGCAACTTACCCGAATAACCCACATAGAAATGCCTGAAAAAGAAGCGTCCATGTCAGCTTTGGTCTGCTTTTCCTGTTCGGTTCGCTATTTCATTAGTTTACACAGTTATTAATAAAGTGTATGTATGTGCAGCAGCGGAGCTAGTGAGCATGTATTTATTAAAATCAAGTCTAGTATGAGAGCTCTATTTTATAATACGACAAATTGTTTTGCTCAATGTATATGACGATGAGCTTATGGGTAAAAGATTATGGGTAAAAGAGAAGAGTTTTAAATAGGGATATATCATCATTTTGTTTTGCTTTTTTGGAATTTTTTTTTTTCCGCACCCCTCAATAAATTATACAAAACCCGGAACAGAAAGGATTGCGAACCTCCTTTATCTGTCGAAAGAGAGTAATTAATGGCTTCCTTATAATATTCCAGTTTTTTCCTGTGTAACGTTTAGAATATATATATTTTTCAATAGAAAAGAAGAAGAAAATCCTGGAATATCTGAAAACATGAAGTTTCTTTATTGGGCAAAAAAAAAAAAAAAAAAGACAACATTTTTTTTTTGACGTTTATAAACTCCTGCTAAATAATATCCGAAGAAAGGGGAGATTTATTTTTTAAAACAGATAAAAATAAGGAGAAAATAAAGAGAAAAAGAAATAAATAGTTGTAAATTATAGTACCTTTCAATGAAAAGGGCAAGGGGAAGAATGAATGCAGTGGAGAAAATAGAGCGGTAAGCAACAATAACCTTGAAATTCATTCCGTCATTAGCGGCCAGTTTGTACAACACATTCACTCCAGCAAATGCAAACTGAACCACCACCATTAACAGAGCTGGCTTCACCCCATCCATAGCCTCTCCAATATGTTGTCTCCCCATACACACCCTTACTTACCAGAGAAATCTAGAGAGAGAGATATGGGATTAATTTCTAAAGTTAAAATGAAATGCAAATAGGAATATTGTTCATCGCTTATTACTCGCAAATGACATATATATATATATATATATATATTTTTTTTATAATGTACAAACATGATGAAAGAGCACCGGCTAGCTATTTGGCCCTCAATGATGTGGCAGCCGACTAATTAAAATTTCCAATCTAGTGAGGAGTCAACCTATTGTTTAATGAGGGCGCACATTAGAGGATAGAGATTTTAAGATTATATTTATTTATATTCTTTAAATTTTAAGATTACTCTCACTTTATTCTCTAAATTTTAAAAATTCACATTTGTCATGTGAACTTTGAATTTGACCCCATTTTAACATTTCTATCATAATTTCAGTTAAAAACTAGCGAAAAATAGGGAAATTAATACTACTTTGTTAGGATATATGCTAAAAACAAATAAATATAAAGACTATATGATTGTACTTAATTCATTTTTTTTATATATTTTTAACTGAGATTTTAATACAAATGATAAAATGGAATTAAACTCAAAGTTCATGATAGGACAAAATTGGTGTTTTTTAAGTTTAAGGGATAAACTGGTGATCCTAAAATTTAAGGACATCCATGAGAATAATTATGAGAAGGCTTGTACATGAATAATAAATATTTAGTGGGATAAAATGATAAAAATGAAACGTTTTTGAAATAAATTGAAGAAAAGAAAAGTTCATAGAGAAGAAATTAAGTATACCACCGGTCATGAATGACTCCACGGGTAGAGATTTAAACATGTTTTATTGTCATTTCAAAATTTTCCTTTTAATCCCCAAAAATGAACGGACCATACGTTCTATCACATTATTAGCAGTCTTTTTGTATTTATTATCGCGAATAATGGTACTATAAATGTTTTAATACATTTAATTAGGTTATTATGATCACAAATAGTAATGCAAAGCTTTAATATTTTTAGCACGCTAGAATATGGTAACTTTTACTAATCGTGGTGCTCATAATTACTCTTACTGTTCCGTGTTCCAGACGCTATGTGGCAATTGTTTACGTAATTGTCTACGTGTCCACTTCAGAGAAATTTATAAACCGTTATATCCTCACTTCAAAATTTCTCTTTTAACAATAACAACTTGGAACGGAGTTCCCTATAAAAAGAAATAGGAATGGACTTGACTTCTCCTTTCATGTCTATTACTAAATAAAACTGAGAATTATAAGGATACTTACATCTTATTACGTTGTAATTAGGAATAAGCATTAATAGTAATTATAGTTTTTGAATTTTTGAGTTAAACTTTAAATGATCCTAAAAAATACAAGTTGGCTTATTCTGTACCCAACAACTAAAAAATGACGACCTAGCTTCTATGTAAAGTTAATAGTGATCTTAGTGCTATTGAGTTTTGACCCTCGATCGATTGGAAAATTCCTTCAATTGCCGGGGTTATGTCAAAAAGAGTCTTATACGTGCTCGATTTCTATGTGCCAAAATATATTCCCGTTATTAAGCTTCAAGAATATGTTTTTTCTTTTTGAGCGTCATCAGACTCTACTGATGGATCCATTCTTATTGAGGGATCTTGCCTCATGCAATAGGATTTTTTTTTTTTTTTATTTTTTTTTGTTTTTTTTGTTTTGTATCTACGTAGTGAGTTTAATGAAATTTCCCCTTAAAAATATATATATAAAAAAAAAACTTAAAAATGACACAGAACTCCTTCCTTTCCAAGTACTTAACATAATTTGCACATTGGTACTTTTGTCATTTAGGCATTAATTTTTCTAAGAGTAATTGGCCTAAATAGTCTCTGAACTTTTTATAAGGTGACGGTTTTGTTCCTGTTTTATTTTTGTTAGCTAAGAAGACCTTGAACTCTTAAAAATGTTGATCATGATAGTAATTTCCGTCCAAAACTGTTAAAATTTTAATGGAATATCTAATTTAAGAGGATATTTTAATAATCCAACATTAATTAATATAACAAAAATAAAAAAAATCATAAAAAAACTAAAATTCATCTCTTTTCTCTCTCTCTCTCTCTCTCTCTCTCACATTGGTGGATTCGGTTTGGGGGTTGGTTCCATTGGGGCTGAGAGCTGGATTTTGAGGTCGATGAGTGGGTTGGTTCCGTTGGGGCTGAGAGCTGGATTTTGAGGTCGATGAGTGGGGGTCCGAGCTCGATGGTGTTGGCTCCCAGATCGAGATACAAGGGATGGGGTGGTGGGGAGCCGAAACTTAGATACCCCGGGGGGGGGGGGGGGGGTGAGGCAAGGGACCCGTATGTAGATGCGGCAGCGGCGGCGGCCAGGGGGGGCTTCAACGGTGCGGCTACCTCTCTCCTATCCCCCACCGACGACTCCCTCTCTCCCCCCCTCCCACATCCCCACCCCCCCTGCGGTGGCTCCCTCCCTCTCTCTTTGCTTATTTGGTTTTGGTGTTTTGTGGTTTTTTTTTTTGTTTTTTTTTGTTTTTGTTTTGTTTTTGTTTTGTTTTTTTGTTTTTTGAGAAGTGGTGTTTGTGGTTTGAGGGGGAAAAAAGTAAATGAAAAACTGAGAGAGAAGGGAAATGAGTAAGGAAATAGAAAATTAGAGGTATTTTGGTTTTTTTACTATAAAAATTATGACTTGATTAAGATTCCGTTAGAAAACTAACGGTTTTGGATGAAAATGACTATAACGGCCAATATTTACGAGTTCGGGGTCTTTTCGACTACAAAAAATAAAACAGGGATCATATCATACCCTTGTAAAGAGTTAATGGACTATTTAGGCCAATTACTCTTTTTCTAAATGGTGAATGTAACATATTTAGTAAAGAGTAATTTCTTAACGGTTTTAGTCACCGAAGGAGTCCTAAATGCACCAAAATTGCAACATTTGATAAGCTCATAGGAGGACCGTTTTATATCATTTAGAATTATATGGGACAAAATAAGATAATCACTTTTCTTAGAGGCCAAGTTTGGAATTATTCTTAAAATTTTAACTTCAGGATCGTAATTATAATTACGCACTATCCAATTGTTTGCGTATACGCACCTCCTAATTCCCTATCTAGTTTCCTTTTTGTTTAATCTATTCCTATGAATTTTTACAGTTCTCGTTTTTGTGATGGAATTCTATTTTTCTTTGTTATCAAGCAGTGCAATGGAATTTCCATTTTCCCACTGGCGCACCACTGAAGAAAAAAAAGGGATCTTAATTAGTGGGTCTGGCAGAGAGGCTCTATTATGTACGGTTGCATGAATCTTTAGTATGATTCGTCTTTAAAAAGGACGTCACCTCATACGTGATCACATTAAGCACAATCTACTAAACATTATTTAAATATGTTTTACTTGCGCACTTGCGCAGCCATTCAATTCTCAAAGTATTGATCCTAATTTTAGGGTACTTATCACATATTTATAACAAATTGATGTCACTTAAATTTATCATCTTTTGATAACTTATTCCCAATTTTTAATTTAGAAGTTTGCCCTTTGAACTTTCTAAATAATTATAATATATATCATTTAGTTTATTTTACATTAAATGGAAGGTTAGTATATTTGGATTTTATATTAGATTTGAAAAGTTTTGATCGGAAATGGGGTTTTTTGTCTTCACAATAAGCATATGTACAGATTGTTCGTGACTAAATTACAGAATACGAGGTATATTGTAATAATTTAGCAACTCATGAGGGAAAGTGTTAAAAATTAGAAGTTCAAGGGATCAATTACAAAAAGATGACAAGTTTTGGAGGGCAAACTACCAAGTACCCGCTTATTTTATTTTGAATTGGTACCCATCCACAAGATATCTTCTAGTTTCATTTTAGCCCGCGTCATTTAATTACTTTTAATGGTTTTGATGTCCCAATGTTTTAAAATACATAACTTTGCCCTTCGTTAATATTCTTCATATCTATAGCCCGTGTCTATTACAAAAACTGCACGAGATAGTTTTAAGATGGAAAAAATGATAATTAAATGGGAAGATCCGAAAAATAAGGGGAAAAAAGATTTGTGGTTGTTGAGATCTATTTTTTCTTCTTTTCAGAATTTATTTATTTTTCAACATTGCTGGTATTTTCTTTAGCCATTTTATCCCTCTGAAATCCTTAAAATGTGATTCTCATTCTAGATCTCGTAAAATAATGGCCAGTTAATTAGTACTTAATGGTCCAAACAACATATTTTAAAAATCTAACACTTCACCTAACTTTTATTGATTGTCAACTATTTTCGTTATGAATCCTACACCAGTTGAACTTTCACATTTTTCCTACTTTTCACCTCAACTTTCCATTTGCACTACTACAAAAAGTACATTACACGACGGAGATTACACGACGTGTCACGCCCCAACTTAAACCATCTACGTAGGGGAAACGACTACGTAGATGTGGGCCGTCACCTTACTTACTTACTTAACTTAATTCTTAAAAAGTTTTAAGCTTGCTGAAAATTCCAGTGTAATTTTTTTTTCTTTAAAACTTTATTTTAAAACTCTTTTACTTTCAAATTTAACTTGACTTAATCTTATACTTTTTCTCGTACATAAAACTTAACTTATCTTCATACATATTCATATGTACTCACCTGAGTACCAAGATCGTGGACCAGACCCGACCTAGCGCGGATCGGTACAACACGAGGCAACTTGTTTGCCATACATACTTGAAACTTTTCTTAAACATAACAAAACACATTTAACAAACGTATTTTACAAAAACATATTTTCCAAAACTCGTGGCGGTGTCCATTTCACATTTCACAGTCCGCAGTACCAACTCTCCACAGTATTGCATCAAGTACTGCCGTTAGGTTGATTACCTACAGCATGAACGTAAGTAATGAGCTAATTGCCCAGTAAGTATAATATTCAATCCACAAAAATATTTTGCATACAAGACTACGTGAACCGATTATGTTTTCTTATAAACCAATTATGCTTTCATTAACTTGGTTCTATTATCTTATCTAACATGTCATGTCATATGTGCACGTACCGTGGTACATAGTCATAGAGTGGTTGGAGGCGGCCAGTCCAAACCAAATCAAACCATGAAACTAATCGTTTACATAGAGTGATTGGGGCAGCCAGTCCAATCCAATTCAAACCATAGACTAAAACCATTTAAACCTGCCCTCGTGGCAAGTCGGTACGACACAATAACATTAACTTGTCTTATTTATCTCGTGACTTATTCTTACCGTGTGATTTAATATTTGTGAACATGCTTCATGATGTCACGTATACAAACATACAACATAAAATACTCTCAATCATAATACATCATAACATAACTTGTCATAACATAACATAATATAACATAACATATCATAGCATAATATCATAACATAAACTTATTATAACATAAACTTATCATAACATAACTTAAACTTATTATAACATATCATAAACTTATCGTAACATAACATAAACTTCATAGCATAACTTATTATAACATAACTTCATAACATAACTTAACCTTCATAACATAACTTCATAACATAACTTATCGTAACATAACCTTCATAACATAACTTCATAGCATAAAATCATAGCATAACTTATCATAAACTTAACATAACATATCATAGGTAAATCATGTAAATCAATACATGATTTCTTAAAAAACATAACATGCAACAAAAACGTTTTGTCCATGCTGTAGGTGGAGTTGTACTTACCTCTCATCCTATGCTCTTGGTCTATTGTCCTATCGAGGCACGATGACATTACATATTCCTGTTTCAAACAGGACGTAAGATATGGATCGTTATACGACGGTTCCTTGAAACCGTCGTGTAAAGTCGGACTTTACACTACGGTTCCAAAGAACCGTCATGTAAAGTGTCTCGCGGATCCACTTTACACTACGGTTCCAATGAACCGTCGTGTAAAGTCCGACTTTACACTACGGTTCCAAAGAACCGTCGTGTAGAGTGCCTCGCGGAGCAACTTTACACTACGGTTCCAATGAACCGTCATGTAAAGTCCGACGTTACACTACGGTTCCAAAGAACCGTCGTGTAAAGTGCCTCGCGGAGTCACTTTACACTACGGTTCCAATGAACCGTCGTGTAAAGTCTGACGTTACACTACGGTTCCAAAGAACCGTCGTGTAAAGTGCCTCGCGGAGCCACTTTACACTACGGTTCCAATGAACCGTCGTGTAAAGTCGGACTTTACACTACGGTTCCAAAGAACCGTCGTGTAAAGTGCCTCGCGGAGCCACTTTACACTACGGTTCCAAAGAACTGTTGTGTAAAGTCAGACTTTACACGACGGTTCCAAGGAACCGTCGTGTAAAGTGCTTCGCGGAGCTACTTTACACTACGGTTCCTTGGAACCGTCGTGTAAAGTGTGACTTTACACGACGGGTTTTAAGAACCCGTCGTGTATTCCTAACTTTTTTACCCTTCAACAGCTCTCATTTCATCTCATTACAGATCTATCGTGCAGCCGCGAAAAACATCACAGACATCTGCGAACACACATCTCCTCCACTGCGAAACCAACACTCGCGTATATTAAATATTTGTAAGTATTGTGATTATTACTTACTCTTCTTTTTATTTATTTGATTTTTATGGACGATTTATTGTAGATGTCAAAAATGGTATATATTCTCTTTTTTTCTTTTTCGGTTTGATTAGTTGTTGACTATACATTGTGTTTTTAAATGCAAAAACTTGATTATTGAATAATTTGTATGATAAATTTAATATCGATTTAGGTCGGGTTCTTGGAAATGGATTGAAAATGGATGTGGGCTAATAGATTGACTAGAAAATATCAAGATGGGATTGAAGAATTTTTGTCATTTGTGGAAACTCACATGAAGAATGATAAGATTCGATGTCCTTGTGTGGACTGTGGAAATCAAAGATCTCATCCAGTTGATGAAGTTAGAAGATACTTGCTTGCGCGTGGGATTATTTGTTCGTACCAAACGTGGTATTTACACGGTGAAATGTTTTTTAATCCATCATCGAACAACAAAGCGAAAGATGATGTTGTTGAGGAAGTTGTAGGAGATAATTTGTTTGATATGGTTAATGATTTGGAAGAACATTTTGTGCATCGTCCGGAGTTATTTGAAGCAATGATGAATGATGTCGAGATGCCCTTGTATGACGGGTGTAGTAAATATACGAAATTGTCCGCATTGGTCAAATTATGGAACATGAAGGCATCGGGAGGGTGGACAAATTTTAGTTTCACGGCTCTTTTAAAATTTCTAAGAGAGGTTCTACCGGTTGATAATAAAATACCTGCTAGTATGTATGAAGCTAAGAAGACGTTGAGCACTTTGGGAATGGAATATGAAAAAATTCATGCATGTCCAAATGATTGCGCCCTTTACCGAAATGCATACGAGAATTTGGATGAATGTCCGGTTTGTAAGGAGTCAAGATGGAAGAAGGGCAAGAAGCCAACGAATGGCAGCAAAGGTGTGCCGACAAAGGTGTTATGGTACATTCCTCCGGCACCGTGTCTACGACGTTTATTCCGTAATGCCGAGCATGCCAAGAATTTGACTTGGCACCATGATAAACATGTTGAAGATGGTATGCTTAGACATCCAGCCGATGCACCACAATGGAAGACCTTTGATGCCGATCATCCTGAATTTTGTGCGGAACCACGGAATCTACGTCTTGGTTTGTCGGCGGACGGAATTAACCCACATGGTAATATGAGTAGTAGGCATAGTACTTGGCCCGTCATACTTGTCAACTACAGTCTCCCTCCAAAGTTGAGCATGAAGCAAAAGTTCTTGATGTTGACCTTATTGATATCTGGTCCTCAACAACCAGGGAATGACATTGATGTGTACTTAGCACCACTAATCGATGATCTAAAGAGCTTATGGGAAAAGGGGATCGAAGTTAGAGATGCTTACCGTCAAGAGACATTCACACTCCGTGCAATGTTGATGTGGACAATCAATGACTTTCCTGCTTATGGAAATCTATCTGGTTATTCAGTCAAGAGTTCTATCGGTTGTCCCGTTTGTATGAAAGAAACATCCTCCATCCGATTGAAGAATGGTAAGAAAACCGTTTACCTTGGTCATAGGAGATTCTTACCACAAAATCATCGATACCGCAAACAGAAAAAGGCTTTCGATGGCAAAACGGAAGAAAGAAACCCTCCCCGAGTTTTGACCAGCGAAGACGTTTATGATATGGTTAAGGATTTGAAAGTGGTGCTCGGGAAAAGAAAACGGCGTAACAATGATCCCGTGGTTGACGGCCCTTGGAAAAAATGGTCAATCTTCTACGAACTTCCATATTGGAGGACACTTTTTGTTCGTCATTGCTTGGATGTGATGCATATTGAGAAAAACGTGTGTGAATCAATAGTGGGCACATTGCTAGACATTCCTAATAAGAGCAAAGATGGTGAGAAGGCATGGTTGGATCTTAAGGAATTGAAGATTAGACTTAACTTGATCCCTACGAAGAAAGGGAATGCAACTTACTTACCTCCGGTGAAGTACACACTATCAAGACAAGAAAAAAGAAAGCTTTGTGAGTGGCTCGCTTCTGTAAAAGTGCCCAACGGGTATTCTTCCAACTTGAAAAGGTTGGTGTCTATGAAGGATCTGAGGCTGATTGGCATGAAATCACATGATTGTCACATCTTGATGCAACAGTTATTACCGCTGGCGTTGCGAGGAGTTTTAACGAAGGATGTGAGATTCGCAATTACCAAGTTATGCTCATTTTTCAACTCGATATGCTCTAAGGTAATAGATCCATTGACACTAGATTCTCTACAATTAGAGTTGGTTAAGACTTTGTGCTTGCTTGAAAAGTACTTTCCACCCTCATTTTTTGACATAATGATTCATCTAACGGTGCACTTAGTCCGGGAATTGAAGCTATGTGGACCGGTGTACTTGAGATGGATGTATCCTTTTGAAAGGTACATGAAGGTTTTGAAGGGTTATGTCAAGAACCGAAATCGGGCAGAAGGATGTATAGTAGAAAGCTACATTGCGGAGGAATCGGTCGAATTTTGCTCCGAGTATTTGTCCACCGCGGAGGCGATTGGGTTGCCGAAGACTACAAACATTGACTGGAAAAGACTATCCGTCGGCGTTCCATCGCAGGTAAATCGATGTGAATAGGAGAAAGCTTGTCTCTATACTTTACATAATAGGGTTGAAGTTGAGCCTTTTATCGAGATTCACCTACAGGAAATAAGAGATAAATATCCTAGAAGAGGACGAAATGAAAAGTTGATACACGATGACCACAATCGGACGTTTCGTCTGTGGCTACGAAGTCATGTCTTTCAGAAGGACGGCTGTTCGCAAGAGTTAATGAACCTCGCTAGAGGTCCGTCGACGATTGTTACACGGTATACATCGTACTTCGTCAATGGTTATACATTCTACACTCGCGTAAGAGATGAGAAGCATTCCCGTTCAAAATAGTGATGTTAGTATCCGTGCTAAGTCAATGCATATTTCATCTGCAAAGGACAAGAATCCAGTTTATGGAACTATGAACTACTTCGGTTTCATTGAAGATATTTGGGAACTCGATTACCGTGGTTTACATGTAGCACTCTTTAAGTGCAAATGGGCAAACAATAATTATGTAAGGATTGACAGTGATGGCATCACAGTTGTGGACTTTAGACGATTGGGATACAAAAATGATCCATTCATTATGGCATCACAAGCAATCCAAGTATTTTATACAACGGATCCCAGCAATGCAGAGTTGTCCTTAGTTGTGCCGATGAAGCCAAAATTATACCGTGATGGGCAAGAAGATGAGGAAGATTGCTCCGACATTCCATCTTTTACACAGGGAATGCCACCGGTTGAGGAGATTGACGAATTCGATGATGATGTTTCACACTTGGTTCGACCAGATATTGAATGGACACGTTTTGAGGCAGCAAAGAGAAAAAAGAAAAAAACTTGAACATTATGCCATTTACTGTGTACAAGTACATTAATTAATTTCTATTATAATTCATCATGATCTATACCATATTTAATTTGTTATGTTAATTGCTATATATATATATTGAATATTAAATTTAAATCATGACAATGCTACAGTTTGCGTAATTTTTTGTATACAACACAGTGGTATGAGGTCGTCGGAATGTGGTGATAAATTTTCAAATTTTTTTAAAGATTACACGACCGTGTATTTTAAAACCGTCGTGTAATAGGGAGATTACACGACGGTCCCCCAGGGACCGTCGTGTAATATCCCTAAGTCGAGGGGATTACACAACGGGCCCCTTAGGGCCCGTCTTGTAATCCCCCCGAATATGGAGGATTACACGACGGGCCCTAAGGGCCCGTCATGTAATCTTATAAGGATTACACGACGGGCCCCTTAGGGCCCGTCGTGTAATCCCCCTGAATAAGATTACACGACGGTTCCTCCCGGAACCGTCGTGTAATATAGTGTGATTACACGACGGTTCCGGGAGGAACCGTCGTGTAATGTTCATTTTTTTGCTTCACCATATATCTTTTTACCGGGATTACACGACTGTTGCAAAACCATCGTGTAAAACTTAGATACGACGACGGTATTAAAACCGTCGTGTTATCTTCTACGACGCTGGATTACACGACGGTTAAAACCCGTCGTGAAAACTTTACACGACGGTTAAAACCCGTCGTGTAATCCCTCTTTTCTAGTAGTGTTGTATCTACTGACAAGGGTAAAGATAAACTCAAATCTCACATCGGAAAAACACAATAATAAACAATAATAGATAAATAATAGTATTGAACCATTACACTTAAAAAGTTGACCTTTTAAGATAGAAACTCAATATTTTAGAGGTCTCAAATTCTGCATGGTATCAAAACCCAACAAGCTCAAACAAGCAGTCCGATCGCACTATAAGATTGGTGACTCCAAAGAGAGCACCATCTTGCAGCGACATATTATGGGTAAAAAGAAATACTCAAGTCACACATCATAAAAATACAGCAATAATATTAGACATTTAGGAATATTATGCCACTTCACTTAATAGGTTGACTTTTTAAAATGGAAACCCCATCTCTTAGAGGTCTCTACATCCCTAATTTTTCAAATAGTCTTACTTTGCACCTTCCACCTAACTCCGATGATTACTGTGAAGAAAGAAGGTGAAAAGGAAAAGAGAGAGAGAGCTGATAAAGAATAAGTGAGAATCAGTGAAGAAAATTCTCAGTAGTGAAAAAACTGTGGTATAAGAGTTTAAATACTATTAGTTCTAACTTACCTCTAAATGTACAAACCAATGACTATGAAACACGTGGATAAACCTTAACTAACTGATAATTAATTAACAAACTAATCAACAAATTCTAATATGTACAAGTAAGCAGATTACTATTCCTAACATCCCCTCAAACTCACAGCAAATTACTTTTTACCGTGAGTTTGCTATGAATGAAGGCAAATCTGGAGCTAGATTAGCTTCAGCGAATATATCTGCTATCTGATCAACAACAGAGATATGAAGGACTTCAACTACTTGCTTGTTCATCATCTTTTCTTGTACAAAGTATTACTCAATTTCGATATGTTTTGTTCTAGTATGCAACACAGGATTGGCTAAGATCATAACAGTGGTTAAATTCTCACACTAAATAACTGGAGTTTTCAATAGAAGAACCTCCAATTCTGCCAACAATGACTTAAGCCAAGTAATTTCATCAACAAAGCTTGCCACACTTCGATACTCAACCTCAGTTCAAGATCTAGAGACAATGTGTTGCTTTTTTAGAAGACCAAGAGATCATATTGGAAAAAAAAAAAAAAAAAAAAAAACACACACACACAAATTAAAAGCCGGAAATCCTGACACTCAAGTCTGAAGCCCACTCAGCATCATAGAACCCCATAAGTTGCCCTATATATGTTGCACCCAATACACACCAATACTTACCTGAGAAATCTAGAGAGAGATATTTATAGATCTATCTCTAGAGAGAGATATGTTTCTAAAGTTTTGCTCCCTGAAAATTTAGTGCTCTTTTAATGTTGCTCTCTGAATTTTGAAAACTGATAGAAATGCTCTCTAAACTATGAGATGTTATCATATTTGCTCATTCCGTTATTTAAATTGATAGATTAATTGACCCTAAACTTTAATATTTTTGTAACTTTGTCCCCCAAAACTTTGAAAACTGGTATGTATATCCCTCAAACTTTAAATAGTTAGCAAGAATGTCCTTCAAACTTTAAACCATTAGTAAAAATATCATTACTTAATACTTTGGCATTGCTACAATTAAAAGTTAATTTAAATTAAAATATTCATATAAAAATAACCTTAAAATTTTATAAAAATTTAAGGGATTTATATATACAAGTTTTTTTTTTCTTTTTTTCTTTTTCTATTTTTTTAGCAATGACTTCAATTTAAAAAATAAAAAATAAATTGAGTTTTTTTATTTTTAGATAATTTTTAATTTTAAAAATAAATTTTTATAAATTTTTATGGTTATTTTTGTAACTACAAAGATTTTAATTTAAATTAACTTTTTATTGTAGTAGTGCCAAAGTTTGAAATAAGGGATATTTTTATTAATGGTTTATAGTTTAAGGGGCATTCATGGTAACTACTTAAAGTTTGCAAGATATAAACATTAGTTTTCACAGTTTCAGAGGGCAAAATAACAAGAATATTAAAGTTTAGTGTCAATTCCACTACTACAAAATGTAAATTCCACGACGGAGCTTCCACGCCCATTTTTAAAAAACGGTCGTGGAAAGTATGGTAAAAACACAACGCGAAACTAGGTTTCCGAAAACGGTCGTGGAAACATGAATTTTCAAATTTTAAATTTTCAATTTTTAAAATTCAAATTTTCGGCCGTGGGTTTTAGAAAGAAAGAAAGAAAGAAAAAAAAAAAAAAAAAAAAAAAACCCTCATTTCTTCTCGAAACCCATTCTCTCTCACAACTCTTTAACTCTCGCCTCCAATCTCTCCCTCAAAACCCATCTCCTCCTCTGTGACTCTTACCTTCATTATCTCTTGTGTCTCTTCCTCTCTACATCGCCTCTAATCTCTGCCGCCCTCCCTTCATTCTCTCTCACCCCTCACCATCTATCTCTCGCCTCCAATCTCCGCCGACCGTGACACCACCATTCATTCTTTCTCAGGCCT
Source organism: Ficus carica (assembly GCA_009761775.1). NCBI lineage: Eukaryota > Viridiplantae > Streptophyta > Magnoliopsida > Rosales > Moraceae > Ficus > Ficus carica. The sequence goes on along the minus strand of CM019748.1, from coordinate 18,629,560 downwards.
CTCCCTCTCTCTCTCGCCTCCAATCTCTGCCGCAACTCCTCCCTCCAATCTCTTCCTCGAAACCCATCATCCGCTGCCTACCCCACTACCGCACCGCCCGTGTGACGACCCGCCTTACACAGGCCGTCACTTGACTTAACTTACTTGAACTTAAACTTGTTTTATCCCATTTTTAATCATGAAAATAGTGGGGATTTTTTTTTTTTTAATAGCGGAAGCATTATACTTGAAAAATATTTACATACACTCATACGCAAATAAAATAACTGTCTGTTTTCTCAAAATAGATATATTAATAAAATCCTTCTGAGTTGCGACCCCCAACCCGTTCATCATTTCACAGCCACCGGCTTCACCCTCCACCATGCAGTTAATTCAAAACAGGCTGTTTACCTACAGCATAAACTTCAAATAATGAGCGAAAGCTCAGCAAGTACAACTCCTATACCGCGAACCAATTACATGAAACATACATAACCTTTTACATGACATCTTAAACATGAAAGCATAAACATGGCATCATATCATCGATTTCTTCATCTTAAACATGACATTCTATCGTGAAATGCATGAACCGTTTATGTCCAGTTATGCTTGCTTTCTTGTATCACACTTTATCTTGTTGATTTTACTTGTGGGCCCATTAACTTGATGTGCATGTACCCGGCGCGCAGCTTGAGGAGATTACCCAAGCTTTCGACCCGATCGTCATCAGGGGGCACGACACTGGCTCTTGTGGCCTTTTCTCAAACGTTCTGTTTGTATGTCTTTCTTGACATCTTTCCACTTGATAGATTAGTGAGCATACTTATATGATGTCTCCTAATCTCATGTTCTATCAATGCATGGACAGGCGTACTTTTTCATGTAAGCATAATAACAATACTTGAAACATACTTTTAAAGCATGGCATTAGCATTTGAAACATTCATCATACAGTAAGCATATTGCAACCATCGAGCAAATCATCAAATAACACTTAAACAGTGTAAAGCAAACATGTTAGGTAAACATACAACTCTAGCCTATGCTGTAGGCGGCGTTGTACTTACCTTGTCTTCGTTGTTCGCGTGATCGAATTTCCTTTCCCGAGCACGCTCGCAGGTCACCTCCTGCCCATGGACGTTTACACGTGAGTTCTCTATTCTAGGATCGTTTAATGTCGGATTAAACCAACATATATATTTTTTCGGTTATATGTCCCTCTACTAACACATGTGAAGGGGTCACACAGCGTAACCCACAACGGAATTATTAATTAAGGGTTCATGTAGAGAATCATAATCTTAACTTAAACCTCAATCCGCAAGGTTAACTCTGGGCTTGGGCAAGGCCCTAGTAACTCGGAATAATTTTCCGGCTACTAACGCAGTATCTTATTCATTTTAATCTTGAAAACCTTGAACTTGCTTAAAAATATCATTTTCTTGTTTATTTAAGTAAGTTTGGTGAATAGCACCCAAACTTGTCTTGAAAATTACAAAACACTTGAAAATATTTCTATAAAACATTTGGGGATCGAAAACCGCCTTTGGAACGGTTTTCGGGTTTGAAAATGATGTTTGAAAGTTAGAAAAACGTTTTTTCTAGTCATTGGTCTAGAAAATCCCGTGCATGAGATTTTGCTCACTGCACGGCTTTTGTTTGAAAATTCAGAACTTAAAATCTAAAACGAATTTGGAAACGCTTTCTTCACAAAAGTTGTAGCTAACAAAAAGATCCAAAACTTTTATGTTTTGAACATTTTCTGATTCTGGCTCAATTGATACCAGTTTTTGTTTGAACACATGTGAATCGTTGGAACTTGGTCACCCTGACCAGTTCTCGGTTTTTCTTAAAAAAAAAGGCCATTGGAGCCTTATTATTATTATTTTTTTAAATCTGTCCACGCTACCCCCTAGGAAACACCCTAACGAACAACTTTCGTGTTTTAAGTTTTTACCCATTCGGCCTCTAAGGACCTGTAAATCCCACTTTTCCGAGCTGCCGGGTGTTGGACCCGAGAGCAGTTTTGGTGTTAGTCCAAATTTTACGTCCCTATGTGTCGCTTTAACTCGACCGCCCAATGTGGGACCTACTAACACATGCACGTCCTCTAACGTCCCTCATACACATAAAATTTTAAATCCCGTGTTTTCGGATTCGACTCAAGGCCGAGACCCCTTGGTCCACGGTTTTGAGAGAGAAACATACATACAACAAAGCTCAACCATATCATCATACAAACCCTAGAACATGCATCTAGAAATTTGATAACCATATTAGGGACATAAAACCCTTAAATAGAAACCCTAGCATGCATCTCTAGCACACAAAAATCATAGAGCATATCTCCAACCAAACATGCAAAATAATCACCTCAAAAACCTAAATCAAGCATAAAAATATAACTTAAGCTATTTAGGGCTAAAACCGAAAATTATGAGCTTAAGCTCTTACAACTTTTTGTGCTTGAAATACACGGTAAAACCCTTGAGAAAATGAACCAAAAATTTGAACCAAAAACTAGGGTAAAGTTCGGATTTTTACCTCAAAAATCCGGGGGTGTCACTAGCTTGTTCCTAGTCGAGATTTAGCCTCCAAAGTGCACGGTTTGGACTTCAAAAATGGTCACAAAATTTGTTAACTTCCTCCCCCAACCAACCTTGGCAAAAGAGAAGAAAATGCCAAAAAATCTTACCTTAAAATTCCGTGGAACTCCTTAAGCACCAACTCACAAAATTTTGGCTTGAACTCTCTTGATCTCCCTAGCTCTCTCTCTCTCTCTCTCTCTCTCTCTCTCTCTTCTTCGGATTTTTGGAGGGGGAAATGCCGAATGGTATAGCTGAGAATGGGGTTAAGGGCTGCTGACTTTTGGGGTTTGAAATCCCTAGAAATAGTGTCTCTAGCTAGGGGAAATCCTAGGCTTTCTTTTCCAAGGTAAATTTGGTTCAAATCTTGCTATTTGGTCCTCAAATTTTTGCAAGCCATTGCCCAATGGGGCTTGAGTGGCCGGCTGTTAGGGGAGAGGAGTGGGGGAGTGGTTGACAACTCATAGATGAGGTGTCACATGCTCATTGGTCCATGTGTGTGGAGGTTTATGTCCTAACTTAGCTTAATTGTGATGTAATTAAGCTTAAAGGCTTGTTTGGTTCAATCTTTTTGAAAAATTGTGTAATTTCAACACATTGCAATAAATTTTAATACTGAGTTGCTTAAATACCCAGTATCGAAAATTACATTGCATTTAAAAATTTCGATCTGTGAAAAACTCGATCGGAAAAATTTTTCTCTTATTTTTCCGAATCCTTTCGCCCTGAACTCTAACTTAGTATGCTTGATTTTTCTAAGGTGATTTTAATTCTATTCAAACTCATCTTGATCAAGAAATGAGTTTTTAGCAGTAATTTCACTTGTACTGCGATCTTAAAATTCTTGTTTGACGTTTTCGACCGTTTTGGTCTAACTGACTTATTGGTCAACGTCGACTTGTCTTGAAATGTGCAAATACGACCTCCTTTCACTCATAAAGGTCTTTTGCGAGTTCATGCAATTTGTTTTTGAGTCTTAATAAATCTTAAGAACTCGTTTTACAAAATTAAGTTCTAAAACGAACTTCCTCATGAAATACCGATTACGGTAAATATTTACACGAAATTTCTATAAAATATGAACCGAAGAAATTCGGGTGTTACAATCTACCCCCCTTAAAAAATTTCGTCCTCGAAAATCAGAACAATTCGGGGTAGTTTCTTCTCATGTCGCTCTCGACTTCCCATGTCGCTTCTTCAACCACATGATTCTTCCACAAAACCTTGACCATGGGAATCGTTCGGTTCCTCAGGACCTTATCTTCCCTATCGAGGATTCTGACAGGCTTCTCCTCGTATGTCATATCGGTCTGAACTTCTACCGGCTCCTGATGAAGTATGTGGGAAGGGTCTGAGATATACTTCTTGAGCATCGAAACGTGGAAAACGTCGTGCATCGATGCTAGCTCTGGCGGTAAAGCGAGTCTGTATGCGACCTTTCCAACCCTTTCCAGGATCTCGAACGGTCCTGTATAGCGCGGGCTCAACTTTCTCTTCTTACCGAACCTCATTACTCCCTTCATCGGAGCAATCTTTATGAAGACTGCGTCCCCAACTTGAAATTCCAAAGGTCTGCGACGTTTATCAGCGTAACTCTTCTGACGACTGAAAGCCATGTCGAGCCTTTGTTTGATTTTCTGGATATCCTCGGAGGTCTTTTTGATGAAGTCTGTCTTCTGTAGCTGCTTCTGGCCGACTTCTTGCCAATTAATTGGCGATCTGTACTTTCTCCCATACAACGCTTCGAATGGTGCCATGTTAATCGAAGAGTGATAGCTGTTGTTGTACGAGAATTCGATTAACGGAAGCTTCTGATCCCAATTTCCTTTGAAGTCCAAGACATACGATCGCAGCATATCTTCAAGCGTCTGGATAGTTCTCTCCGATTGACCATCGGTTTGGGGGTGAAATGCAGTACTGAACTTCAATCTCGACCCCATTGCCATATGAACGCTGGTCTAGAAACGCGAAGTAAAACGCCCATCGCGGTCGGATATGATCGATCTTGGCACTCCGTGCAGCTTGACGACTTGATTTACGTAGAGTTCGGCCAATTTTTCTACTGAAAAGGTGGCTTTGATGGCGATAAAATAGGCTGATTTGGTCAATCTGTCGACAATGACCCAAATCGTATCATTCCCACTTGTCGTCCTTGGCAATCCTACTACGAAATCCATCGTAATTTGCTCTCATTTCCATTCTGGGAGTTCAATTTTCTGTAGTTCGCCTCCGGGATGTCGGTGCTCTGCCTTAACTTAAGTTAAGCAAGTCGATACGAATTCTGCCACGTCATTCTTCATGTTGGGCCACTAGTACGTCTCCTTGAGGTCCTTGTACATCTTGGTAGCTCCTGGATGTACAGAATATGGCGTCTGGTGTGCCTCTTTTAGGATTTGTTCCTTTAAATCCTTCACTTTTGGAACCCAAATCCGTCTCTTGAAGTGGATTATTCCATCTGCAGAAGTCGTAAAATCCTTGCCGTCCTGATCAGCAAGTCGCGCCTTCCTCAACGAAGAATCTTCTCCCTGATGCGCCTTGATTCTGCCCAGCAAATCTGAGTGAAGAGTCAGTGAATCCAATCTCCCGGTGATTATTTCCAGTTGATAATTACTGATCTCTTTCTGCAACGCCTTGGGAAGTGCTTCAATGGACATCAGTGTGCCTACTGATCTCCTACTCAGCGCATCGGCTACCCTGTTGGCCTTTCCAGGGTGGTAAAGGATTTCGCAGTCGTAATCATTTACTAACTCCAGCCATCTTTTTTGCCTCATATTCAGCTCCTTCTGAGTAAAAATATACTTGAGGCTCTGGTGATCTGTGTAGATCTCGCACTTGTTTCCATACAGATAATGTCTCCATATCTTAAGTGCAAAGACCACCGCTGCTAGCTCCAAATCGTGCGTAAGATAATTATGTTCATGATTGTTCAGCTGTCTTGATGCATAAGCTACTACCTTTCCGTCCTGCATCAGAACTGCTCCTAATCCAGTCTTAGAAGCGTCGCTGTAGATTACGAAATTTCCCGCATCAACATTAGGAATGATGAGCACCGGGGCACTTGTCAGCTTTTTCTTCAGCTTCTGGAAGTTTTCCTCGCACTTTGGAGTCCATTCGTACTTTTTGTCCTTCCTGGTGAGGGCCGTGAGGGGTGCTGCTATCCTGGAGAATCCCTCTACGAAGCGTCGATAGTATCCAGCGAGCGCTAGGAAGCTTCTTATCTCGGTAACGTTCCTGGGGGTCGGCCATGAGCTAACCGCTTCAATCTTCGCTGGATCTACGAAAACTCCCTCTTTTGATACTATATGCCCCAAAAAGTGAACCTTCTCCAGCTAAAATTCACACTTCGTGAATTTGGCGTATAGCTGATGTCGCCTCAACATTTCCATTACCAGTCTGAGGTGCTGTTCGTGCTCCTCTTTGGATCTCAAGTAGATCAAAATGTCGTCGATGAAAACGATGACAAATTTGTCCAAGTATTCCTTGAAAATTCGGTTCATGAGATCCATGAATGCAGCTGGGGCGTTCGTCAATCCGAATGGCATTACTAAAAACTCGTAATGCCCATAGCGCATCCTGAAAGCCGTCTTGAACACATCCGACTCCTTGATTCGAAGTTGGTGATAACCTGATCGCAAGTCCACTTTGGAGAACAATTCTGCTCCTCTAAGCTGGTTGAACAAATCGTCGATCCTGGGCAGTGGGTACTTGTTCTTGATCGTCAGCTTGTTCAATTCTCTGTAGTCGATGCACATGCGCAACGATCCGTCCTTCTTTTTCACGAACAGGACAGGTGCTCCCCATAGAGAGTGGCTTGGTCGGATGAATCCTCTGTCGAGTAACTCCTGCAACTGTACTTGGAGTTCTCTTAGCTCGGCCGGTGCCATTCTGTACGGCGCTTTTGACACTGGTGCAGCTCCGGGTAGCAACTCGATCTCGAAGGAAATTTCACGCTCCGGTGGAAGTCCGGGTAGATCCTGTGGAAAGATGTCCAGATATTCCCTAATAATAGGAATTCCTTCCGGTGTCAATTCTTCTTCTTGCTCCTTGTCCACCAAATTAGCCAAATATCCCTGGCATCCATTGGCTAACATTTTCTAGGCTTTCATTGTGGAGATGAGCTTTGTGGTGGAACGTCGGGACTGTCCTTGAAAACTGAAATCCTCATCGTCGCAGGGGCTGAACGTGACGTTACGCTTTCGGCAGTCGATCTTTGCGTTGTGACGGCCTAAGAAGTTCATCCCCAAGATCACATCGAAATCGTGTAGCCTGATTGCGATGAGATCTGCGAGTAATTCTCTGCCATTGATCCTAATAGGAACATTTTGGATCCAAAAGTTGGACCACAAAACTTCTCCCGATGGCAAAGATGCCGAAAAGGTCTGCTCTACTCTACTCCCGACTCTGCCTAACTTCTGAGCGAACTCCATCGATATGAACGAGTGGGTAGCGCCAGAATCAAATAGGACAATTACATCATAGGTGGCGATAGAAAGCTGACCTGTCACCACGTTGGAGGTGCCCGCTTCTGCATCTCCCCTTGTATAAGCGTAGATCCTGGCCTGTGGCTCGGGTTCCTCCAATCTACCCTGGGCAATCGATGGACCTTCGAGTGTAGCCTGGACTGCATGTAATTGCTGGTGTTTGGGGTTTCTGTTCGGATAGGACTGGTACTACTGCTGTATGTTCTGAGGACAGCTTCTCGCGTAGTGCCCTTCCTTGCCGCAGACATAGCAAGTGTTGGTCCCCTGACGGCAGACACCCGGATGCTTCTTACCACACTTGTTGCACTGGGGGTAACTATTCTTGTTCCTCTCGTTGCCTTGGTTGTTTCTCTTCTGGAGGAAATTTCTCTACTGTCCCTGGTTGTTGAAATTCCCCTTGGTTGCCTTGGTTGTTTCTATTCTTGGATCCTTGAGTGAAGCTGGTGAGTTCGTCCTGCTGGGCAGCCAAGACTTCTTTGTTGTAGTACATAGCCCTGAACTCGTCCACGAAGTCTTACCAGGACATAGTCAGCACATTTCTTCTCATCTGCACTGTTATCCACCAGTGCCTCGCGTCCTTTTTCAGCGCAAAGGATGCACAGAGTACTTTTCCTTGCTCGGTTAGGCGCATAAAGTCCAGAATGACTTGCATGTCGATCAGCCAGTTGTCGGCTGCAATCGAATCAATTGGCCCCTCGAACTCGGGCGCCTTCATCCTTCTAAACCTTTCATACAAAAGGTCCTCTCTCACCGGCTGTGGCTGCATCTGTACTTCAGCCGGGGCTACTGGAACCTCAGCGTTCCGCGGAATTTCCTGCCTGACCTCTGGTTGGGCTACCGGAGGAATATTCGGCACTTGGGGTGCTACGGGAGGAATAGGTTGCACTGGCGGCACTGCCGGAGGGACTGGCTGTGCCGGTGGTGGAACCTCTTGGACTCTGGGTCCCTGATTCTGCTGAGCTAGCTGCTCCCGAATAAGAGTCATCTCTTGTTGCTACTCTTGCAGCTGGCGTTGTATATTTGCTAATATGGCGGTCAAATCCTGTGCTGGAGGATTTACCGGCATTGTTCTCCTCGGACGTACCATCTTGTAACCTCTATAGCAAGAAAAGATATTAATCACATCTCTTCTTTCATATAATTATTATCATTACATCATAAAACATCACAACATGCATGTAACATCATAATATACTTGTATCTTGCCATAACTCAAAGGCAGATATTTAATGACATATTTACTTGTAAAAAGAAACTCGTAAAGAGAAAAGAAAATATCATTTGATTTCATTTAACCCGTGTCTGCACGGTCTCTTTGTACATAATCAAAATACAAGGCTTTTCAAAATACATGATTCCCTAGACATTTTTCGAAAAGGTGCCGGGTACTAATATATATACATATTTTCAAAAATACTTGTCACTTTACCAAAAATACACATGGTTAAAACAACAAGATGGAAGTGATCTAACACTTTCCATCGTACATAAGGTACATCCTAACGTCTGAATATACATAATACATTATAAATAAAATTCTAGTACAAAAGAAAGAGGGTACAAAACAAAACGGCCCTAATCTAACGGATGACCTCGATCTCAAGCGCGGATATATCAGAATCCGTGTCGTCCCCTAAATCGTCTTCCCAGTCCCCGTCATCTTGAACGATGTGATGTGACTCGTCCTCGAGGGGAAACTCTTCGGGATCCTCCTCGTCGTCCGGGATCTCCTCGGGATCTTCCATGTCTTCATCGTCGTCCTCCTCATCTTCATCATCACTGAATATGATGATGAGTGGAATCTGGGCATGCTCCATCTCATCCTCAAGTGGTCCGACCTCATACTGAGGATCTTCGTCCTCGCCGGCAAGCGGCCCCACCTCATACTGTGGCTCGGGCTCATCAGCATCATCGACTGGGGGCTGCTCAGGGTTCGCTGGAGCATCATTCTCGGCGTCTTGAGCAATGATCTCTGCCGCTAAGATATCGTCGAGGGTCCCAGCGACGGTCGAGTGGAGGGTAGGCTGCGGAACATGCTGTCTGATGTGAGGCGGCGTTCCGTTCACTAGTAGAGTCACTGCCTCCAACTGGGGCTCTTGAAGATCCTGGGGTATATGGGGATGCATCATCTCCTCAAACCTCCACCAGTAGTGGCTCATCGTCTCGCCCGGGTATGCGTGCCAGGCCTGGGATAACATCTGGTACCGTGTATGACGCATATCACGGTAAATATCCGGATCTCTAGCAGGTGCACCCTCATCTCTGGGTGGGAGTGGTCCGTAGCGCGCTAACATCACCGCACGAAACTGCGCCCAGGTGCGACTAGGCACCTGACGCTCACCAGTGTCGATCCACCATAGCCGCGCATCTCCGTAAAGACATTTAGCAGCGAGCATGATTTCCAGATAGTCCGGGATGTGACACATCAAGAATGTTTGCTCCATATCGTGGAGCCACGCCTCGACGTGCACTGTACGCCTCGTGCTGTCAAAGGATAGGGGGTGTGCGCGGAAGAAAACCGTAACGGCGTCTCTATCCTCGTCGGTCATCATGGGGTCCATCGTACCGTATCTAACACGCAATACTTAACTATAAGCATACATATATAAAACATAAAGTAAATCTAAACTTACATATGGTGGCGGCGATGGCAGGTAGACCGTGAAATGATGTCGCAGGGAACCGCTCTGATACCAATCTGTGACGACCCGCCTTGCACAGCCGTCACTTGACTTATCTTACTTGAACTTAAACTTGTTTTATCCCATTTTTAATCATGAAAAATAGTGGGGATTTTTTTTTTTTTTTTTTAATAACGGAAGCATTATACTTGGAAAATATTTACATACACTCATACGCAAATAAAATAACTGTCTGTTTTCTCAAAATAGATATATTAATAAAATCCTTCTGAGTTGGGAACCCCAACCCGTTCATCATTTCACAGCCACCGGCTTCACCCTCCACCATGCAGTTAATTCAAAACAAGCTGTTTACCTACAGCATAAACTTCAAATAATGAGCGAAAGCTCAGCAAGTACAACTCCTATACCGCGAACCAATTACATGAAACATACATAACCTTTTACATGACATCTTAAACATGAAAGCATAAACATGGCATCATATCATCGATTTCTTCATCTTAAACATGACATTCTATCGTGAAATGCATGAACCAGTTATGCTTGCTTTCTTGTATCACACTTTATCTTGTTGATTTTACTTGTGGGCCCGTTAACTTGATGTGCACGTACCCGGCGCGCAGCTTGAGGAGATTACCCAAGCTTTCGACCCGATCGTCATCAGGGGGCACGACACTGGCTCTTGTGGCCTTTTCTCAAACGTTCTGTTTGTATGTCTTTCTTGACATCTTTCCACTTGATAGATTAGTGAGCATACTTATATGATGTCTCCTAATCTCATGTTCTATCAATGCATGGACAGGCGTACTTTTTCATGTAAGCATAATAACAATACTTGAAACATACTTTTAAAGCATGGCATTAGCATTTGAAACATTCATCATACAGTAAGCATATTGCAACCATCGAGCAAATCATCAAATAACACTTAAACAGTGTAAAGCAAACATGTTAGGTAAACATACAACTCTAGCCTATGTTGTAGGCGGCGTTGTACTTACCTTGTCTTCGTTGTTCGCGTGATCGAATTTCCTTTCCCGAGCACGCTCGCAGGTCACCTCCTGCCCATGGACGTTTACACGTGAGGTCTCTATTCTAGGATCGTTTAATGTTGGATTAAACCAACATATATATTTTTTCGGTTATATGTCCCTCTACTAACACATGTGAAGGGGTCACACGGCGTAACCCACAACAGAATTATTAATTAAGGGTTCATGTAGAGAATCATAATCTTAACTTAAACCTCAATCCGCAAGGTTAACTCTGGGCTTGGGCAACGCCCTAGTAACTCGGAATAATTTTCCGGCTACTAACGCAGTATCTTATTCATTTTAATCTTGAAAACCTTGAACTTGCTTAAAAATATCATTTTCCTGTTTATTTAAGTAAGTTTGGTGAATAGCACCCAAACTTGTCTTGAAAATTACAAAACACTTGAAAATATTTCTATAAAACATTTGGGGATCGAAAACCGCCTTTGGAACGGTTTTCGGGTTTGAAAATGATGTTTGAAAGTTAGAAAAACGTTTTTCCTAGTCATTGGTCTAGAAAATCCCGTGCATGAGATTTTGCTCACTGCATGACTTTTGTTTGAAAATTCATAACTTAAAATCTAAAACGAATTTGGAAACGCTTTCTTCACAAAAGTTGTAGCTAACAAAAAGATCTAAAACTTTCATGTTTTGAACATTTTCTGATTCTGGCTCAATTGATACCATTTTTTGTTTGAACACATGTGAATCGTTGGAACTTGGTCACCCTGACCAGTTCTCGGTTTTTCTTAAAAACAAAGGCCATTGGAGCCTTATTATTATTATTTTTTTAAAATATGTCCACGTTGCCCCATAGGAAACACCCTAACGAACAACTTTCGTGTTTTAATTTTTTACCCATTCGGCCTCTAAGGACCTGTAAATCCCACTTTTCCGAGCTGCCGGGTGTTGGACCCAAGAGCAGTTTTGGTGTTAGTCCAAATTTTACGTCCCTATGCGTCGCTTTAACTCGACCGCCCAATGCGGGACCTACTAACACATGCACGTCCTCTAACGTCCCTCATACACATAAAATTTTAAATCCCGTGTTTTCGGATTCGACTCAAGGCCGAGACCCCTTGGTCCACGGTTTTGAGAGAGAAACATACATACAACAAAGCTCAACCATATCATCATACAAACCCTAGAACATGCATCTAGAAATTTGATAAACATATTAGGGACATAAAACCCTTAAATAGAAACCCTAGCATGCATCTCTAGCACACAAAAATCATAGAGCATATCTCCAACCAAACATACAAAATAATCACCTCAAAAACCTAAATCAAGCATAAAAATATAACCTAAGCTATTTAGGGCTAAAACCGAAAATTATGAACTTAAGCTCTTACAACTTTTTGTGCTTGAAATACACGGTAAAACCCTTGAGAAAATGAACCAAAAATTTGAACCAAAAACTAGGGTAAAGTTCGGATTTTTACCTCAAAAATCCGGGGGTGTCACTAGCTTGTTCCTAGTCGAGATTTAGCCTCCAAAGTGCACGGTTTGGACTTCAAAAATGGTCACAAAATTTGTTAACTTCCTCCCCCAACCAACCTTGGCAAAAGAGAAGAAAATGCCCAAAAATCTTACCTTAAAATTCCGTGGATCTCCTTAAGCACCAACTCACAAAATTTTGGCTTGAACTCTCTTGATCTCCCTAGCTCTCTCTCTCTCTCTCTCTCTCTCTCTCTCTCTCTTCTTCGGATTTTTGGAGGGGGAAATGCCGAATGGTATGGCTAAGAATGGGGTTAAGGGCTGTTGACTTTTGGGGTTTGAAATCCCTAGAAATAGTGTCTCTAGCTAGGGGAAATCCTATGCTTTCTTTTCCAAGGTAAATTTGGTTCAAATCTTGCTATTTGGTCCTCAAATTTTTGCAAGCCATTGCCTAATGGGGCTTGAGTGGCCGGCTGTTAGGGGAGAGGAGTGGGGGAGTGGTTGACAACTCATAGATGAGGTGTCACATGCTCATTGGTCCATGTGTGTGGAGGTTTATGTCCTAACTTAGCTTAATTGTGATGTAATTAAGCTTAAAGGCTTGTTTGGTTCAATCTTTTTGAAAAATTGTGTAATTTCAACACATTACAATAAATTTTAATACTGAGTTGCTTAAATACCCAGTATCGAAAATTACATTGCATTTAAAAATTTCGATCTGTGAAAAACTCGATCGGAAAAATTTTTCTCTTATTTTTCCGAATCCTTTCGCCCTGAACTCTAACTTAGTATGCTTGATTTTTCTAAGGTGATTTTAATTCTATTCAAACTCATCTTGATCAAGAAATGAGTTTTTAGCAGTAATTTCACTTGTACTGCGATCTTAAAATTCTTGTTTGACGTTTTCGACCGTTTTGGTCTAACTGACTTATTGGTCAACGTCGACTTGTCTTGAAATGTGCAAATACGACCTCCTTTCACTCAATAAGGTCTTTTGCGAGTTCATGCAATTTGTTTTTGAGTCTTAATAAATCTTAAGAACTCGTTTTACAAAATTAAGTTCTAAAATGAACTTCCTCATGAAATACCGATTACGGTAAATATTTACACGAAATTTCTATAAAATATGAACCGAAGAAATTCGGGTGTTACAGCCCGCACCCATGCCCGTGGAATTGGTAAGTCTCTCTCTCTCTTGCTTTCTCTTGCACTGCACATATTATGATTTTGAAGACCATTTGGTTTATTGTGTTTGTGATTTTAGGTGATTGTTAATTGTGTTTGTGATTCTGTGTAATTGTTTTCCGGAAAAAAAAAAAAAAGTTTTGATAACTTGATTATATTTTTGCATATTACATGTTCGACAAAATGCCCGATTGTTTGATATTTACATGTTTGGGTGAGTATTTGATTTAGATTGTTTTCCGGAAAAAAATGTTGATTTTGTGATTTATGCTTTTGCATATTACATGTTCGATCTAATTAAGTTGTAAGTATATATTTATGTTCCAAATTGTGATTTGACATTACAATATTTTTTTTTAATTGTTTTAATTTTTGTTAAATTATTATGGCACTTAATGACTGGTAGATTTTGGCGAGAAAAGGAGTACGAAAGCGACGCAACTACGAAACGTTGATTGATACTGTTCAATGTCCGCTACAAGAAGGTTATGTTGAATGCGGTTATGTTGTTTTAGCCTTTATGCAAGAAATAACATTGACTTTCGATAGACTATCTTTATTTTAAACTAAGGGTTTTTATACCGATGTTGACATGAGTTTAATAAGACAAGAGTGGGCTTATATTGTAATGCGGTTCATCCAAAATAGTTAGACGACAATCTATAAGTTTTGTAATGTGGTGCATGTTTTTGTAATAATTGTTGTACATTGTGACACAAAATCAATTGAAAATTAGCTATTATTTTAATTTGGGTTATGCAATAGATAACACACGGTATTTACCACCCGTGAGAAATCGCATAAATTGTGTAATTGTTTTGTAATGGTCACCTACCACGACCGTTTTCTGAAAAAACGGTCGTGGAATGTCACCTACCACAACGGTTTTTTCAGAAAACGTTTGTGGTAGGTTAACTTTCCACGATGGTTTTTCGTAATGGTCACCTATTATGACCGTTTTCTGAAAAACCCATCGTGGTTGGTTAACTTTCCACGACGGTTTTTTGAAAAAACCATCGCGGAAAGTTACTATCTACCCCCCATTTGATGCCAATTTTGTCTATTTCACGACGGTTAAAAAACCGTTGTGAAATCTTGTAACGACCCGCCTAGCACAGGTCGTTACCATACTTGCATACATATGGGCCCTTTGTAATAACTTAATTACATGAAAAACAACAGAAATTTTTTTTTTTATATTATGCTAACTCGCACATTCTGTAACTAAAAGAATGATATACAAATATCAAATCATATACTTAGAAAGAACAAAACGCGTATCGGCATCTTTTCCCACATTTCACAGTTCGTCCTGCCATACTCCTCCATCTTGTATCAGCAACTGCTTGCAGGTTACTTACTTACAGCATAGACGTAAGACAGTGAGCTTTCGCTCAGCAAGTACAACTAACTATACCGCGACAATTAAAAAAAAAACATGACCTTGCATCATGTACATAACATACCCATTCGTAACATACTTAACTATACCGTTCGTATCCATTTATTATGTAGCATGACATACTCTTTCATAACTAATCTTAATTTCTGACTCATAACATGGCATAATAACCCGTACTCAAGATAACATACTCATCATACTTGACATAGCATAATTTCCATACATAATATCACACATCGTAACATATCATGTCACACTGAAATATAAAAGCATAATGTATGCATGGTCCGGTTATGCTCATATTATGCTTTTCTTATTCATTCTATCTTACTTACTTAGCTTATCTTACTTATAGGCCCCTTACTTGAGTGTACGTACCTGGCACGCAACTATGGACTTACTCTTGCCATAGCTCAACCCGACCTCGGACGGGGGGCACGACACAGGCGACTTGTCGCCAGACAACTTGTTGCCTTCTTTCTTTCTTTTTTAACATGTCATTCTTGACTTGTTATTCTTATTAGAATTAGTGAACATGCATCATGATGCCAACTAATCTTACTTCATAATCATACCACATGCTTCATATCTCAATCATCATAACATGACATATCATACATCATGAACGTACCTTGGCATAGCTTGCATCATAACTTGGCTTCACATAACCATAACTTGAACATATCATAAACACATCACTTCATACAATAAATCACACATATAACAACCAATCTAACATACCACATGGCATACAGCAAAGCATCGAATCACATAACATTGCAGCAATACGGCATACATCCCTAACATACATCTAACATACTTGACAGTATACATCACATACTTAGGCAAGTATCAACACAAAGCCTATGCTGTAGGCGGAGTTGTACTTACCTCTCTCGCTATGTCCCACGTAATGCTGCTCCTCTTCCGAGTACAGCTACAGGTTACTTTCTGTTCGATGAAGGACACAGTCTAGTTAAACTCGTGAAATGTTGGTGACCTAACCAACATGCTTACATGATCCTGGTTGTATGTCCCTTTGTGCATAAAATCTTACTTGGTTACACCTAGTAACCCTATGGTTATGAATTTGTTTCTTTAAAAGGTTACATTGGGTAACCTTATATGCTAAGCCCACAACATACTATTAGGGTTAAATCATCTTCCAACCTTAGGCTTCTTCTTTAATCCACAATTAACGGGTTATGTCCATTAACCCTTTATCTTTACTCAATGGGTATCCTTTAGGGTTACATTAGATAACCCTTAATGTTAACTAAGTCAATATTGTTAGTCAATCAAAGTCAACTATGGTCAACTATGGTCAACCCTCTTTGGGTCAACCTTTGGGCCTTGGGCTTGACCCAGTAACTCGGGTATCCTTCCCGGTTACCATGCGTAATCGCTTTACTTACTAAACTTTAGCTTGAAAATCTTATTTTTCCTTGGCTTGGAAAATTTGGGGAAATTAATCCCAAAACTCTTTACTTGACTTGTAAAACAAATCCATATTCTTAAAATGGGGTTTTGTAAAATCATTTGAGGTTGAAAACTGTCGTTGGAACAGTCTCCATCGTCAAAACAGTGAAAATTAGAAAAATATAGTTTTTCTGAAACAGTTTTTAGAAAATCCTGTGTAGGAATTTCCTGTTCCCTGCACCGACTTCAGAAAACCATGTCAGTTAAAAAAATCAATTTAGAATTTGAAAAAGTTGTCTTCACGAAAGTTGTAGCTCTCGAAAAATCCTAAAACTTTCATGTTTTGCAAAAAATCCAGTTCCGCTTGTTCCGGCGTTGTCAACAACGCTCATCAATAGTCCATCCTATTTCCTACTGTCATTCCAGCCATAACCGTTGGAACGAATCGTCTAATCCTCGGGAGGTAAACCTTCCCGACTTACTTAATACGCCTATACTTTCGGCGGTCCATGTAATATCCCAAAATTTTCACGAACTTATGATTTTATTGTATATAAGAAATCTAAAGTTTGTACTATGTGTTTATGTGCAATTGTAAGAAAATTATGAATACTAATACAAAATTCATAATTTTATCAGTATAGGGTTGAGTTCTCGGTAAATTAATTACGAGACTCCATAATAGGCCTTTTAAGGAAAAAGGCATGACGGAATTTTATGAATTCATGATGGTCAAAGTTTGATCAAAAAGTCAAAGTTTGACCATAATAAGTCAAAGGTTGACCAGAGTAAGACGGTACTATGATATGATAAGCAGTATGAGAAAAATACTGTGAAAACCGTCTTTACAGACAAGATAGTATAATTAAGATTTAAAACCACCATAGAAAAAAATCAAGCACCTAAAATAGGATATTAAGGGCCAAAGGGCTTTACATAAAAAGAAAAATTTTTATACAATCCAACTATACACAGATAAATTTTGGACTGCAGTTCAGTATAACAGTACTGAATTGTACTGTGTATTAGTAAACACAGTATTAGAAATATCTGTGTTGGCTTAAAAATAGACTGCTTATTGGAGAAAATAGTCAAACAAGGTCTAAAGTGGATGACATCACCTTATCCCTAATTATGACATCATTTATTGAATTAAAAAAAAATCAAACTTGGCCACCAAGGCAACCACTAATGGTCGGCCACATGTAGGGCTAATGTGCAATTTTTTGTGCAATTAGTTTTGCTCCAAGGATTTATGAGCAAAAAGTGAACCAAAAATTTTTGCAAAAAAGTCCAAAATCTCACCTATAAATAGGCTGCCAAGGGGGGGCGGTTTTGGCCTCAAAAATTCAGAAAAAATAGCCAAACTCTTGCCATTTTCTTTCTCACAAATCCGGACTTCTAAGTGTGAGCAAGATCAAAGAAAAAAAAATTTGAGAATTTAGGGGTTTTGATGTTGGTAGTCTTCGGTTTCTCCTAGTAAGTTCAAGCCAAAAATTTTGACAGTTTTGTGCCCAATTTTGGGGGCCAACAGCCGGCTGCCAAGGGGGGGTGAGTGAGTGAGAAAATTTGGATTTAAGAGTGCTTAGTTTAGGTGCAAGCAGCCACCAAGAATCAGCCAATTTTGGTGCCAATTGGTGCAACAAAACCTGCCTTGGGTGGTGTCCTAGGAGGAAAAATTTTGTGACCAAACCCTAGCCTCAATTTCTTCATTAAATCAAGGTAAACCATTCTAGACCTTAATCTCTTTCAATTAAGCATTCAATTTGAAATTTACATGTATTTCAAGTTGAAACATGTAAGAGCATAAGCTCAAAGTTATTTTATTGCTTTAGGTGGTGCTTGATTAGGTATTAAGGGGTGGTTTGATGTTTATATTTGTTATGAGCTTTAATTGTGCTTATGTTGAGTTGATGACTAGGGTTGCATGCTAGATGGATGATGAATAGTATGCCCCCTGTTTTTTTATGTGCAAGCCGATTCTAGAATTGCATGCTAGGTGTTTGATAAGTTATATGTCCCTAAATATGTTTAAGTTGTGCTTGGTTATACACACTAAGTGTTTGATGTGATGAATGTTTATGTAATGAAGGTAAGGAACGTTAGAATACGCTGCATGCTTGCTATCTAGGCTCCCGCAAGTTCGGTTGAGGTAGTTTGCATAAA
Organism: Ficus carica; assembly: GCA_009761775.1. NCBI lineage: Eukaryota > Viridiplantae > Streptophyta > Magnoliopsida > Rosales > Moraceae > Ficus > Ficus carica. Next base: position 18,611,218 of record CM019748.1, on the reverse strand, counting down.
ATAGGACGTAAAACGAACTCTAAACCGAAAAACTGCCAGGTTCGGGTGGATCCTGACCAGTTTTACGGAAAGCCGATTTTGAGGCCTTTAGAGGCCGAATTAGGCAAAACTTAAAACACGAAACTTGCTCGGAACAGTTTTTCCTAGGGGACAAGGTGGACAGATTTGTAAAATGAGGCTCCAATGGCCTCCGTTTTTATGAAAATCCGAGACTGATCTGCCAGACCTAGTCTACACGTCCAGTAGGTTTCAAATTAAAACTGACAAGAATCCAAGCAGAACTGGGTTTTTCTTAAAACATGAAAGTTTTAGAATTTTTTAAGAGCAAGAACTTTCATGAAGACAAGTTTTTCAAATTCAATCTGGATTTTTAAATACAACCTGAGCTATAAAAAAAAACTGTGCATAGAGCAAGAAATTCCTGCACAGGATTTTCTAAATACATGCAGAGAAACTGTATTTTTGCACCAACACCACTGTTTTGACGGTGAAAACTGTTCTAAAGGCAGTTTTCAGCCTTTAATGATTTTTATAAAGTCCTACTTTGAAAACCACGAATTTTAAAGTTAAACAAAAGATTTTTAGTCAAAATTTTCAAATTGGATTTTTAAAAGTCAAAGTTTAGTAACAAAACGTTGACAGATAATAACCGGGTAGGATACCCGAGTTACTAGGCTTAGGCCCAATAATAACAAGTGATGAATCAAGTATGGGTGACCACAAACTCTAGGGTTACGATTAGTAACCTAGTAAATAATCAAGACATGTATGGGGGACATATAACTAGAATATTGGAAAGGTTACCAACATATTATAAGATCCTTATCCTATGTTTTTTTTATATAGCAGGAAGTAACCTGCAGTTGCAATCTGAGTCAAAGCAACAAAACTTGGAACATAATATATCAGGCAAGTATCGAACCTCACCTACAGTATGAAAATAGTAAAGACTATTTTCAAGTATACTATATTTTCAAGTATACATGCTATGTTATGCTATGATATGTGATGCCATAATGTGTGATACTATGCTATGATGTGCTAAGTTATGTTATGACATGTTATGCCATGTTTACAAAAATGCCATGGTTTCAGAAATGCTATGTTTACAAAAATGCCATGTTTACAAAAATGCCATGGTTTCAGAAATGTTATGTTTTCAAAAATGTCATGGTTTCAGAAATGCCATGTTTTCAAGAAGGCTATGCTATGGCAAATGTTGAGTATGATATGACATAGTGACATCATGAGGCATGTTCACTAATGTTAAACCACATGGTAAGATGAAACAAGTAAGGTGTCGTACCAACCTCCCGTGATCGTGGAGGCTACATGTTTCAGTTGTGATATTTACCTTCTGTGATCGTGAGGGGTTCAGTTTAATTCCCAGAACTGTTAGGGCCTTACAAACCCTAGCTTTGTCTGGAGGCTGCGCGCTTTTGGTACGTACACTATGGGCCCACATGTTGAGACAAGATAATAAAGATTGAGTCTATAATGAAACATAAGACATTCAATCAATCATAAATAGTTCATGCATGAGTTTCGTGATGATTTGCATGTTTCTTTTTAAAGATGTTTGATATATTTTGTGAGATTATGTTTGAACTTGCTGGGCGAAAGCTCACTCTTATATTTCATACTGTAGGTAAGAAGCCTGCAGCTTAAGTGGTGGGCTATACGAACGATGCGGCGGGTGAAGGGCGGTGTGGGATACCACTACGCATAATTTTCCGCATCCAATTTTCAGAAAATATGTTTATATTTCAAAAGTAAATTATATTTTGTTATATGTATGAAGTTTGAAGACACGAGAAGGTACTTTCAGTATAGTCTGTATATATGGCGAGTTTTTCTCTACAAGATAATCCATATATAATTATGTTTTAAAAAAAAAATTTAGTCTCAAATTTTCAAGAAAAGATCAAGTATGTATGGTGTCGACCTGGCTTGGGAAGTCGGGGCGTCACAGTCCAGGTCCTGCGGAATATGAGGTAACCTTACCTCCTGAAATCCCTGTCAGTAATGACCTATGGACTCGTGAGGGTAAGCGTGCCCATCTACTACTTAACTAAACTGTCATACATGATTCAATCTTAAATTTTTCCTTGTCTTAAAGGAAATCATAAGCCATAAAAATTTCGGGTATTACAAATCTAAATAGATTCCACGACCCTGTATACCACGACGATTAGAAAACCATCATGGAAAAGATACCATGACGGTTAAAAATGATCGTGGTATCCTTTTTTTGTACTAGTGTTCTATCCATTTAACTGACACAAAGAGCAAACATTATAACATTTTATAGTTCAGGAAGTATTTCTACCAGTTTTCAAATTTTAAAGAGCAAATTTAAAATAGCATCAAAGTTCAACAAACAAAAATGAGATTTCATACTATAAATATGGCTTATTATTCACAAATGACATATTTATGATTAAGAAATATGATGAACAGAGCACCAGCTATTTGGCGATTAATGATGTGGCAGCCGACTAATTAAAATTATTAAAGGTGGACAGAGTATTAGTCAGTAAGGACACCAAAGCATAAAAATTTTAGTTAAAGATTTTAAGAAGGCTTAATTATGGATAATTAATTTTTAGTGTGAACGAACTGAGAAAAAAGAAAAAAAAATTTAAAAGTAAATTGAAGAAAAGAAAAGTTGAGAGAACAAAAGTTAAGCTCCCACTTGATTAATAGGTTGCTCCGCAAGTAGAGAATTTAAACATGTTATATTGTCATTTTAATATTTTCCTTTCAAATACAAACCCGAACGGACTAGATATATATTTTCACACTATAATTAGTATGTCTTTTTGTATTGATTATCGCTAATAATAGTATTATAAATTACTATATAATTTGGTTATCAGGACTGTAAATAGTAATTATTCAAGCTTTTATATTTTAGCACTGTTCCGTGTTCGAAGGCTATGTACTGGCATATGTTTACGTGTCATTATATTATTGTCTATATGCAGCCACTATATATAGTTTTTTTTTTTTTTTTTTTTTTTGAAACTATATATAGTTTTCAGAGAAACTTATAGACCGCTATATTGTCCCTTCAAAATTTACCTTATAATAATAAATTGGAATGGACTTCCCTAAAACGAGAAATATAATAGGAATGCACTGAACATCTCCTTTCATATTTATCACTAATTAATACTAATAATTATAAGGATACTTACATCAAATTAGGTTTTGTCATCACGAGTAAGCATAATATTAATTAAGTACGGTTTATAAATTTTTACACTAAATTTTAAATCTTACCACGAAGAACAGGAATTGTCTTATTTTGTACTCCACAAAAATGAAACAAAACTCCCTAGCAGTTAAAAATAATTTGGACATAGGTACTTTTGTCATTTAGATGTCAATATATATATATAGGTTTTGTCCATTGACCCCCTCATTTTACTTTTCTTACCCACTTTTTAAACCACTTATCATATTAATTTAAGAATTAAAAAATTACTTGTTTCACCTTTTTAATTTTTCCAAATAGCGTTTATTTATTTACTTTTTTTTGTCTCCACCCATTAAAGTCTAAATCTCTATACATATTTTTCATTACTTTTTTTTTTTTAAGTTTCTATTTTTTTCTTATTTTTTAATTTATTGCCACAATAATTTTTCTAAGAGAAGATTGTTTTATTTTGTTTGTTATTATTCTTATTCCTCAATAGTTTTTGTAGTTCCATGTTATAACTAGGTTTTTGTTTTCAAAGAAATAACAAGCAAATGAAAAACATATATGTATGATTTGGATATATAATCAAATATATTGATTTAATTGGTTACTCCTTTTATAAATAATTGAAGAAATTGTTAGGAATTCATACAAACTCTAAATCGTGAGCCTTTTCTAATTATCTAATAAAAGTATTAACCAAATTCATTACATTTTCAACTATGCTTGTGTAATATTCAGCTTTATCAGCATATTATCCTCTAGTTTTTATCATCTCAAGAAGAAGTGTACCAAAGAATAAATGGTTTTTTTTTTTTAATCTCAGTATATAAACTGATGAATAATTTTTATTGGATATCTAAAAAGAAAAAAAGAAAGGAAAAAAGAGATATCGTGAGAAAAAAATTTAAAACTAGAAAATAAAACAAAAGATAGGGAAAAAAAAAACTATGGAGGTTTAGATTTAGTATGTGGAGAAAGAAGAAAGATAAATATTTTAGTTATAAAGGCTTTTTGGAAAAACTAAGGGGTAGAACAATTAATTTGTTGATGATTTTGGAAAGTGAGTGGGAAAAGTAAAATAGGGGGTGTCAATAGACCCACCCATATGTGTGTGTGTGTATTTCAAGGGTTATACATGTGACTGGCCTTTAAAGGGTAATCTTTTAACAATTTTGATCATGTGTCAGTCATCTTATTACGAGTAAACATGGTTTAAAGTGTAAAAGAACTTCCCAAATATACCCAAAATTACAGCAATAATAAACTCAGAGGGGAGGAGTTATTATGTCGTTTTAAATTGGAGGACATCCTTTAAAATAAATAAATAAATAAATAACAAGGAGATAATAAAATATATTAACTTTTTTAGGGCCCAATTTTGAAATGATTACCAAGTATTTAACTCTAAAATCGTGTACCTAACTACGCATTATGCATTATTTGCGTCATTGTCTACGCACCTTCAAATTCCTATGCTTTTTTGTTTTTTTTTTTTTTTTTTTTTTTTTTTTGAGTCTAAAGTTTTACAGATCTCTTTTTACGAGATGGAATTCTAGTATTCTTATCAACAAGTGCAATGGAATTTAAATTTTCCCACTGACACAGCACTGAAGAAAAAAAGGTCTTAGTGGGTAGAGTTCTCTAAGGTTACAGGAATCAATCGTTAGTAATTCATCTTCACACACACACACACATATATATATATATATACACACATATATATTTATAAAGACGCTGATACACTTCATGCATATTGGCAACTCCATGACAACAATAATCCTTTTACAAACGTCACCTCATGCATAATCATTAAGCAAAATGTTATCTACTAAACAATATCATTTGCTTATGTTTTATTTGCTTACGTGAGCTGGTCATGAGCCATTTCATGGTCAAAGTGCTGATTATCCCTGTTTTTAGTATGAAGGGCCCCACAAGATGTCCGTAAGTTTCATTTTAGCCCCAACATGTAGGACCCGAGTAGAACGGTTCCTATTTATGTTCTCAAATTTTAGTTGGAGTTTTGTAAATATGTTGATTAAAAATAAGTAAATGTTTGGAGTTGTACATTTAGTTGAAAATGAATTATAACAGTTAAAAAATGTATAGGCTAAAAATATGTTTCCTTAAAAAAAAAAAAAAAAAAAAAAGATATAACCATCATCATATGCAATTTAGCAAAAAAAAAAAGTCATCTCATTTTGACTTGAAACACAAAAGATATGGACTTTTATGTCTGAGTTTTTTTTAAACAAAAAAAAAATATATATATATATATATATTTGGAGATATAGATAACAATATTGGTTAATTTTTGTAGAAAAAAGGCACGCAACATTTAGAATTAGAAAAACTTGAATGTAAGATCTAACCGCCCCCAAAAAAGTCAACTCCAATTATAACTTACAACATAAATCTCATATCTTTCTTTCTCTTGCTCTTCCATTTCTACAAGACTCCAACTATAAAAAAGTTGAAATAAGATGATTTTTGTTGCTAAACACTCAACAATAAGAGAAACAAAATCATATATATATAATTGCTTATTTTTTCCAATACATTTCACATTTTAACATTGTTCAAATATTATAGTTAATTTTCAATTTACATTTTAACCAAACATATATTTCCAACACATATCTTCAAATCTCCAACTATTAATATGAAAAAGTGAAAGTAGATTGTATATTTAAAGATTTAACGGGTCAAGGATTGTTGTACTTTTTTTTTTTTGTTTTGTTTCGTTTCGTTTTGTTTTGTTTTTTTTTTTTTTTTTTTTTTTTTGTTTTGTGTTTTTTTTTTTTTTTTTTTTTTTTTTGAAAAGTTATATTGTTGTACATCTTTAAGAAGCCCCTTGCTAAGATCGTTCGAGAGCATGTCTAGTGCAATCAATTGGAGCACAACAACGATGTTGATGATCTACCAGTTTTACTTGGGTGACCTATTCCCAAGACCACAATATAATCTGTGTTGAAGAATATTTGTCTAATAGACCGGTCGTCAACGACGTCTGACAATCGCTGTTGATTCTAGTGGCGTCTAGTACAGAAATTTGATGTTAATCTAGTATAAATTAATCTAAGCCCTGTTGATGGAGTGACAAAATTCTTATTATGTCTCATTATTCTTGTGTAAATCCTAAAGATTACCATTTGTACGTAAGTGTAACAATTCATACCTGTTTGAGATCTTAGGATTAAGTTTGTCCTGTAACTTTGTTTACGTATCGTTGGACTTACGATTGCAGTGTCGCGTAGAAATAAAAAAAGGGAAAATGAAAGAGAAATTAACTAGAGGAAAAAAAAAAAAAAATGCAAGAGAGGGTTTTAGTACAATATAATGTTAATTGTAAGGTAGTTCAGAAACAATTATTTCTAGTTATTCCCACAAATATTGTTGCTAATTATTTATCAAACAATGCTAACAAGAAACAACTCTGACTAGTCTTAGACTAGCCTACTACAAGATAACTCTTCTCTAGAGTCTATATCTTCAGTACAAAACTATGATTTGGCCTGATCTTAGGAAACATTATTTAAAGACAATTACTAATTAGCAACATCGACTGATCACGAAGTCGATCGAATTTTTCTTCATTGCTTTCCTGTGTGCACGAATTAGCAGTATACGCATCATGTTCCTTTTGCGAAGATGTGTTCATACCGTTGTTGTCTCTGCTACATGTTTTCTTATTATCTGCAGAACTTGGATTACTTGCAACAATTTCGATGGATTCTGGACCAAGGCTATCTGCAGGGACTAGTTGTACTTTTTTCTTCGACTCTTCACTTTTCCCCCATAACACCAGGTATAACCCTAACACGATCGGAACTGCTTCTAATACACTGCCGTAAATTGACACAACAAACACGATCAGAACTTTGTTTTAACTTGTGATGAAACAAAAATCTTCATAGGAATATTAGGAAAGTGTTCGTGCACTGCGAGGATACATACATCGAATCGCGTCTATTGTGATGCAACAAATTGTTGATTTAAAGTTGAAAATATATAGACCAATATTCTAGAGCTACATTGTGGCAGCTTGGAATAACGTATAGCTCATTTGACAAATGGATTTGAACATAAAATTCAAATAGAAAGTTTACATTGTTATTAGAGAAAACACTGTAAAAAATAAAAATTGAAACAATCTACTTTAAAAAAATTCCAGATACAATTTTCCTATGTTATAGGATTGATATTTTTGGAGGACCGACAAAGCAGACATACATGAAAATATATGCTTTGTATATATCATGTCAACTGAAACTTTATTCTATCTATGCGTATGTATGTATATGTATGAATGTATATATACCTTCAAAGGCACAACTTCTCGTTGAGCAGCACAGAGCCAGAAAGAGCTACAAGCACTAGCATGAGAGGGTAGAAAGCCGACGCGAACACTGGACCTCTCGCGTGCACACACCACGCAACTAATATCACCGCTATTCCAGAAGCCGCAATACCCTAAAAAACAATGCCATATTTGTATATACAAATATATGTATGTATATATGTGTATATCCGAACTAAACAGTTTCAGTATCTTAACTACAAATATGTATAGTGCTAGCTGTAATAAATATAAAAATTCGTATATATTTTTTTCTTATCAAAATACATATTATAACTGTCTATATATTGACCAATCCTAAACATATATATATATATATATATAATATAAGATAAGCAATTCAATGTGTTTTGCATGATCGGCGTGTGATTTATTGGTCAGAAATTGTGAAAACAGTTCGTTAATTGTATTAATTTATCACTTCTGAACTCTGCAACAAGATTATATGTATGTGATGGGGTACTAATTTAGTTGGGATATTTAATCTTTTATGATATCAGTTACATTCTCGTCATTTATGCATATATTATTATGTATGAGTAATAATAGGGGTGTTCACGAATCGGTTTACACGGATTAGGCCTCAATCCGTAAAACAATATGTGACATTCGGATTAAGATTTTTCTAATCTATAACCAATCCGTGAAGCTTCCAATCCAGTACAATCCAACCCATAAACCTCGGTTTACACGGATTGGATTCACGGATTCAATCCAAAAATCCAGGAACAAAAATAAAAAAAATATAAGTAGTTCAATAAAATTACAACACAATTAATTTCAAGTCTTCCATCATTAGCTAAATTGTAATATTACAATATATAACAACAACCAAACTTGGATATGTTAAACTCAAAATAAAATGTTCATATTCATCAATTTAACCTATACTACATCAAAGTAGTTCAATGTCCACAAATTCTGAAGTAATGCTTGACATGTACATACTTGTTAAATTTGGGTCAATCTCAGTTTCAGACCTTAACATGTACATACTTGTTAAAAAAATTTTGAGATAAAATAAATATGTATTTGTAAAAAGTAAATATATATATTGGATAGACGGATGACATAGATTGACAAATCCTCAATTTGTAATCCAATTCCTAATATTCAGTTTAGGAAAATCTCATTTCGTAACCAATCCGTTAGACTCTCAACCCTATCAAATCCAGCGGATTGGACTGGATTGAGCGGGTTAACAGATTTCGTGAACACCCCTAAGTAATAGGGTTAAAATGCATAAAAAATAATAATTTTTGTACCGTGTATGTGACAGCAAGAAGCCTGATATTCCAACCTAACTTCCACCGACTCCAATCCCTCTCGATGCAGAGGGCAAAACCTACTGCCTAGATCGCTCCCTTTGCTGACATGAGAGCTGTGCTTGAAAAATAATTGAGGAATTTCATATTCATTTTAGCTTATTAAATACCAAATTATAAAACGTGTAAAAAAAAAAGGGCCACAAACACACATAAAAATATATATGATATCGATTCATCCAAAAGCTTAAATTATATATATATATATTTAAATATATATATATATAAAAAAAGTTGAAATTTTAAATCATTAAGAAATGGACAAATAGTATATAAATCTAACAGATAACATGAGGTTTTTTAAATAAGAATATTAAGTTTTGGTCATCTATATAAATAAAGGTTCAAAAACACCCCCTAAATTCTCTAAAATCAAATTAAGGAAAAAAAATTAGATTGAGCAAGTAATAAAATTCAATAAATTAATAAGATCCGTAAATAGAGACAAAAGTTGCCTGAATGATGAGCCAGAGATGTACTGTGACCGAGAGCAAACACGCATCCCCATACACGTTTACCAGAATCTGTCTGTGGTTCTGCCACGTGGCTGCTTCCATGCTGACCATGATGCATAGGTCAATGTGTGTTGACCAGATATCAATCTCCACACCTCTGTAGAAAGTCAGATGCATTGCCCCTACTGTACCCATTAGTGATCCCAACAGCTTGGCCTTCCCAGCTAGGCTTTCAAGGTAGAACTTCTCCATTCTGAAATTTTTAAGGCCATACTTAATCTTAATTAATTAATCATTCTCGTCATTTATATATATATATATATATATATATATTTTATATCCGTAACCTTATATCGGATATCTTTATAAAACGATTATAACTTATTTAAACAGTATTTATAACAACTAATTAATCATAAATATAATATTTTTCAATTATATATATTATTTACAGTTATCATTTATATGGAATGATGTTTCAAATAATTTAACAAAAAATTATATGTAAATCAATAAATTGTTACATGATTCTAAATTAAAAATTGCACTTACATGTTCGACAATCCATATAAGAGATAATATATATACACACATACATACATATATATAAAGTATTAGATGATTTAGAAAACCATCGGTATCAATTTCAATTCAATGAGAACTAAAGATTTCTTTTCACAATTCAGCAATTATATTTCTTTCAAGTTCTTTAATTAAGTAACGGAATTATTATCTATTAATTAGTATTATACATATATGGATATGTATTTATACTTATTTATTTATTAACTCATTTATATTTGTGATTATATTTGTACTCGTTTATCCTTTCGCAATAAATCCACTTCTTGTAACATTTATATTTTAATTCTATTTTCTATTCTAATACTGTGGAAAGTGGATGTTTGATATTTCATTTGTGAAATGTTCTGTATGTTTATAGAATGTTTACGATTTGAAGGCAACTGATAACATTCATCTTACTATATAACAAATCGAATCAATATAAATATACATATATATTCACTGAATATATATATATATATATATATATATTAAAGAGAACGAATTTGTAAGTAAAAGAATTGTAAAAATTTTATATGGAAGAAAGGGAACCGTACACAATCAAAATAATAATAATAAAAAAAGAAAGATATATTGTGTACCCTTGAACTTTTTTTACAATTACTAAATAACAGTTAAAGCAATTAACCAAAATAAATAAATAACAGTAAAAGCAAACCAATCATCTCTGATTTTCACTGCACATCTTCATTTATTGATCTATATTCATATGTATACTATTTATATCCTAAGAGTACTAAAAGAGCTGGTTAAAGATAAATGGGTCTTCTAAAACAATCTCCAAAATTTGTCGTTTTTAATTCTCTTTCTTCGATTGATCAGCGGCCCATGACTTGGTGGTCTTAAATATCTGATTTAGGGCCCTCTTATTGTGAAAGGATGCGGGTTCAAAGCCCACCTCTTATGCTTCTTTATTTATTTATTTTTTTTTTTAATGTTTTCCTTTTTCCATTCTTTTTTTTTTTTTAAATAAAAAACTTCTTAAATTTTTTTACTTCTTTTTGTTTCCTTTTTTTTTTTTTTTTTTTGGTTCTTAATTCTTATTTTTACTTTTCTATTTCTACATAAATTCATCATATTTTTTTTCCCAATATGATCCTTTATAAATGTGTTTCCCATTTTCCTTTAAAACAAGTGTTTTCCTTAAATTTATATATGAAACATGCATTTGAAAAACCTTTTTTTTTTTATGCAACTTTCAATAATTAAAAATAATAACTACAATGAAATTTAAAATAATTTCCATTGAATTTTTTGAGATTGTTCTTATATATTCAACTTTTTTCTTCTTGCACAAAAATATTTTTCACAAATGTTGAAATTAAATTAGCATCATCAATTATAAAATTACAATATCTCGTTATTTTAGTAAAAATTATCAAATTACAATATTAATTAGTGTATTATATAAACACACGTGCAAAGCACGTATCTCTATCAATATATATATCCTAACAATACTACAAGAGTAAGTTGTGAGATATCCTGCTCATTTTAGGTCGTCCAAAACAGTACCCGGAAGTTTAATTAAACACTATATTATATGTATTGTATCATGTTTTATTATTGTAATTTCTCACTAAAATGAGTTTATTTTATAAAAGGTTTTAATCATTCACAATCTATTCATTTTTCGATTGCAATAGTTCAAGGCAACTTTATTTTATGAAAGGTTTTAATCACTTACAATTTATTTATCTTTCGTTGCAACTATTCAAGGTAAATTAATTGCTTGGATATCTGTATCGTATCATGTTTTATTATTGTAACTTCTCACTAAAAGGTGTCTATTTTATGAAAGGTTTTAATCATTCACAATATATTCATCTTTCGATTGCAACTATTCAAAACAACTCTATTTTATGAAAGATTTTAATTATCTATTCATCTTCGATTGCAACTGTTCAAGACAACTCTAATTTACGATAGGTTTTAATCATTCACAATCTATTTATATTTTGGTTGCAATTGTTCAAGGCAATCTTTAATATTTATATTAAACAACACTTATAAGTGTGTTTGTGTGTTATTCAGTTTTTAATCATTCAAAACAATTGTGGGAGAACCATATTTTTGCTTATAAATTTCGTATGTTTATAAGTAATTAGACTTCTTCGCACAATCTCTTGCTCAAATAATCGGTACGCATTAATCTCTCACTCTCTCTATATGTATATAATTATTTGTTTCTCTCTCGAAGGCGAAACTACACCGACACAAACATCTTTATGGATATAATTCTCTCACGCACACAAGCATGGAGAAGACCTTCAAACATCTGTGTGTGGAGAATTAGAGGAAATTGATATTTTTTTACTAAAAATGTTATGGTGTTGTTTCGCTTTTTTGTGACTAGATTATGAAATGCTTAGAACTGCTATTTTTTGGAAAACTCATTACAAAAAATATTAATTATTAATTTTCTTAATTTTAGATCCGTACATATATTTTAAACTAAAGATATTTGATAGTTTTTATCGATCTATATTAATTATAAAATCTACAATATTAATTACGACAATATGTATATAACAAGTGTTACGCACATATACAAACTAGTAGTTAATAAAAGAGCGAATATATTTTTTACACTTACCTTTTGGTCACTGCTTTAGGACTGTCACATGAAAGTCTTATCACCATCCAAAGATGGTCCAATCACTCATGTTTTCTTTTTCCTCTTTTGCTTTCAATTTACTTTGTTTATCTATTATGTACACATGAATACAACTAGTCTAATTGTAATACCTAGGTTTTTAAAGTGCCCTAAAATTTATTAGTGCATTTGTGATTTTATTGTATTACTTATTTGAAGCATTTAAGTTTATGCCATAATATGTATTTTTATGCAGTAAAATGTCTCAACGACGTGCCCTAATTAATGTCAAAGAAATATATTATAATTGAAAATTTTAACGATTTAGTTGATTGACTTTTTTTGGTACATCATAATGTTTTAATTTCTTATACACATTATATTTTATTACTATGTTGTTAGACTTTATTATTATTGTTATTATTATTATTATCAATATTAATTATTTCATTGTAATACTTTTCATATGTATAAGCGTATATATATCAATAACTACAGATTTACTTTTGCATTATATTTAGATGGACACATATATAGACCATAATTGTTTGCCAATTGTGAGTAAATGAGTATAGAGTGAATTTTCTTAATGCTTATTTTTACTCCTTATTTATAAACTTAAAGAGGGAATATTTAATTTTACAACTCATCTTATTGATGACAATCAATATTGTAGTTAAGGTAATTTTAATCAAATTTATTCCCGGTGGAGATTTTTTATATTTTTTTACCAAATATTGATGTATTTGACATTTTGATTCAAAAAGGGATTCCATGTATCATTTAATTTTTGAAACATTTCTATTTTTGGACTCCTAGGTAATTTATTTACCAAAAATTTCTTCACCACCATTATTACCTAAATATCATAATTAAGGTGGGTCTATTGACACCTCATTTTTACTTTTCTCACCCATTTTTTTAAACCACTTACCATATTAATTTTAGAATTAAATAACTAGTTGTTTCATCACATAATTTTTCAACAAAAAAAAAAAAAACCCTCATGAATAAAATTGTTTTTTCCTTTTTTCCCATTACAATCTAAATTCTTATACATTTTTCTTTACTTTTTTTTAAATGTTTTATTTTTTTATTTTTTTATTCATTTCCAGGATAATTTTTTTTTAAGAGAGGATTCTTTTATTTTACTTATTATTATTCCTATTTTCAATAGTTTTTGTAGTTTCATCTTATAGCTAGTTTTTTTTTTTTTTTTTCTAAGAAATAACAAGCAAATAAAAAACATGTATGTATGATGCGGATATATAATCAAATAAATCAATTTGATTGGTTATTAATTTTATAAATAATTGAGAGAAATTGTTAAAAATATTAACCAAATTCATAATATTTTTAATCATGCTTGTGGAATACTCAGCTTCATTAGCATATTATTCTCAAATTTTTATCGTTTCAAGAAGAAATATACCAAAGAATAAATTCATAGATTCTTATCTCATCATGTAAACTAATGAATAATTTTTATTGGATGTCTATAAAGAAAAAATGAAAAAATAAATCTTGTGAGATAAAAAAAATGTATTTAAAAAAAATATGCAGTGATTTAGATTTAGTATGCGGAGAAAGAAGAAACACAAATAATTTAGTTATAAGGGCTTTTTGGGAAAACGAAGGAGTGTAGATGATTTTAAAAAGTGAGTTAAAAAAGAAAAATAGGGGGATGTCAATAGACCCACCCTATATTCTTTTCAAATTGTCTTTCCCACATGTAAGGCATCACACTATAAATGGTCATACAATAGGGTGGCTTAATTTATATATTACTCTTCAACATTTCAAAGAGGTGTTTTTTTTTTTTTTTTTTTTTTTTTTTTCACAACCTTAGAGCAACCCATATCTCAATCAATTATTACTTTATATATATATATATATATATATATATATATCTCAATCAATTATTTCTTTTCCTTCATCCTTTCATTTTCTCTCTTCCTTTTGCTTTTTCTTTCCTCACGTCTTCTCAACATTTCTCGTCTCTTCCTTTTGAAAGATAATAGTAAACCAAGTGGTTGATTGAATATTCTATTAGGTAAATCCTTCATCTCATATCATATTATTTTGTATCAATTTGTTTTATTATTTTCACTATGCCATGATTTTTTATTAAAAATGTTTATTTATCTGCGTTGAACGAATTTTTATAGATATATAAAATTGATATTTGAGCCGTACTTTCTTGAGTTAATGCATCACGTGTTGGTATTATTGTATACAATTTTTGGAACTATTGGTACTTGTTTGGAATTAATATTGATTTTTCACTATACATAGTCTAACCCTGTCAAAACCACTGTTATGGAATTTCATATTTTTGTTAATCAATATTTATGACTCTTTTCACTATTAAATTTATATGAGACACTTATACATATGTTCTTTATGATCTATAATTTTTGTAAGAAAAGATATAGTTTTCTTGAATTGATATAAATTTTGAAATCATTTAGGGTCACTGTAATTTCGTGTTGGACTCTGTCCAATCCGACTTTTACAAGATGGAAAATAAATATTTTTTGTTTTGTTTTATGGTCTAACAAATTTTCCACAGATTGATATACATGTCTAATATGTCCATTTAAATTTTGGGTTCCTAATGTATTATGATTATTGAGATAAAAATTCGTCTTCCTTTATTGTCTGAATTTTTGAAGACCTGGCCAGATTTGTTTAGTGAGTTTAAAAATTCCTAAAAACCCATCTTATGAGTGTTATTTAATGCTATAAAAATTTATGATGAAAGATATATGTATTAATATTGACTTGAAAAAATTCGGGGTTTATTGGATACTTTTATGATATAGAAATAGATGATGGGAAGGAAAGTACGACTGAGCCACCAACCGAAGCCCATGGCGCTTCCATGAATCCGTCACGTCAAAGGTCGCAACGAATTTCCACCACTGCGAGGAAGGACATGCCATAGCTTCCTGCGGGATCCTCTGATGGCTTTTGACAACCGCAAGTTTCGGGTATTTGAATATGGTGGTAAGTTGTTTCGACATTTTTTCTCGAATTAATATTATTTTTTAATTATATTGTTTTCCTTACCAATTTTATATGTTATTGACCGAGTATTAACTACTATATAAATACAAAAAACTCAATCACAAAATCAAAAAACTCACACAAGGGAAAAACAAATCTCTTATATTCTTTATAGTACAATTTTGTTCCATATAGTAAATTTGAACACATATTGACTTCGTCATTATTATATTGACTTATGATAAACGAAGATTAGCACGAATCAAACAAAAACCAAAAAAGCAAGAAGCTGATGCAGCTGGTAATTCGTCAAGGAATAAGAGGCAGACGATGGGAACGAAAAAATTACGACATCCACATATATTAAAATTCGGATCTGTACTTAAAAAAAAAAAAAAAAAAAAAAAAAAAAAAAAAAAAAAAGGAGATAGATTTGAATATGTCAAATTTCAATATGCAATTGAAATTTGCACTGAATCTCAACATCTAAGAAGCGAATAATGATGATTTGGCTTTTGTTAAGACGAAAAAAATTTCATTGTCTTGCCTTTTGGTTAACAAGTCATTATGTTTTCGTTACCATTTTGACGATGTCTATTTTGTAATGACCAGGACCTATTTATATTGACGATTCACATGTTGCCTTTAACTTCAGACTTGGTAATTATATATTGTTTTGCATTTTAGTATTATATATATGCAACTGCAGTTTATAAAAAATCTTAAGATCCGGAAAGTGAACAAGAAAATTTAAAAACTTTTGAAAAATTCATGTTTTGCATTTCAGAAGTTTCGTCTTTCGAAAAAGATCAAGTCTTTATTGTAAAATAGTTTGGTTTTATTTATTTAATTATTTAATTTTTCTTTTAGGCAGTTTATCGCTATAATATCTTGTTTGCAATTTTTGATTTATGACTCAGAAATTATGTCATTACAATTTACATCTTTGATTATGTCATTATCTCTTGTTTTGCAATTATCCAAACTAAATTATTTGAAAAAAAAATTATCCGCACTATATTGACCATATCTTTTTGTTTAACTATAATTTGGTCATTATGTTACTTGCTTTCTCGAAAATATGATAATGATATAGTTATTTTATTAATCTGTTCTATAATTTATTGTCAATATATTTTAAACACTGGTCCATATTATCTTGACTGGCGTTACAACTTACACTATAGCTGATGATACAATAGCACAATTGAAAGAACCAGAGACGAATTATTCAAAGAGAATCAACAAATAGTTTGTGCGTGATTTTAGGGGGAAAAAAACTTATATTAATATTAATCACAATCACAATATTAGGAAACATAATTTTATTTGAATTGAAATTTTGAAAAAAAAAAAAAAAGAAATGAATTGTCCAATTTCCTTAAAAATAGGTTAACTAATAAGCGGAAATTAAAAATGTTATGGGTCGAATTTTTTTAATTTCGTTCATATCTTACATCTAGAAATTTATCCATCTTCCATAAAGGAGCCGAATGAAACCAAAGTTTCACGTTCGGTTTTGAATTAGAGACGTTAAAACTGATGAAGCAACGTCGACTATAACCCCTAGCCTTCCAAGCTAACGATGCGGGTTCGATTCCCGCTACCCGCTTGTGCTTACTTTATCTTTCTATCTCTGTTCAATATTTCTATCAATCTTTTTATTTTTATAAAATTTTTTAATTTAGTAATTTAAAATTTCAACCTTTAAAAATAGGAAACTAGAATTCTATTAAAAATTGAAAATTCGTAAACTCTCATAGGAGAAAGAAAAAAAATCGGATACAATTTTGAAAAACTCCTTAAAAAAAGAACCACTACTTGATACGTTTAAGTGAAACACGATCATAATTTGAAAGTTAAATTTGGAATGTGTTATTAACCACCTCCTCTTCTTAAATAAACGAAATTCTTTACAAACTTCTTTCCAAAATTGTGGAACGGTAAACTTGGAACAAAAAAAAAAAAAAAAAAAAAAAATGGAATTCAAAATTTGTTAAATTTTGCAAATAAGTTGAAGAGTGTTTATATTTTAAAGGGGGTGGAAAAATTGATCATTTTGTGTAAATACTTCTTAAAAGATTTCTTATGTGAAAATCTAAATTAATAGATATAAAAATGTTTTCCTCATATTTTCTACTTTTTCACTATGGTGTCTTCCTATTTAATTTTATGTTTGTCCTTATAATTTCATTTAAAATACATCACGGTTAAAAAAGTACATATTTAGTTTATATTTTTGGTGCGTAAGAGTATTTTTCTAAATTTGTACTCATAACAAACGAACTATTGGTGTGAGGTGTTGTTTAATAAGGGTATTTTTGTCTTTTAATTGTTAATTGAGATCATATGATGAGTCATGTGATGCATTCCGTTAGAAATTTAACGGTTTTGGACAGAAATGACTAAAATTGTCAATATTTAGAGAGTTTAGGGTCTTCTCGACCAAAATTTAAAAAAAAAAAAAAAAAAAAAAGGACCAAATCGTCACCTTTAAAAGAATTCATGGATTGTTTTGGCCAATTACTCTTTTATTAAAACTAATAACTTATTGGCATTAGAAACATTTGTTATTTTTCTTGTGACTGATTTGCTTGTTTTTGGTGGTTTTGTTTGCTGAGAAAATTAATTTTTGGTGGTTTGGTTTGTTTTTGGTGGTTTGTTTGTCGGTTTTCTCAGTTCTGTTTTGTTTGCCAATAAAATCTTTGATATTGTAGGGTGATAAAAGTGTTAATGATTTTGTCTTTTAACCAGAGATGTAAAAAAAAAAAAAATTCTATCAAAATCCGTTTTGAATTCTATCAAAACCTATTTTACATTCAATCATAATTCGTTTTGCTTTCTATCAGAATCTGTTTTGCATTCTATCAAAATCCGTTTTGCTTTCTCGAATTCTGGTAGAATCCGTTTTGCCTCTCTCCTCCTTTGCAAAACTTTGTTCAAGATTTTCGTAAAGCTCCCCCAAGACTTTGTTTGATGGATGAGTTTTTGGTGTTTTTATTTTTTATTTTTTTTATTTTCGTTATTATTGGTGTAATTTTGTAGTGCAATATCAAAAGCATTCTAGCAGAACTCAAAGAGCATTCTAGTTTAATTCAAAAATCATTTTAGTATAATTCAAAGAGCATTCTAGGAGAATTCAAAGAGCGTTTTGGTAGAATTTAAAAAGAATTTTAGTAGAATTCAAAAATCATAGTAGAATTCAAAGAGCATTCTAGTAAAATTCAATATGTATTCTTTAGAATCCAAAAAGTATTATGAAGAATCTACTTTGGATTCTAATAGAATCTCTTTGACAACCGGAGCTTGCAGCATCTTTATTGAAATTTAGAAAAATGACCAAATCTAATTTGGATTCTAAAAGAATCTCTTCAACGACCGAAACCTAAGGTATCTTTGTTGAAATCCAGAAGAAAATTTTTGAAATCTAATAGAATCTCTCCGGCAACCGGCATCGATGCCGGTGACTAGAGCCGGGGACGTCTAGTCAATCTTTGTAGAAATTTAAAAAAAAAAATTTGTTAGAATCCATAATGGATTCTAACAATATCTTTCAGCGAACGGTACTGGTAAATGGAGCCAAAGACGTTTAGTCATCTTTGTTGAAATAAAAAAAAAACAAAAAAGGAAAGAAAAATAAATTATATTAGAATCTCTTCGGCGACCGACATTGACGCAGATAACTAGAGCCAGATACGTCTGGTCATCTTTGTTGAAATACTAAAATAAAATTACGTCATAATCTATTTTGGATTCTAACAAAATCTCCTCAGTGACTGATGGCCGACTGACGATCGGCAGTCGGCGAATGGAGTCGGAGATATATAAAAAAAATTTGAATAAATAAAAAAGAGAAGAAAAGAAAGAGATCGGGGTATTTTTGTCTATTTACTATTTTTTCATTCAATTATTTAATTAAATGTTATTAGATGATAAAATTATCAAGGGCAAAATTACAAGGAAGTGTCAAATTTTTGACATTCTTGGAAATTACCAAAATAGGAAATCAGGAAAAGTGAGTGGCAGTGATTTACAGCCACACCCCAACCCACCACACACGTATGGGTGGACTTAGGACTTTATGATGAGCTCCTCTTTTTGACTTGAAGCACTTTCTCTGATTGCAGTACTCAAATTCCTTTGTTTTGTGTTAAGAGTTTGGACGCTTAGAAATTACGAGGAAAAAAAAAAAAAAGAAAAAAAAAAGAAGGGAAAATGAAAGAGAAATTAACTAGAGAAAGAAAATGCAAGAGAGGGTTTTGGTACAATATAATAAGTTCACAAACAATAATTTCTAGTAATCCCCACAAATATTATTGCTAATTATTATAGTTCAAGCAATGCTAACAAGAAACAACATTAACAAGTCTCGTGACTAGCAAACTACTATATAACTCTTATCTAGAGTCTACATATATATATATATATATATATATATATCCAATAGTCTTGGTCTAAACTATGATTTGGCCTGATCTTAGGAAACATTATTTAACCATAATTATTAGTTAGCTACACGACTGACCGCAATGTCGATCGAATTCTTCTTCATTGCCTTTCCTGTGTGCGCGAATCAGTATACTCATCATGCTCCTTTTCCAAAGATCTATGCGTTCCTTCGCTGTCTCTGCTGCAAGTTTTATTCTTATCTGGGGTACTTGGATTACTTACAACAATTTCTATGGACTCCGGACTAAGGCTATCTGCAGGGACTAGTTGTATTTTTTGCTTCGCCTCTTCACTTTTTCCCCATAACACCAGGTATAACCCTAACACGATCGGAACTGCTCCTAATACACTGTCGTAAATTGACACAACATACACGATCAGAATTTATTTATTTATTTTTATTTTTTATTTTTTAAACTTGTGATGAAACTAAAATCTTCGTAGGAGTCATCTATAAGCTTAAATGTTTGTGCACTGCGAGGATACACACATCGAATCAGTACGTCTTGTATGAGATAATAAATTGTTGATTTAAAGTTGAAAATATATAGACCAATATTCTAGAGCTACATTGTGGCAGCTTGGAATAATGTATAGCTCATTTCACAATGGACTGGAACATAAAATTCAAAGAGAAACTTAAAATTTATTATTTTTTATTTTTATGAAAGAAAATGCTGTAGAATTTTTTTTTTTTTTTGAATTGCGAGTTCAAACTTCTTTACCTAACCGACTGATAATAATATTTATAATATAAGAGACGTAGAAAGTGAAGTATTGCAAGTGCGAGAAAATATTGGTGAATTACAAAACTCTTCTAAACTCAGTTCCTGTAAAGTTTTACACTAGGAAATGAAAAATCAAAGCAAATTAACAATCTACTTAAAAAAAGGGCAAACAATCTATATAAAATTTTCCTGTAAAAAAAGTATTGATATTTTTAGAGGACAGACAATGCAGACATACATGAAAACACATGCTGTGTATATATATATAATGGTTGATGTCAACTGAGATTTTTTATAGATTATATATATGTATATATGTATATATATATATGTACCTTCCAAGGTGCAACTTCTCGTTGAGCATCAGAGAGCCCGAAAGTGCTACTAGCAATAGCATGAGAGGGTAGAAAGCTGACGCGAACACTGGACCTCTCGCGTGCACACACCACGCAACCAATATCACCGCTATTCCAGAAGCCGCAATACCCTATCAAATATATGTTTATATATCAATATATATATATATATATATAAATACATCTATCCAAACAAAATAGTTTCAGTATCTTAATTACTAAAATATGTAGTGCTGTGTAACTAAGTTATTCAATTCACCAATTCTCAAACAATAAATTTATATATTTGTAAAAGATATCTTTCAAAGCAATTCAATGTATTTTGTGTGAATGTTGTGTGATTAATTTATTGGCAAGAGATTTGTGAAAACAGTTTATAAAATGTATATTTTATTTCTTATGACTCTGCAACAATGTATGCACATGACCGGGTGTCAACTTAATTAGGAAATTTAAAGGCCGCTTGGAACATCATTTCCAAACGGAATACCACAACTCAACTTTAAAGTTCACATATATTTCACTTTCTCTTTCTTTTATTTTTAAATAACTCAAACTTTAAAATTTTATAATTTTTTTATTGTAAGTCGAATGAGATGATTTTAAAAGAAAAAAAAAATCGCATATAATGATGAGAATAAAAGATCCATATTACATATATTTTTCTAAACACATTTTAAATTTTTACACTATTTTCTATATCACATTCATTTTCAATCCATACTTCGACCAAACACACATTTGAATTCCAACCTAAAAACCTCCAACTCCAATCATGATCCCAAACAGGGCCTTTAACCTGATATTAGTTACCTTCTTGTCATTTATATATGTATATATGTAATGCATATGTTTGCAATGGGATTAAAATGCCTAATTAAAAAGGTAATTGTTGTACCGAGTATGCGACTGTGAGAAGCCGAATATTCCAACCTAACTTCCACTGACTCCAATCCCTCTCAGTGCAGAGGGCGAAACCTACTGCCTGGATTGCTCCCATTGTTGACATGAGAGCTACACTTGAAAAATAGTAGGGGAACCTCACATTCATTTTAGCCTGTTAATTACCAAATTTTAAAAGAAGAAATGTGTTAAAAGATTTGGATAATGAGCAAATATTCAGACAAACATTTAGAAAACCCAACATAAATAAGAATGTAATTATATCAGAAAGGACGAAGAATTTAAACCGGTAGGAAGTAGATCATAATAAATAGCAAGAGGTTTTCTATTGGTTTTCACATATCAGTGTGTTCAGATGCTGATATATGCATATGTAAGCTCTCTAGTCTCACAGCTGGACAGAAACAATTTATTTTGTATCTTATAACTATAAGTTGATTTATATGTAATTTTTTATTTTAAATATTGTAACATGGATTATATAAACTATTAATGCAAAAGTCAAATATCATTTAAATATCATATTAAAGCAACTGGTTGTTACTATAACATGCAAAAAAAAAATTGTTCTACATACCTTTCATAAAAGGTACCTTAAAGAAAAGCTCCCGCAGCGTTTTTATTTTAATATAAATTATAAAACATCGCTAAATCTGTGGTGTGATGAATAAAATTTCGAAGAAAAGAAATGACCAAGTAAGAAAATTCTAGAAATTAATGTGATCCTAAAGGTACGGAAAAAGTTACCTGAAGGATGAGCCAGAGACCGTAACATATACTACTTCCGAGAGCAAAAACGCATCCCCAGACACGTTTGCCAGAATCTGACTGCGGTGCCGCCACGTGGCTGCTTCCATGCTGACCATGATTCAATAGGTCAACGTGTGTTGACCAGATATCAATCTCCACGCCTCTGTAGAAAGTCAGAAGCATTGCCCCACCTATACCAATTATCGATCCCAACAACTTGGCCTTCCCTGCTAGGTTTCCAAGGTTCAGCTTCTCCAATCTGAAGTTTTTAATTAGGCAATAATTAGACATGGACCTAAAAGTGTGGCATGGATTGTTAATACGTGTCAACTTAATTTTTTTTTTTTTTTTTTGCTAATTTCCTTGATCTTAATTATTCATTATCGTTGTTTACATTTGTATATATCCGTTTATGGTCTCATTTTTGACATCTTTATAAAACAATATTTGTAAATTTTTCTAAACGTTACTTGCAATAACCAATTAATTCTGATATGATTTTTTTAATAATACATGTCTTTTACATTAATAGTTTAAATAGTATTACAAATAAATTTACATAACATTGCATGTAAATCAACCTGTCCGACAATCCGGATAAGAGACAATTCTTATATACATTTATTTTTATGAAGTATTAGATGATTTAGAAAACCATCACTATCAGTTTCAATTCAATGAGAATTAAATTTTCTTTTTCCACAAATCAGAAATTATCTTTCTTCCAAATTCTTCAATTTAGTACGGAATATTACCCTTTTTGTTATATATATATATATATATATATATATCTAATATGTATTCATACTCATCTTCATATCAACTCATTCATATTTGTGAGAATATTTGTACTCGTTTATACTTTCATCATAAATCCCCCTTCTTGTACCATTAATTATATTTTTTAATACCATTTTTCACACTAGTTCGGTGGAAAGTGGATGTTTGATATTTCCTTGGTAAAATGTTTTTAATCTTTACCTTTTGAAAACTTCTAATACTCATGTATCTTACTATATATAACAAATCAAATCAATATTATTTACTGGAAATTAAAGAGTATATATAAATTTGTTAATGAGTCTAAAATATGTACCTGAAAGAGACGGCTAAAGCGAATGTCACAGCAGGAACGAGGTTGGATATCGCAGTAACAAATGTTGCCGAGGTTAAACTCAGGCTCTCGATATATAGATTTTGTGCCATTGATCCACTGCAATAGTTAGCTAACTAGTTAGCTTTCTTGATTATTTATATATATATTTTAGTACTGTTCTTTTTCTTTTGTTGCAATTATTTTATTCTTATTTTCTTAGGGAGTGGTTATTAACCGGCACCCTCCTTATATGGTATTTGTAACTTTTTTTGTGATATGTTATATCAATTAGGTGATTCCAATGTAACGTTTTTCAACTTATACTTTATTACAAGATTATAAATAAGAAGTTATTATGTTACAAGATTTTAAATAGAAAATTATGTATAAATCAACCAGTTGTTATAAATTTTTTAACAGAAAATTACAAATACCGGATGGTGGCCGGTACTAGATACAAGAACTTTCCTATATTCTAATATCAAACATAGAGATTCATAGTTGATGTCCATTAAAGGAGAATATGATTTTATTGGTGTGGGGTTTAGTGGGGGATATAAAGTAGAAACTTCATCTCCATCTAGTTGAGATGTAATTTTTCCTACTTTTGACGTTAATCAATTAATCTCTTTCATCATTTATTAAAAAGCAAAGTGACTATCAAAGAAGAAAAAATATTACAATTTATAAGTTAAATACACAAAGAGTAATGCTAGGGACACCAACTCTAATCCTTAGATACAATCAATTGATGTGGCAATATTTTAAACTCTTACAAATAAAATAACGACAACTCAAATACTACATAGATTGATACTTAAAAATTATGATTAGAGTTTGTTTCCCTAACCTTTTTAGATGCATATTTATCGTTTGTTTTGATGTCTAATCAAATAATAGCATGATACCTCATTTAACAAACTCATAAATTAAAGTTTAAAAAGCATTTCAAGTTTTTAAATCATTTGATTAATTCGACATCATTTTAAAACTAAAACTAAATTGAATGGAAGATCTAAGTCCAACTTAAACAGTGCCTACCGTGCAATTAGTAAAAGTTCATAAGCAATAGCTAGGTGAATTATGTAGTTTGGACCAAGACTAGCTGCCTCTGGCATCATTTTTGTAGACATCATTTTTTTTTCCCCACAACTTAACAAATGCATATATATATATAAAAGGTATTTAGCTTAAAGTGGGCCAAAAGGGATGTAATTAATCATGTCCGTTAATCATATATGCTGATCAATTAATCAACATTAGGTGTGGGACTTTTCCTCTATCGCCTGTCTACATGACTATATTATAGACAGAAACTAAACTTTAATATGGTCATTCCATTAATTCTACTTAACAGCTAATAGCACATGAGAGGATAATGCGTTAAATAATGTTAGAATACATTAGACTATATATATTTATTTATTTATTTATTTATTTATATATATGTATGTATTTATCTGTCTATATATATTCAGGTAGAGGGTTTTCAAACAAACTGAAACTTCATTAAAAATATGCATGCAAATTTATTATAAGGATAATGAATGTATGATCATATCATCAATTCTATCACCATTTGACTATAGTACTGTCCTATATCTAGTGGTGCATAATTAATGGCGTATTTGGCAGGTATGTGAGAAAATAATTATATAAAAAAAAAAAGTAATAGGTAACCAAAATAAGGAAAATAGGGGAAAATAGATCCTTTTTTGTCATTTTTTTAAATATGAAATTAGGAACGTAGAAAAAAAAACAAGAATCATCTCTCTTGTTTGGTATAAATATGTAATGGAAAAGAGAGAAAAGATTGTTTGTAAAATGATTATATTTTTTTGTATAATGATTATATTTTATCTAAACGGAGAGCTTAAAAGTAAAGTGTTTTGCAAGATTTCTAATCCCTTATTTTCTTAATCCTATACACCTTTCATTTCTCTCCTACAGCTTGGATGACTATGAATGTCAAAAACCTTTCACAATCTCTGATCTTATTATTTTTCTCTCCTACCAAACACATTCTAAATATTTATGAAAGTATCCAAAGCACTATCCGTATTTAAAGCTGTATATATGCTTAATATGGAGTGAAAAATCAGGCGTTGCCCGCTACTTACCCAAATAAGGCACAAAAAAATGACTGGACAAGAACCATCAAAGTCAGCTTTGGCCTGCTTTTCCTGTAAAAAAATAACAAATAAATAAAAAGAACTGCCATTTTATTAGTGTACACAGTCATTAATTATGGTCTCAGATTAATTCTCTTATAATAGTGCGTTTACAATTTTACTTTTTTACTTTACACTAAGAGAGCACTGAAAATAACGCCATTATTTCTTGAAAGAATCCAATAACATATTTTATTAGAAGAGGGATACTAATAAATTCCAAGTCTTTACAACCCGAACTCTGTACAAATATGTCAAAAGAAACAACTCCACTTTCTTAATTTCGGAAATATAATTAGATACTTTCTTCTCTAAACCAGAACTTCCTTTGGTGAAAAAAGGGAATTTTTTTTTCTTTTTCTTTTTTAAATGAACGGGGAAACCAATTTATATTTTCACATACGCTGATCAAAGCTTAAAAACTCTGCATGTAACTATTGGACTTTTAACCAATTAAAAACGTAATATTCGGAATTTTTTACATTATAATCAGCTATCACTTAAAAATAATCAAAAAATAATAAACAGGGTGAAGTCACCCATGGCGAGTGGAGGACTTCCGTCTTAGTAATTTGTTTTTTTCAATTTTACCTATTAAAATTTATACTTTTCTGATCATTTCTTCCTTACTAAAAATTGATGAATCTTTTTTTTTTTTTTCAATTTTATGTAAAAAAAAAATTATATTTTATTATTTCTTACTAAAAATTTTTCTTATTTAAAAATTTTATTATTTCTCAATATTCAAAACTTTATCTTTTATCTTTTAATTTAAACGACAGAGAGCAGAGGCAGATTTTCATTGAGACGAGTTACAGTCTCACTGATATATATATATATATATATTTTAATCCTACCTAAAAAATTTTATAGCTTACTACTTGTCCTGGACTAAAAATAAAAAATTCTCACATTACACCCACTAAAATTTTACCTTTTAATTTTTATACTTAAATATTGTTAATAATATTTTTTTTTTAAGAAAAATGTTGTACCCCTCCTCCCACTTAATTATATTTCTGGCTCCATCGTTGACGGATTGGGGATAGAAATAATACTCTAACAATGCAAAGATGATAATTTCGAGGATACCATTCCATGAAGAAGGCAAGGGGAAGCATAAAAGCGGTAGAGAAAACCAAGCGGTAAGCGATAATGACTCTCAAATTCATTCCGTCATTAGCAGCCAATTTGTAGAAGATATTGACGCCGGTGAACGCAAACTGAACCACCACCATTAGCAACGCCGGCTTCATCCCATGCACGGCATCGCATATCTGTTTCACCCCCATTAATAAATACCACAAACAAGTCAACACAGAGAAACAAGTTTATAGGGGAGACACAGAGAGAGAGAGAGAGAGAGAGAGAGAGTGGCAGTGGGTTTTATATATTGGAGTTACAACTCTCAGTTTTGCAGATATGAGAGCTTTGCATGGCTACTTATAGCCGTGTATACTTGTCATTAACAGTTGAATGAGAAAAAAAAAAATCCAATTATTTCTCTCTGTCTCTCTCTCTTTCTCTCTTCTTTTCATTTATTTATTTATTTATTTTTTTTTTCATTTCTTCACTTGTAAAAAAGAGGAATGAGAAATTGATGAGGCTCACCTGTAATAAATGGAAAAAGTAAAATGAAGCATGCAAAACTTGATATTTTATAATTAATGTCATTATTAGTATACCATATTGGTAATTTCATATTTCACTATTGTTTTTAAGGTGGGATCTCCTTACATTTATATTGTGGGGAAAAAAAAAAACCGTTCTTAAAATTAATTTCTTAGTAATTAATCTTACTGTAGATAAATTTTAGTACATGCCTTTATCTAATCTATATCCGTACGTGTCTATACTATAGTATTATTATTATTATTAGATAATTAAAGAGCGAATCCATTTTTCACACTGACCTTTTGGTCACTGCTTTTAGACTTTCAAGTGGCAGTATCTTCACTTATTAAATGACAGTTCAATTATTGCCATGTAATTTTTTTCTAATTAGTTTAATACGAAATCAGGAAAAGTGGTAGTAATTTATAGCCACCCCAACCCAACACACACATCTATGTATTGTAATTATCTATTTATTTATCGAATGAAGAGAGAACAATAAATATCTAGGATTAAGATTGTATCTACCTACTCGTTTATTTTCGTATTTTACTTTTACATATACTTTTCCGATAGTCGGATTTATTTGTTTATTTTCTATATATGTCATTGTAACAATCATTTTGATTTCATTGTAATAGCTTTCAGTAATACTTTCTTTTTTTTTTGTATAGCCACAGTTATTAAAATAGTATTATATTACATATAATATTAAATTATATTATAAATAAATTATTAATTTTTACAAATTATATATAAAAAAAAGTTACAGAATAGATCTTACTGCCAGATTAAAGAATATAATATTGTTTAAAAAAAACAGAATATTTACTTATTTCTATAATTATGCTTTATTTGGAACATCACTCCAGACTAGACTTTTCTAATTTATTTTTATTTTTATCTAAAATTTTTTTATCTAACC
Source organism: Ficus carica (assembly GCA_009761775.1). Lineage (NCBI taxonomy): Eukaryota > Viridiplantae > Streptophyta > Magnoliopsida > Rosales > Moraceae > Ficus > Ficus carica. Next base: position 18,582,688 of record CM019748.1, on the reverse strand, counting down.
GATAATCCAAACGTAAGCTTATAAAAATAAACAAGTAACCAAACATTGCCTTTTTGTCATGACCAGCAAAAAAATATAATTATACTGCCCTTTTTCGTAAGCTCAAAAGAAAATGAATAGTTTAGTTCTCTACGTCATTGTATACGTACCAAAACCCAAATATTTTATCTTTATTTGATTAATGACAGTTCTAGGAATTGTCTGTCTAATAAAGGCAGGGTTTGCAAATACAAATTTCAAATTTTCCACCGATCAATGGTCTTCGTGGGTCTCGCTGAGGGCTCCACCGTTTGCATGAATTCTGACCAACCCATTTATTGTCATTACTTTCCTTTTGCCACGTCATTCGGTCTTGCGTATTATTCCGTTCGTCATCACGGTGATTGACAGTAGGAGAATGGAGGAGTATTTAGTACCGAAACTCCTTAAATTTATCAATTTTTAAGAACTTACCTTTTAAATTTATAATTTTTTATAATTTACTCTCTTAATTTACTAAGTTATTGTAATATATTCCTTATGAAAATTTTCTGCTGTCTAAGTTATAAAAAATCTATATACGCCTTATATAAAGACCGAAAAACTCATTTAAAAAAAAAATTAAATCTATTACAATGCATAATACAAATATTTCAATTTTAAATCTTTTATAAAAACTAAAATTAATTAAAAGGGATATATTATTATAATTTAACAAGTACAATGAAAAAAATATCAAAAATAAAAATTTAAGAACAAAATTACTAAGGCATTGCCCACCTTTACGGTAGAAACGCTTCTCTGTCTACTGTTTATTTTTATTTTTAAAGAAGATGTCTTTAACACCCTTTTCAAATTACTGCGTTTCTCTCTCTCACTCTCTCTCTCTATAATGGACTCTACTGTTATGTGTGGAAAATGTGTGGAAAATGTGAAAAATGGGTGGAAAAAAAAAAGATGATAGGGATTTTATAAGGATAAGATTTTAGATTGTACGGTAGGAAAAAAAAAAAAAACGGAGAGAAAAAATCTTTTATATGTGGATCCCACTATTTTTCATCTCTCAGCCAAAAGTGGAAAATAGTGGTTGTGAAATTTTATTTAGCTGGTATGAATACTTAAATTACCATTTATCCTTATTTTTAAACTTAATTATTATTTAATAAATAGTAAAATAGTCATTTAGCCCCCATTTCGGGGGTCTCCAAAACAAAGATTTCCGTTTGTTTTTGTCATTTTCTTTGACTCAAAACACAATTTCACTATTCAAATTTTCAAAATCTCTCTTAAAAACTCAACTTAAAAAATTCAAAACTTTGTTATTTCAAGTCGAAACGAGATAATTATTTTTAAATTACAAGAATTGTGAAAGTCATTAATCAAGATTCATATTAATATTCTTTTTCGAACACATTTTAAGTTTTTACATTTTTTCACTCTAATTTTTTTTTTTTAATACAACACATTTTCAAAACTCAACTTAACTCAAATCAAAATATCTCTAAAACTCCAACTCCAATTATCCCACAAACGAGCCCTTAGGTTAAAAACCGTCGTGGTATCCACATTCTGTACTAGTGATGTATGCCCTGCCGATTGCACCAAGCACATCTCCTCCATTAATTAAATCAGTAAAAAGGAGATGGCATTCCTTACTTGCGTTCGGCATAGGCTGCGTATCCGACGCCCCAGCTTCTTTTTCATTTAGGGTGCAACTAGCCTTGAAGCTATTGTGTTGATCAACAGTCGATGCGATCGTCTCCTCAGCTATAGTCTCTCGGTTGATACCATGCTTCGCACAAACACTACTACAAAATGTGGATTTCACGACGGAACTTCCACGACCGTTTTTTAAAAAACCGTCGTGGAAAATGCGGCAAAAACACGGAACGGAACATAGTTTCCGAAAACCGTCGTGGAAGCCGAAGCTTCCACGACGGTTATAAAAAACTGTCATGGAAGAGCATGCTTCCACGACGGTTTTTAATAACCGTCGTGGAAGCGAAATTTTTTTTTTTTTTTTTTTTTGCAAGCTTCCACGACGGTTATTAAAAACCGTCGTGGAAGCATGCTCTTCCATGACAGTTTTTTATAACCGTCGTGGAAGCTTCGGCTTCCACGACGGTTTTCGGAAACTATGTTCCGTTTCGTGTTTTTGCCGCATTTTCCACGACGGTTTTAAAAACCGTCGTGGAAGCTAAAATTTTTTTTTTTTTTTTTTGTATTTTTTTGCAAGCTTCCACGACGGTTATTAAAAACCGTCGTGGAAGCAAGCTCTTCCACGACGGTTTTCGGAAACTCTGTTTCGCTCCGTGTTTTTGCAGCATTTTCCATGACGATTTTTTTAAAAAACGGTCGTGGAAGGGTCTTTTTTCAAAAAAAAAAAATTTTTAATTTTTGGATTCTACCACGACGGTTTTTGGGGAAAACCGTCGTGGTAGGTACTAAGGCGGGAATTTTGAAAATTTTTAAATTAAATTCAATTTTTTGGAGTGTGTATTAAAAACCCAAAAAAATGTCCTCTTTCCCACCCTATTACATTCCGAGCATTTTTCACTTTTTCACTCTCTAATTCCATACCCAAAGCCACCCAAATTCTTCCCTCTATTTCTCTCTCGCCACTCCCTCCCTACTTAAAATCTCAAAAAACTCACTCTATCTCACCGCGCCTCCTCTCTCTATCTCACCTCTCAAATTTTTCTCTTGGCTCCATTCTCCGATGGCCTCCTCCACCACTCACGCGGCCTCCTCCATTCTCCGACGGGTCCACCAAGGAACTCATGCGGCTTTCCCTCTCTCTCTTGCCACACTCCGCCCATACCGACGCTCGACAAGCCGGAAAGTTGTAATGTATATTGCTTGGGTAATGCACGGATTTGTGAATTTTTCGTCCAAAATGTTGATTTTGTTGATTGTGGTTGTTGATAAAATGTTCCGTCCAAAATGTTGATTTTGTAGATTGTTGAGTTGGGAAGATTCTGTCCGAAATGGTCAAAATCCGTCCCCTACATTTTCGGTGATTGTTCATTGTGATTGTGTTTTAGATTGAATTAAATTGGTTGGGTAAGGCACGGATTTGGGAAATTTTTGAAAAAAAAGTGTTGATTTTGTGATTTAAATGTGTTCCGAAAACAAGTGTTGATTTAGTGGGAATTCGTAAATATTTTTTTTTTTTGGTTGTTACCTACCACGACGGTTACTCGACCGTTGTGGTAGCTCCATTCATAAATTTTTTTTTTTCGTTGTTACCTGCCACGACGGTTTGAAAACCGTCGTGGAATTCAAATATATACCACGACTGTGGATTCCACGACGGTTAGAAAACCGTCGTTTAAGTATTACCACGACGGTTTTTAACCGTCGTCGAATCTCTATTTTGTAGTAGTGAAAGTTCCTGTACGGTTCTTTCCAATGCGGCAAGCTGCCGTTTCACTTCCGAGACTTCAACATTTTCCCTTGGACTTTGCACAATGTTAAAGTAATGCGATTGCTTGACAAACTTAGATTGACCCCGAATCCGACCCGAATGCTCGGCATTGCCTAATGACTTGGTCAATATGTCATTTGTCCCCACAGATTCGAAACTTCCTTGTATCTCTTGTTCACTGAAGTCCTCCTGTAACAATTAGAAAATATGTTATGAACTCGTAAACATAAATGAGTGTAAATTAAAATATATTAGACCATGGATTCGTATACTTACTATTGTATCGCCAATAATTTTAAATGATGGATTCTTAAACTCTCCATTGGGTTTGACGTGCATGTCCAGCCACACATTATGTCGAGCTGCCCATTGTCCCGTCTTCTCGAACTGTAATTTAATAATTACCATTAGAAAACATACAAGAAAAATTAGAAAGTACAACATACCGTTGAAAAATTTTGTCCAAGTAATTCACGTACGATTTTTTGATCACGTTTTCTATATCCGTCTTGGCCCCCTGTTGATCCGTATTTGCTCTTCTTTCTTATCTCACTTCCTTGTTCGGATAGTCTTTTGAATTCCGGGGTACATCAATATTCAATGAATCTTTCCCAATCATCTTGGCTGATGGAGGAGTAATTATGAACCACGTTAGGTGATCGTTCCCACACACTTTCTTCATCAATATTATCCCTGACAAAAGCTTGGTAAAGATCATATCTAAAATTTTTTGCTGACTCTACGCACATGACTTTAAAAGCTTGTTTTTTAAACGAAAGTTCCACAGTGAAAGAAGTTACGACTTCCACCCCCACTCTTTCTTTCCGTGGGGCTACATCGGCACTTCTAAAGTCAGATATCCAAATGGGAATGTGCTCTCGAGCAAGTACTCCAATCCAACTTTGTAATTCATCTCCTTCCTTCTCTAATGGTTTCCTTTTAGCGTCGAACAAAACTGCAATTCGTTCTCCCTTTGTCCTAACAAGGTGGACTCTTCTCATAAGAGTTACTCTTCGTTTACCATCTTCGTCGGGATTGAATCTAGGTGAGCATGTTCATCGTGGTTTTCCGATTTGAGATTTTGTTGACACTTCCTCCTCATGATCTTGTGACATTTTGAATCAATCTAAAACAACTCCGCACCCAAGCACGTAAAAAACAAAAAAATCATACATTAAATCATTATAAAATCATGTCACCCAAACACATAAAAAGCACACAAAATCATACTTGTAATATTGTAAATCAATATTCTAAACAAAAACTTTACTTAATTACGGAAAAACTAATTCTCACTCAAAAAGGCATTTTGTCGAAAATGTAGTATGCAAAATGTTAAATCACATTTTATCAACTATAGTGAAACCCCATAAACCACCATAGAGGACTAGCTCTCACATTGAAAGTGGACCTTTATAAATTTGCTGTGTTCTCTACTTTATTTCATGTACTTTGTTCTTATTTTGCAACTAATACTAACGGTCAACTTAATGCATAATTAGTCAGCTCAACAATATAGCTGTAGGTCCTAACCCAACTCGATCCAATTCGACTATAGATTTTAGCCTCTACAATGTTGTAGGTGGATGGACGGTCCATGATTAAAAAGGTGGTCAGCCCGTTCTCTTCCCCAACAAAAACTAGTAGTTGAATCTTTCTGACTGCCGTTGTTGACTCGCTATTGAATCCGACAAACGTCATTGATGACTTTTGAATATGATCCTTGCTTATCTCCATCTCCTTGAGGGTAGCTAAGAACATGATATTAGTAGAGCTACCATTATCCACTAAGATACGTCCAACCTAGCAATTAGCGATTGGCAGCGAAATGATCGAGGTGTCTTCATGGGGTTTGCATAGTCTGGTGGCTTCATTCTCTTGGAAAGAGATGGCGTAGTCTTTTAACGAGTCCTCCGGGAGTCGATTTGGTGTTGGGAAGAACACTTTTTAAATGTTGTTCTATACTGCTGAGTAAGATTCCCTGGTGTGTGGTGATCCTCCAAGGATGGCTCCCACTATCTTCGTTGCTGGCGGTGGAGATTAGGTTTTGCTTGGCTCACATTTGTCTGTCCTTCCACAGCCTAGTTCGTAGGTCTGTCATTCCTTCTTGCTAAGGAACTCTCTCAAGTGACCTTTCTTCAGCAGCTCAGCGACTTCATAGCGGAGAGGCTAGCAGTCGCTTGTTAAGTGACCACGGTCTTGATGGAACTCGCAATACTCATCTGGTTTCATGCGATCATGAGCAACGGTAATTTTTCCAGGCTAACGGCAAAATCTTTAATTTTCAGTTGCATCATGAGTCATTTTGGGATGCTATCAAGGGTATATTTCGATGGTGAAAGCATCCTCTTGTTCTTCCTTTGGTGGTAGGATTTTCCTCTGTTACTGTCTCTCGAGCAATTGTCGAGTCGTCTGGATGACTGACTGGTCATTCGATCTTGTCATTCTCCGGCTGCTGGGTTCTCGGATCCTGACAATTCACATTTGCTGAGGTTGAGCTGCTCCAACTTCTTGGCCTTGACCAATTCTTTTGCCTCGATCAATCCTTAAGCACTCGCCAAGGCCTCACCGATAGTCTTGGCATCGCGGTTGCACACTTCGTTCAAAAAGGGAGATTCTGGGAGCAAGCCTTTTTTGAGTGCAAAAAGAGCGATTGTACTGTCACAATTCGGGACCTTAGCAACTACTTTGCTAAATATCTTGATGTAGTCTTAGAGCGACTTGCCAGGCTGTTGAATGATTGTACTGTCGAGTTCGCCGGGAGTCTTTCCTTTGCTGATGCTGGCCGAGTAGTTCTCCAGGGATGCTTTGGTTATCCATTTGAAGGCGTTGATTGACCATGATGCTAATTGACATAACCACTTAAAGGCGGGTCCTTTAAGACTTTGCAGTAAGAGCTTGCATAAGATAACGTCCTTGGATTCCTTGGGCACGGTGGTCCCAAGCATCACCTATTGGTATTGGCAAAGATATTCATGAGGGTCATTCGTACCGTCAAATCTGGAAAAGGTTGGTTTACGAAACTCAGGTGGTAGAGTAGTGTCCACCACCGCCTGATTGAAAGGTGACTGCTCCACTTCTTCGAGTAGGTCTTCATAAGTGAGCGGATGCCCAAGGGTTTGTAGCAATTGGCATTGCTTGCTTTATGTTGTTGTTCATCACATCTGCGATTTCTTGCTATATGTTGAAAGGTTGGAGTGATGGAGTCTCCAACGGTGGTTGTGGAGGCACTGTGTCGAATGGGACCGCTTGTGGTTGAGTAGTCATTGTGGAAACTGTTCTAGGAATGCTCTGGAAAAATCCCGACAGAGTGGTCTATATGGGTGTCATCATCAATTGCAGTGATGGCATCTGGTGGATCAGGCTGTAAGGAGTGAACATCGTGGTCGGTAGGGGAAGAACGATGCGGTAGGGAATTGTGAAGGAACCCCGAAGGATGTTGCAGCGGAAGATGTCAGCGTTTTGAATATGGTGGATGACTAAATGACGACGCAATTCCTTATTCTCAGCTAGTAGGTTAGCAATCCACCGATTGCTCTTTTCCTGTCGCTGTCATAGTTCTGCGAGAGCTTGGTCAATCATCTGCTAAGTTGTCACTATCTCGCTAGTAGCTGGTTTGGAAATGGTTCCAGAGTTGTTATCCATCATGCTGGTTATCGCCGCGACGTCTATGTTGTTAGCCATAGGCCCAACGGTGGGTGCCAAACTGTAAAGGGTTAAATCTACAATCAAAGAAAAATAGGGCTAATGACCAAAACAGGACGACGGGCGAGTCATCAACCGGTTGTTGGTGTGTCGTTAGTGAGTTATGAGAAATAAAGTAAAAAGTAGGAAAAGTAAATAGAGACGGAGACAACCGATTTTATAGAGGTTCGCCCGTAATTTCTAGGTTACATCCTCTGTAGTTCTTTCAAGAGCTTCCACTATATGTTGAAAAGCGTTACAACCATGATCTTGGGCAAGAATGGGGTAGAAATAGATGAGGGATAATGTGATACAGAGAGATTCAGGGAATATAGTGTGTATACTATTGAGTACAATGAGTTGAACATCCTGAATGGTTGGAAGAAGAGAATCCCTAGGCTTACTCCGTAAGCCTTGATTTATAGTGACTGAGTTGATGCCTTGAGTTGCATGATTCTGGTAGAATATGCCTTGAATACTAATGAGTATTTGCCATTTTTTGTATTGCTTGACTTTCTAATCCATGGATGACTAGAAAATATCTGGAAATTAAGTTTTCCTGATAAATCTGAGCTTGTTGGCTAATTCCCTTGCTTGATATGCTGGATTTAGTTTCTTGATCCTGCCCATGAAGTCAAGTTTCCTTATTTAGCTCTACTGACCTTCCAGTCGTCCACCAGTCGTTCTCCTGTTGTCCGGGAGTCATTCCATGGTCTTCTAAGCGGTATGTCTCCGAGTCGTCTTGTGCTCTCTGATGGTTAATCCAAGAACACATGTACGGTGAGAAGTGAGGTACGAAATCTGACCTCAACAAGTTACAATAAAAAAGAATAGATTGTGCTTCCAATCAAAACGAAACTATAAGTTTTTTTAAATCATGCACTTGTTTAGTTTGTATTTTCTTTTTCTTTCCTTCATAATACGATCATGATGGGTTGAAAATATACTTTCTTTGCATTTTACGTTCTTTTTTTTTTCTTTACGTCAAATTTGATTAACAGAATATATCCTAATTCATATAAAAAGATAATTCTATTACAACAATTGTTTCAAAAAGAAAGAAGAATTCCATTAGAGAGAGAGAGAGAGAGAGAGAGAGAGAGAGAGCGGGCAAAGATAAATAGGAAAATGAAAGAAAAAAAAGGATGAAGATTGTAAACTACAACAAAAAGTGCTTTTCACGACATAAAATTTATGACATTTTTTATAAAATGTCGTTAAAAGATTCATTCAATGACATTGAAAAGTAAAATGTCGTTAAAAGATTCATACAACGACATTAAATTTTAAAATGTCGTTAAATCCATAATACAACGACATTGTTTAAAAAAATGTCACAGAATGTTATTTTATTGATAAAAATAGTATCAATTAAAATTGTAATATTTTGACATATCACATCTTCAGTCTAATATTTTTGATACATTTGTGTATAAGACACCAAAAAGATTATTGAGTTTCTCATAGGTCTTAATTAGTCCAGAACAAAAATATAAATAGAAAATTAATAACAAATACATATATGTTCAAAAAAAAATCTAAAAATAAAATGTTTCTCTACGAAAAAAAATTTCAAATGATTATTGAACTATAATACCCTCAATATCCTCTCTCACATAAGTTGTGTATGACCACTTCCTTGATCCTTAAATGATCCTTAAATTTTCGTAGGCAACACAATAAGGAGGCCAAAAAAAAAAAAATAATAATAATTTCTCTCCTTTTCTTTGGGCGTTTGGCTTATGGTACTCAGTTGGAGATAATAAAAGAATGTGCGTGATTGTGAGGAAGAGAAAGGGAAGGTTGATAAATAAGAGAGTGTTTTGGTGGGGATGGAGGTAAGTGTTTTTAGCGGTTAATGTTTTTATTTTATTTGTTTTTATATTTATTTTCCTAAGAAGAGGTTCGCGTGGTAAATCGGTTGAGAAGTTTTTGGCCAATAAAAGTAAATGGAATAATAATTTAAAAAAAAAACCTATAAACTATATGAAATATATAATATATATATATGTGTGTGTGTGTGTGTGCAACGTGGGAGACCAACTGCAACTTACATGTAGCGTGTTGATTCACCAAAAGTTTTGGCTCGCTTATCTTGGCGGGTACCTAGAAGTGCTGCTTTTGGCGGTTATATTGGTTTTATTTATTTATTTATTTCAAACTTAACTAAAGAAGGTAAAACTTAGAGCAAACACGGTTGATATAATAGAATCTGCAAAGATTTTTTTTTTTTTTAAATTTAACTACAAGAAAGTTTTAAAAAAATATGGTTGATAGAAGTGAATTTCCATTCTTTTTTTTTTTTTTTTTCGAATTCGTTTGTATTTTTTTCTAAATACATTATATGAATTAGGATTATATCTTTTAAGACTTATTTAGGATTATCTTTATCTCTTAGTGTTATTTTAAATACTAAAAATTACATTTAGTTTAAGATTTTGAATTATAATTATTTTAAGATTTATCTCATATAAAGAAGACATTTATCTTTGTTATCTAGTCTATTTTGATCTTCCGTCATATTTTAAGTGTATTTTATATCATAAAGAAGGTCAATATTAGGTTTGTTTGGAGAAAGCATCTAAATGAAAATATTTGGGGTGAAAACATTTGAATGAAAAATTTTAAACATAAATATTTGAACTGTCATCTAAACTGACGTTTTGAATATTAACATTCTGAACATAATAATTGAACGTAAACTTATGCATTGTTTGGAACGTAGGTTCCAACTTAAAAATTCCAAGTCAATTTTGTCCTTTTTTTTTAAGTCAACAAAATTATTTATAGTTTATGAAAAGTCAAGTAACTCAAACATAAAAATTTCAACTCAAACCGGTGTTCCGAAAATAAATATGTAGTTGGAAGTAAAATCTAAAAAGAAATAAACGACGCACTAGAGTGGAGGTAAATAATATTGGGGGAGGAATTTTTGTCATTATTTAAGAACAAAAATCCAAATAACAGTTGGATGCTACCAACCAAACATATATTCGGATGGACCATTCAAATGGAATGGTCTAAATGTTGACAAATAGTTGTGCGCAACAGGCAAGAAAATGTTTATTTACTATAAATGTTTATTTACTATCATCTTTCCCATTTCAACATAAAATGAGAAAGATGATAGTTAGGACATTGTTGTCGATGTAGAATTTAACCAATATAGTAGTTCGTATGCATATCATATATTTACCTTCTCTTTTGATATTTACTTTTTCTGATGAATTTTTTGTGTTTACTTAACTATTATTAAATATCTATAGAAATCATGTAATTTCTTTTAATAATTAAAAGTTAAAAAGTTTGGAATAAAAGTTTGGAATAAATCATGTAATTAAAAGTTTGAAATAAAAGTAAAAAAAAATATATATCAAACTAACTAAAAATTTAGAATTTATCATCGTAATATTTAAAAGAAAAAAAAAAAACAAAAAATAGACAATATCAGAATAATTTTTGAAATAAAATTATAAACTTGAAAATACTACAATATATTCATCAATTGTCAATGTATGGTGATGTATACTTCAAACTTGTCATTATTTTTGCATCTCGTCTCAAAGTAACAGAACAACTTATATATTTCAATTAAACTAACACCTAATTATTTCTTTAAGATAAATTATTCAGTAGATCATATGTCTCATGTCATCATGCCAATATGACATACCCATTCTATACTAAATGTTTGACATTTTGAGGGTTAGTCCCTAAGACAAATCTTCGGATCAAATTTTCTTCAACTATTGTTTCTTATATTACATGCATAGTCATAATAGATTGATATAAATGTTTAAACTAAATTTTTTTTTTGTTGAACTTTTTAAACCTAAATTCTTATCAATTACTTTTAATTTTTTAACAAAATAATTCTTAATTTTTTAAAAAATAATATATTCTCCAAAAAAAAAAAAAAAGTTTCTAACGAATTTAAGAAACTTGAACAAAATAACTAAATATTTTATAAACAATCTGTAACAGTTTTGTTTAGCTCCTTAACTAGTGAATATTCATGTTCTTCTCGAGGTTGTTGATATCGTGAAGTAAATAAAGCTTCGTATAGATTAGCTATTTATCAATGTCGAATTGATTACACTTTTTAAAAAATAATAAAAATAATAAAAAAAAACGTAGTATCTTCATATAATAATATATATTTGTTATTGGCATCTTCATACCACTTTTAAATTTAGATTTCAACTTTAAATAAAAAAAAAATTTGAAATTCGGAAAGGAAACTAAGATCACGTACTTTTCTATTTCAAACATATCAAATTATTTTAATCAAAGTAAAGATAAAAAAAAAATTAAAAAAAAAAATAAATCGGACTCTTTTTTATTGTTTAAAGAAATTTTTTTAATTCCGACTCTTTTATTCATTTATTTTATAATACAATCTGACTTAAGCTTTTTTTATTTTAAACTAACCTTTAAAAAGTGAAAAAAAAAGTACATAAAATATACCAGTTATCTAGTGTAGTGTCAATGTAATTTGCTCTAATTTGTACATATATATCATGTATATGTTTCGATCTCTACCAATTATCTCTCTATATATAAAAAATGGAAAAAAAAAAAAAAAAAAACCACGTGAATTTAACTATGTTCAAGAATATATATTTAAAATATTAAAAATCAATATTTGGGATATTTTTATCGAAATTTTCATGATACTTTATATATTTTTTTTATTTTTTTGAAAGTCATGATACTTTGTCTTTTAATATTACATATTCTATGAAAATCGTTATTTAGATGGGAAAAAAAAAAAAAATCAAATTTATGGAAAAGTCCGTGGCAATAATCGATATTTTTGTGTTACTATATATGGGGGCAATAATCCTTAGGTGGCTCTTTGAGGAGCAATCCTACAAATTTCTATAATTTTGCAAAAACTATATGATACTCTACAAGCACAATAAAAGAACAATTACAATCTTAGTACTTGTTTGGAATAAAGGTTTGGACCTAAATTTTTTATTTCAGTTTTTATCTTTTCCTGAAAAGTCAATAAAAATTATAACTAATTTTTGAAAAGTCAACTAACTCCAACCTCAAAATTCCATTTCAAACCTTTGCTCTAAGCACAAGCTTAAATTATAAATTTCAAAGATAAACTAAGGATCATTTGGAACACCATCTTCAATAGCTATTACTTAACTACAACATAATATGTGTTTGGTTAAATGTCAAAAATTCAAATGTATTTAAATGTTTTCCCCTCATTTTGTCTCAACTATTTGATAACAGTTGTGCCAATTCCTTTGAGTTGGCAATTCAAATGGGTGTTTGGTAAGGTAACATTTGAAATGTATTTCAAGTGTCACCAAATGGTCCATTTGACCATTGACGTAGAAAAATGAAATGTTGGTCACCTCTTAAATTTGACTTCATTTCAGTTTATGTTCAACAGTAATATTTGGACTCTCTTTAATGGAGGAAAAAAAAAAAAAAACTTCTCTCTCTTTTATGTAAATTTCAAAATGTTATAACTTTTTCATTTCAATTAAGACGATTCTTTTCTGTATGCATTCAGAGCAAAGTGATGAACAAAAATCATTTACAAATCCTGTTAAAATTTGTTATGAACATTAAATTTTTATAAGATTTGTTAGAATTATTTTAATGTCGATCAAAATTTTTACTTTTTAAAAATTTATATCACTTATTTTTATACCTTTACAATATTCAAATTTCATCTCTAACAAAAATTATGAAAACATTTTTCTTAAAATTATCCAAACACATATTTAATTTGAATACATAATTTAAATTATACATTCAAATGTAAATATTCGGTTCTAATGAATATATAATAAAATGGGGACTTATATTTTTCTTTATTTTTTTCTAAATATTTTTCTTCATGTAACTCAAATTGAACTCTAATTTTGACGGAATACTCAAATAAGATATCTAAAAGGGATGCTAAATAAGAAATTATAAACAAAATTTTTTGATGAAACGTAACTTGAAAACAGTTCGGGTATTTTCTAATTTTAAATTATAATAAGTAAAGATAAAAAGGGATCTTACATGTGCATTTATTTAAAATTAAAAAGAAGAAGAAAAAAATGGTGATCACATATTTATTTATTTATTTACTGTTTAAATTTGGTGATCACATATGTATATAAATAGATATATATATATATATCTATGTATAGGATAACTACTTCGGGGGTAAAAATCTCCTTAAAAAAAAGGCGGATAGATAACTACATAAAATAGAAAAGCTCACAAGCTGCTTAAAAAAAAAAAAAAGGCGCAAAATAAAAATTTGGAGTTGGCGCTAAAATTTGGCGCTTTGTTTTTAAATTTAAACTTTGCATTATCAGTTAAATAGTAATGTTGTATTCACGTATAAACTACTCCGTTCCACCAGCACAAAAACAACTTTCTTCTTTCTACTCCCCATCTCTCTTTTCTCTGTGTTTCACAAAAGAATCTCAGCACAACTTGTTGCTAAGAGGTAATTTGATTTTTCTTCTTATTAGTTTGCTTTAAATTCATTGTAATTGGTTTTGCAATTACTTGATGCAGTCATCCGCCGGATCGAAATTTGAACACTCGTATTTAGCATCCGATGGCCTGAATTAGAGCTACGCTACGGTTTCGTCCCATATACACATCAAATTCTTGCAGTGCGATGGAGGGCGATTTCACCTTTCCCCATGGAGGTCATTTTACTGGGCACTTTTCTCTCTTTTTTTTTTTTTTCCTCATGAATCCTTTTGTTGGGCAGTTGAACAGAAGCTTAATTGCTTTCTATGGGCTCTTGATTTCCGCAGGCAGAGTAAGGCATGGAAGATAAAATAAAAGCAAAACCAATGGCTTAACTGTGTCGGCTTGGAAGACTAGAGAGGGAATGGTTGGAAGAACGTTTGGGATAAAAAGGAGATCATGATCTTGATGATTCCGTTGATGCTTTGTCCTCTTCATTCTGCCCAAGATGCTCTGTTTTAGATCAAATTGGAGAAGAAGATAGAAAACGATGCAACTCTTTTTTTTTCTTGAGGGGGTGGTTTTCTTTGTTTTTTCTTCTTTTCTAAATCTGTATTTCGGGAGAAGGTTGAAGGGGAAGCCAAAAGTGAAGATTATGTTTTTGTATGATTACATGTAAATGATATTAGAACTATGACAATTGTTTGTCTTGTGAATTTTCTTTGACGTAATTCTTCTTGTGAGTTTGATATTAAAATATTGTATTTTATTAATCAAAATAAATTTATATTTATTTATATTTTATCCAAATTTTATTGTGGAAATTATAATTTGTGAAAAAAATGACAATTTTACGTTCTACCAAAAAAAAAAATTAAATACAAATTCACGACATTAAAAAAAGGTGGTGATAAAATTTGCTCACGACATTTTCTGGCTGTTGTGGAAAATGTGTCTACTAAATAAAAAATATTTGATGACGGTATTTTAGTGTCATAGAAAAAGAATTAACAACATCATTCACGACATTTTAAAAAATGTCATTAAAATTTTCAGACTTTCCACGGCGCCCCCATTCAACGACCTTTGTAAAAATGTCGTCGAATCACATCGACGACATTTTTTAAATGTCATTGAAGACCTTTTTTGTTGTGGAAAACCTACTTAATATCATGGAATTGTTGTATTATATGGAAACAAGGGGAAAAAAAACGTGGGATACTTGAAAACAAAAGTTAAAAAAAAAAAAAAGAAATAACCTGGGGTTTTGTTGGTGGGTAAGAAAATATAGGAGAAAAGGAAACGTACATTAGTTTAGTGGGTGAAAAAAGGATAAAAATTATTATTTAGTTGGAGGGATTAGAATTATAAGAGCGGTAAAACATGTAGTAATTAAAATTTGAAATTTAATGTGATTTAAGAAAAGAAGTGAGAAAAATAGACAAGGGGGTGTTTATAAACTCCCCCTAAATGAAATTGGGAATGAAAATGAAATCATGAATAAGATTCAAAAATTAGGAATGAATATTTAATTTAGATTTTATTTTAAATAACACTTTTAGAAGCCATGCTAGCAATTTAAAATAAAACCCATGCAAAATCACATTTAATGAGCTCTCTACGTTCTATATTCATTTATTCTCAACAAATTTTTTGATCAACTACTTAATTTACTACAACCGTGCTAACAATATCAAATGGCTAAAACAATGATAACCATCGATAGATCAATATTGGAGGAACTATTGAAAACTCTTCCGTATAAGTACAACGCCATATTGTAAGCAGTGGGGGCTTGAGCCCCCCTCACATTATTTTTCTCTCTTAAATTCATTTATCATCCCTTCAAATATTCACATATTATAATTAGCCCCCTCTAAATGAAGAAATTCATTTTCCCATGTTTATATCTGCATATACTTGCATCAAATAAAAACATAACCCCACTAAAAATAAAAAATTTACTTTATCTCTAAAAAAATTTAGAAAAATAAAATTTTAAGCCATCACTGAATGAAAATCCTAGCCTCGTCACTGTTTCTGTGTTTGTGTGTGTATTTATAATCATCCTCAATCATATACAGTGAACATTGATGTACATGTTTGCCCCCAACCACCAACTAGTATTTCTGCATACTGTATGAGGATTCTCATCTCAAGCTGAAGTTTCAACTAATCTTTTATGTAACTAGTTAGAACACATGTTCGAAATAGTTTATTGCCTAAATTATAAATTGAGAGGGGTCTAAAAAAAAATATTTAAATATGGACATATTTGAAAAGAACTGTTTTAAGAAGTGCAAAAAATAAGGACAACAAGTGTTATACGCGTCACATGACGTGCTCTCTGGAGTAGGGATGAAAGTGTACATTCATGATGCTTTTATATATGGTAAAGAGGAGAAGCACATACTTATTTTGTTTGTCCCTTGCACATTAAAAATAAAAAACAAACAAACAAAAAAACAAACAAACTTCACTATATATGCATCGGAGCATGAATGAATTAATTCCTATCATGCGTAATAAATAAATTTGGTGTTAAACTAATATCTTAAAAATAATAATATTAAAAAAAAAAAAATACAACAACAACAACATCATCATTTTGAAGAAAGAGGGGGAAAAAAAAAAGGAGGGGGAGGGGGGGGGGGGGGGGGGGGGGGGGGGGGGGGGGGGGGGTCGGATGTGTGGTATGTGTTTATTAAGGGTTTTTTTTTTTTTTTTTTTTTTTTTTTTTTTTTTTTTGTGTGGAAATTAAGAGGGAGGAACAAATAATTTTTTAAATTTTATAATTAGTTTCATGAGTGGCTTTAGAAAGTGAGTGGAAAGTAAAATAAGAGTGTCAATATAGACCTGCACATATACAAGCCGGAGTCAGAAAACTAGAGGCAATTTTTTTTCCCCTAAAAGAATGCTGTAATTGTATATTTTAACAATTAAGTGTGGTTTTTTATAAAATGGGTGCATAATAAAATTCTGAATATAGTTTAGAAGTAGAATTAAATTTCAAAATTTTAGTGGGGATACAATTATAATTTTTCAAAAAAATGAGGTTACACTATTAATTTAACAAAATTTTCAGTGCTAAAAATTAAGTTTTAAAAATACAAGTGGAGGTACTAATGCCACCGTTATTAATGTGATTCCGTCACTGCCCATATATATCTATGTATATTATGAGGTAATGTAACGTTAGAGGCCTTCACTGAAGCAATTTTAAAGTACATATTTTTTAATTGGTTATTATTTTTTAAAGTAAAGAATGCTTCTCCTTTCTAAATGGTAAATCTTAAAGCAATATAAGCATTGACCAAATTCTCCCAAAAATAAAAAGGTATTCGCAACCTTTGTGCTTTGGCCCGTCCATATTCAAGTAGACCTCTCACTCAAAGATTTCGCCGCCTTTTTGCACTTTACATGTACACCATGGAATATGAATATGGACTAGTAATAAAAGGCACATTCCTCTATAGCTACTTTTATTAATGCACGCCTTTTCCAAACTTTCTTGTTTAAGCTTTGTGTCTTTAGGTGGAAAAATGATCAAAAGCTTTGCGCGATGACTTAAAAGAAGCCATTACGTGTAGAATTTTATAGTTTTGAATATGACAATTTGATGCATTTTAGCCCACGAGCATGATTTAATATATGACTCTTGTTTCTTAGAAGAGACGTAATTTGGTTTACAACATGCTAATTAAAATTGTTCTTTTCCAAAATCTGCTTACAAAAACTCTAAAAGTTAGGTATGTACTTTTCCAGAGATGGTCATGATCAATTTCATTTAAAAAAAAGTAGAACAAAACATATTTTCTACCTAAAAAAAAAAAAAAAAGCTTCACATACTTATATGTTGAGTCACACGTTTATTTGAAGCAGGAAAAAAAAAAAAAAAAACTATTTCTCTCTTGTTTTTGCCTTTTTATTTCAGTTTTGCTAGAACTTTTTTCTTTTATTTTTAACGATATTTCTCTATTAATGGGGTTATGTTTAACGCTAAGCTGCTTCTTCTTTTTTGTTTTAACTAAAAATTAGACTCTAAGTTGAAAACCTTAAAATTTGGGTGTCACAGTGAATACATAGAAAAAATAAATAAAAATTGTTTCAATCAGATTTGAAACGTCAAGACTAAAAAGAATCCAAAAATTAATATTGACAAAGTATTTAAATGGTGTCAAATTCAAGGAGGTGCCAACGTTTTATTTTTCTTCTTAAAGCCAAATCAATTATTTTAGAACTTTTTTATGGCATTGCAAATGATCTTTCCCAACTCCCTTGTAAATTAATGGCCAACAGAATGAAACACAAATGTTTTCAAATAATTGAAACAATTGGGGCCTAGTATTTATTTATAAACTTTAAAAATTCAATTAAAATAGATTAGGTATGCAAAACATTACAGCTTTCAACGATTAGTACTAAAT
Source organism: Ficus carica (assembly GCA_009761775.1). NCBI lineage: Eukaryota > Viridiplantae > Streptophyta > Magnoliopsida > Rosales > Moraceae > Ficus > Ficus carica. Next base: position 18,564,724 of record CM019748.1, on the reverse strand, counting down.
CAAATTCCTAAATAACTATGCATTTCAAACTTTGTATCCAACAATCTTAAATCAAACCAATATATATATATATATATATATTGAATTAGTAAAAAGAAAAAAAAAAAGAAAAAAAGAAAAGCAGAAATTAAGTAGAATAACAACCAATTTAAAGCAATCAAAACAAATAAGAAATTACAAAAATTTGCTCAATTTAAGTAAACATATATCTAATAAATTCTAAATTTTTACCGTCATATAATATCAGATAAACTTTAATAACAAAAAAAAAAAAAAAAAAAAAAAAACAAAAAACAAAACAAAACAAAACAAATCTATTATCTACTATCTTTTTTTTTTTTTTTTTTTTATCACCGTAAAAACAAACAAACAAACAAACAAAAAATTTGCTACTAACCTAATATGAAAAATCACATTTCTCAATCGTAAAAATTATATTATATAACACAAATCAAATCCTTCTAATCTAATCACATTTGATCATAAAGACAAAATAAAATCACAACCAATAGAAACAATAACACATTACTTGAGGGCAGGTAAAGGCGAGGGCGTGACCGAGTGGGGAGTGAGGGAGGGCGAGGGTAGGAAGGCGATTGTTGATCAACACCAGCCTAGGCACACGTCCCATTCAGGCCCATTAGCAAATCTTAATAATTAGGCTTAATTACAAAAATTTCCCTGAATTATAGATCTTTTAATATTTTAATATAGTACCAATTTTGCCCCCAACCATTTAGAATTTTTTCTGATATTATATAACGGTAAAAAAATTTAATGTGACGTGCACATGATAAGAAAATTAATTATATAAAAAAAATTCTCCCTAAACTATAGGTCTTGCAATATTTTGCCAGCACGAATGTTAAAATCTATGCTCCATTAACAAATAAAGTCCTTCTGTAAGAGTTAATTTGTGTTTTGTTTTTCTGAATGTTATTTCTTATATTTCTTATAGTTTTAATCAAAGAACTTAAAATATGCATTAGAATAGAGATAAATAATAATAATTATGTATATATATAATATTTCAACAACCATATATATTTAATGTTTGATATGCATAATTTCCATCAATCAAAGTAAATAGAAGGACTAAATTTGTTAATAGAATAAAGATTTACGTTTTGAAACTCATGTGGTAAAGTGTGACACGACTTATAATTCATGGGGAATTTTTGTAATTATATATATCTAATAATTAAGGCTATATGTATATATTATCACTACTACAAAAAGTACATTACACGACGGAGATTACACGACGGTTCTTTGGAACCGTCGTGTAAAGTGCTCCGCGATGGACTTTACACGACGGTTCGAAAGAACCGTCGTGTAAAGTCCCTCGCGGAGCCACTTTACACTACGGTTCCAAAGAACCGTCGTGTAAAGTGCCTCGCGGAGCAACTTTACACTACGGTTCCAATGAACCGTCGTGTAAAGTCCGACTTTACACTACGGTTCCAAAGAACCGTCGTGTAAAGTCCCTCGCGGAGCCACTTTACACTACGGTTCCAAAGAACCGTCGTGTAAAGTGCCTCGCGGAGCAACTTTACACTACGGTTCCAATGAACCGTCGTGTAAAGTCCGACTTTACACTACGGTTCCAAAGAACCGTCGTGTAAAGTCCGACTTTACACGACGGGTTTTAAGAACCCGTCGTGTAACCCACCTGGTTCGGTGGGTTACACGACGGGCCCTGGGGCCCGTCGTGTAACAACTGATTACACAACGGGCCCTAGGGCCCGTCGTGTAACCCACCTGGTTTGGTGGGTCACACGACGGGCCCAAGGGCCCGTCGTGTGACAACTGATTACACGACGGGCCCTCGGGCCCGTCGTGTAACCCACCTGGCTCGGTGGCTTACACGACGTGTCACGCCCCGACTTACACCATCTACGTAGGGGAACGACTACGTAGACGTGGGCCGGGTCGTCACCTTACTTATATACTTAAATTAAACTTGCGGAAAATTTGGGAAAGATTTTCTTTTTTTTTTAAACCCTTTTTTTTTTTTTTTTTTTTTTTTTTTAACTTTATTTTAAAACTTTCAACTGACTGGTAGGTACTTCCTCGAGTACCGAACTTTCAAACCTTCCTTGAAGGCCATCTAATCATGTTGTAGACCAAACCCGAACTAATGTGGGTTGGTACCACAAGAGGCAACTTGCTTGCCTTATATAAACTTTGTCATCCATACTTAAAACGTCATGAAAATACGAAAACCCTTTTTCATTACAACATATTTTATAGAGTATATATATTTTTTTTCAAAAGCTGTGGCAGTGTCCATCCCACATTTCACAGTCCGCAGCACCAGCTTTCCACAGTATTGCATCAGAGATTGCTGGCAGGATACTTACCTACAGCATAGACGTAAGACGTGAGCTTTCGCTCAGCAAGTACAACTATCACATCCGCGACACAAAACATATCATTGTGCATGAACCAATTATAATCTCTTATGAATCAATTATGGATTTATAACATAATTTAGTTCTATTCCTTTACATATCATGTGTGCTCGTACCGTTGTACATAGCCAAGGAATGGTTGAAGGTGGCAGTCCGTTTTAACTCAAACCATGAAACACAAAGTTTAACATGGAGTAGTTTAGGTAGCCTTCCAATCCAACTCAAACCATGAACCATACCATTTAAACCCGCTTTTGTGGCAAGTCGGCACGACACAACATTCTACTTGTCTTGTTCTTACCAAGTGGTTTAATATTAGTGAACATGCTTCATGATGTCACAATATTATAACATAATCAACATTAGTCAAAACATGGCCTTTTTGAAAACATGGCATTTCTGAAAACATGGCATTGCATGTCATGACATAACTTAGTATATCATAGCTATAGCATAGCATAACACATTATCACATATCAGCACATTACATCAGGCAACAAAGGGCCTATGCTGTAGGCGGAGTTGTACTTACCTCTCTCGTTATGTCCTACGTAGTGCTGCTTCTCCTCTGGTTACAGCTGCAGGTTTCCTCCTGCTAGTTGAAGGACATAGGTAAGGGTCTAATTAGTATTGTGGAATGTTGGGGATCTAACCAACATGTCTACATATTCCTAGTTGTATGTCCCCGATACTAGATGTCTTACTGGGTTACAAATAGTAACCCTATACCTTAGCCCAGTTTGTTAATCTTGGTGTCCTTTAGGGTTATCTTGACTAACCCTTAAGGTTATACTAAAATCCACATGTTAGTCAACCAAAGTCAACTATGATCAACAATGGTCAACTTCGGTCAACCTTTGTTGGGTCAACCTTTGGGCCTTGGGCTTGACCCAGTAACTCGGGTATAACTCCCGGTTACCTTTCGTAAACTAATCGCTTGCTATACTCCAACTTGCAAAAATTCATTTTCCCTTACTTGGAAAATTTAGGAAAATTAATCCCGAAACTTCATAAAAATCCTTTACTTAAATCGTAAAAATCCAAACTCTTGGATTAGTGCTTTATAAAATCATGAGGTTGAAAACTGCTCTTGGAACAGTTTTCCATAATCGAAACAATAGTTTGTAGTAGAAAAATAGTTTTCTAGAGACATTGGAAAGGCTAGTGGTGCAGGAATTTTCGGATTCCCTGTGCACCCTTCGAAAAACGACCCCAGTTTAAAAATCGGTTCGTAATTTGAAAAAGTTTTCTTCACGAAAGTTGTAGCTCTCGAAAAATACTAAAACTTTTGTGTTTTACAAAAATTCCAATTCAGCCTAGATTCGTCCCAGTTTTTGTTTGAAACTGGCTGATCCCGAAAAACTGAGTGAAAACTGGGTCTGGGGATCAGCCACGGGTTTTGGGGTAAACGGAGGCCATTTGGGCCTTATTTTTGAAAACGGTTCAAGTATGCCCCTAGGAAAAATCGTTCCGAACAACTTTCGTGTTTTAAGTTTCTCCAAATTCGGCCTCTAAGGGCCTCAAATTTCACTTTTCCCGAAACTGGTCAGTTTTACCCGAAAATGGCAGTTTTCGGTTTTAAGTTCGTTTTACGTCCTATTACGCGCACTCTACCTCAACCGCTTGCAGCGGGAGCTTAAGATCAAACATGCAGCGCTTTCTAACGTAAAACATACATCCATGCAAATAAAAATTAACATCATGCATCAAGCACAAAAACCCTAATCAACATAACAAACATTTAACATGCAATATTGAAACCACCAAACCCTAACCATAATTAAATCAAGCACATGCTCTAATTTACTATCTAAGGCAGCAAATTAAAGTGAGCTTATGCTCATACAAATCAAGCTTGAAATACATTTAAATTTCCCAAATGAAATTTAAATGAAACACTTAGGGTTTAAGGATTTATACCTCACATAGATCCAAGATTTGGCTTGTTTTTCTTTCCCCTTTCTCCTTCACCACAGCCGGCCTTCCCCTCCAATTGGGGTTCCAAAATTTTCGGCCATAAACATAGGAAACAACACACATAAGCATCTAGATCCAAACTCAATAAAAGACTTAGGGTTAAAGGGATTACCTCTAGGGTTTGAAATTTGATTTCTCAAGCTTGGATCTCAAATTTTTTTCCCTTTCTCTTGGCTGCCACCACAACCGGCCCTTGGCCAAAATGGGTCTCCAAAATTTCACAATTTTTCTTGCTTTCTCTCCACACAAAATCCGACCACCCTACACTTAATTCACTCTTGATTTTGGCTTGAATTCTTTCCTTTCCTCTCTCACTCAAATCCGGTTTTGGTGGGGAAAATTTTTTGGCATAGTAAGGTTGCTTTTCTCTAATTCTTTTGAATTATGGAACCTCCTATTTATAGAGGTTGGAACTCTTTGAATTTTGCAACCTTTAGTCCCTAAACAATTTTGAAATTGAGCACTAGGGGGGGGGGTATGTGGTCGGCCATGTGGAAGGCCTTGGAGGCCAAGTACTTGCTCACCAAGGCAAGTGCTTACCTCATCTTGATTATGTCACCATGCCTACATCACTTGTTGACATCATCAAGCAAAATTTGCTTGCTTTCCAAGCCATAGACAACCGGCCATAGCATGTGTGGGAGCCAAAAATTGGCTTGCTCAACAAACCTTCTAGAATATCCACTTGTTATCATGTTATCATGCCATGTGTGAACCAAAATTGGCTTGCTCATCAAGCCACTTGGTTGCTTACCTCTCCTTGCTTACCTCATCTTTCTTGCATCACCAAGCTAAAAGCTTGCTCTCCAAGGCACAAAGGGAACCGACCATTGTGTGCCATGTGTGCCAAAATTGGCTTGTTCCACAAGCTTGGTTTGCCTTGTTCACCAAGCTTCCCAATGTAACCGAGCAATGTAACCGGCCATTGGCTTAGTTCAACTCTAGTTGAAGGCTTGGTTAGGAAAATCCACAAATTCCATAATTCAAAAATTACATACTTACTTACTTTTCTTAAAATTGCACTTTAATCCTTAATGACAAAATATTTGCACTTTAGTCCCTGTGAGGTGGACGGTGTTGGTGGAGCCACTTGGCTTCAATTCCATACATAATGGTCCACTAAATTCCCAAAAATCCTTAAATATAGGGTTGCAGTCCATTTCCTTACTAACTTAATCAGTACTAATACTGTTTTTCACCAGAACAGTGCTATTATACTGGACTACAGTCCAGAATTCCTTTGTGTAAAATTGGACTGCGTATAGAATTTTTCTTCTTAGAACTTGAAACTGCTAAATCCCCATTGCTCCAAATATTATTCACGATTATTCTAGAGCGATCTCATACCTTTGACTTTTTGGTCAACTTTGACTATCTTGGTCAAACTTTGACCATCATGAAATCATGAAATTTCAACACGCCATTTTCCTTAAAATGCCTTATACTGGCCTAAGTAATCCATCGTTGAGTCTCGTAGCTAATTAACCGAGAACTCAAACTTATACCGATATTACATTCCAACCACGATCTAGACTTAGGTTTTCCTTGTTCAAAGGAAATCTAGAGTCATCAAAATTTCGGGTATTACACGACGGGCCCTATGGGCCCGTCGTGTAATCCTCCCTAATTCGGGGGGGATTACACGACGGGCCCTATGGCCCGTCGTGGGATTACACGACGGTCCGTGGTGGACCGTCGTGTAATCTTGAAAAAAATTTGAAAATTTTTAACTTGGGGTTTTCGAAATCCGCGCGCAAACCCATTACTTAAATACAACTTTCTTACCTTTTCTCTCCACATACCTTCTCATTTCTCTTCACACTCTCTAAATTTCTCAAGTACCCACTTCCTCCTCCAAGCCGCCGCCGCCAACTCCGTCGTTGTCGCCGCCGTCGCCGTCGTTGCCGCCGCCGATTCATTGGTGTTGGAGTGTCTATTCATCTTCAAAGAAAATTAAGGTAACTTCATATATAACTTAAAATAAATTTGGGATTTTGTCTTGTTGTTTGTCACTAAAGTTCAATTTTTTAGCATGGGTGTTTAAGTTCATAATGATGCTCTTTGTAGATTAATGGTTTGTGAATGGTTTTTACACTTTACATACACATGAATTTTTCCCGCCCACAATATGCTCGATGAAATGTCAACTTGAGTTTTTGGAGGAATAATATAGAAGCAATCACATATATATATGTATAAAAGCATAAACATGAATTTTTCGAGTGTTATTTTTGTCCTATGGCAGCGTTAGGCACTTATGTTTTTATTTCGAGTGTTTTTTCTTTGGTCCTAATTCGTGTGGGGCGCCAGGCGCCCGTGTGGGGCGCCGACAATCTTGATCTAAGGCATCATTACACGACGGTTCCGGCCGGAACCGTCGTGTAATCTAACTAGATTACACGACGGTTCCTGCCCGGAACCGTCGTGTAATCCCTAAACAGTAGAATATTACACGACGGTTCCGGGAGGAACCGTCGTGTAATGTTTGTTTTTTTCTTTCACCACATATCTTTTTACCGGGATTACACGACGGTTTTGAAACCGTCGTGTAAAGCTTAGATACGACGACGGTATTAAAAACCGTCGTGTTATCTTCCACGACGCTGGATTACACGACGGTTAAGGAACCGTCGTGAAAACTTTACACGACGGGTAAAACCCGTCGTGTAATCCCTCTTTTCTAGTAGTGTATATGTATATCTATGTCATACATATATAGAAATGTGAAAGTATACTACTATGTGCACTGTTTTTGATAAAAAAAATTTCGTTCTGTATTGAATAATTTTTTTTCCCATTTTAGTCCTATCTTTTTGGTCTCTCTTCATGTCTATCTTTTTTTATTATTATTTTTAGGTCCGTAATTGAACTTTTTGTCTATTTTTATAGTTATTACTTCAATTCTCTCGTATTGAAATACATTTTCTCAAATATGTTCAACCATGTACATGACACATGCTTTAAAATGGTAAGTGTATATATAAATATATATCTGCTAGTTACTCTTAAAAGTGTCTTTCTTCATCCCCTCTAAGTGCCACATGGCAATTTTATTTTAACAAATTCTATATTTTTAATTTATTTTTTATGACTTTATTTGTCTATCCCACACATTAAAAAAAAAAAAAAAAAAAAAAAAAGCAGCTATTCAAGTAATATAGATAATAAAGAAAGTCGAACTCAAGAGGAAGCGTTGTGGAAATGTCTCCAAGGTGTGGATTTCTACCACATGTCAATCACCAATATTGGATCTCTCAAGGCTGGGTGTACAAGATTAAGACTCGTCGAAATGGATTGATTAAGCGATATGAAAGGTCACTGGTGGCTCGGGGATTTTCTCAGCAGTCTGGACTACACTATTATGAGACATTTAGTTTGGAGGAAAAAATCACTACTGTCTAAGTCCTACAAGAGCTTACAGCTAGTACAGACTAGAAATTGTAACAGATGAGAGATTCATATAAATCAACCAAGAGTTTTTGAGGATGGAGCTCATCCTGATTTCGTGTGCAAGTTGAGAAAAGCTATATTTATTGTTTGAAGCAAGACCAAGAGCCTGGTACGGTAATATTGCTGATATTCTAACGTCCCACAGTGGTTATTCTGTGGCTCATGCAGATTTTCACTTATTTTGTTAAAGCTAATGAAGAAAAGTTGGCGATTGTGTTGGTGTACGTTGAAACAAGAGAAAATTTGCAATGCTCTTCTGGATGAAGGAGCTCGGAGAACTCAAGCACTTTCTTGGACTAGAAGTCAATAATACAAAAAAAGGGTTGTTTCTTTGCCAAGAGAAGTACACGAGAGACCTACTACGGAATTTTGGAATGCTTGATTGGAAGCCTATCACGTTGCCAATGGAAGCCAATGCCAAGTTATGTGCAGATGAATGCAAACACTTGGAGGATTGGGCGATGTATCAACAACTTGTAGGTAGTCTTATTTGTCGAACTTTGACTCGACCTGACATTTCCTTTGTAGTCTGTTTGACGAGTTGGTATGTCCAATATGCCAAAGGTACAATTAACTATGGTTTATTGTACAAGAAATGTAAAGATTACGAGTTGGTCAGATACTATGATGCAAATTATACCGGATATCAAGATACACATTGATCAACAACTGATATGTCTTCATGCTTGGCTCTGGAGTAATTTCATGGTGTAGCAAATGACAGCCAATAGTTTTAATGTCAACTACAGAAGCAGAGTATAGAGCAACAATTATGGAAACTTAGGAAAGCATATGGTTGATACAGTTGATGGAAGATATACACCAACAAGTTGATTATGCAATGCCACTTTATTGCGATACTCAATCAGCAGTCCGCTTGGCGGAAAATCCAGTTTTCATGTGAGGACCAAACATGTGGAAGTGCATTATCATTTCATTAGACAAAAAGTGTTACAAGAGGAGACAAAGATGAAGATAGATGACCAAGTTATAGATTTATTCACCAAAGAACCGACACCTGCAAGTTAAAATTTTCGAAATCGGCTCAACATGTTTTGTCGAGTTAAAACTGGTGCTGAGGGAAGAATTGTTGATCAACAGCAGCCCAAGGCACTCGCCCATTCAAGCCCATTAGAAAATTTTAATTGTTAATGTTTTATATGTATATATATACTAATTTAAAAAATGCGATGCGCATTATTGGACTGGACATATATGAGAAAATTTATCTAAAGAAAAAGATATGTAAGTAAAAAAGTAGATAAAAGGGCATAAAAAAGACTAAGCCTTCATTTGGTGTTACGGTTGGAGTTGAAATTTTTAAGTTCGAGTTGGTTGACTTTTTAAAAACTAGTTATAATTTTTGTTGACTTTTCAGAAAAAGACAAAACTAAGATAAAAAATTTAAATTTGAGTTGGTTTACCAAACGTAGTCTAAAAAAGATAAAAGGACTAAAATATTAAAAGTAGACCAATACATAAAAAATGACTAAAATAAAAAAAATAAAAAATTTTGTTTGGAAGACAACATTTTAATACTTTAATGAAAAGTATTTTCTTAAATCAATGTGATTTATTTATAATGAAATGTATAAAAGAAATTACAAAAAATTAGAAAATTTTACAAATTACAAAATAAATCTTTTCTTGAAATATGAAATATATCTTTTTTAAAGAAATAATATAAAATAAATAGTTATACTAAGAATAAATCTTAAAAAACTGTAAATTATAGAAATTATATCAAAATTTTAGAAAATAAATGCAGTAAGATAATTAAATTATATGTTATAAAATTTTAGAAATATATATAACGATTTTTTTCGTACTTTTTAATAAACAGATCCAATAAATCCAAATTATTGATATTATTTAGTGATAATATAAGAGTATTTAAACAATCTTTTATCTCTCACACTTCATGGACCCACATGTCCCCATCCCCTCTTCTTTTTTTCCCAACGCATTCCCTCTTTTATCTCTCTTTCTCTCTCCCTCTCACACTCCCTCCAAAAGAGAAGCAAAAAAAAAACAAAAAACAAAAACAAAAACAAAAATAAAAATCCCGCGAAAAGAGAAGCAAAAAACAAAACAAAAAACAAAAAAAACAAAAAAATGTAAAGGTAGCTTGTAATTTCAAATGTTTTTGAGAAATAACAATACGTGTGCAGTGTTCTTTTGACTCCTTCCTATTCTTAGCTTTTATGGTATCATAGCAATGAAAGCTAATTTTGGTTGAGGGAGATGACGGTCGATATGGCCACAATTGAGTAAGCAGAGGTGGTTCAGATGCGACTTCGGACGCTTCCCAACCTGTTTCTAAAATTACTCCCACTGCTACTTTTGAACACACTTCACTGCAAATTACGAGTCACAAACTTAATGGAAAGAATTACCTTCAAAGATCTCGTTTCATCCAAATGGTGATTCGCGACAAAGGGAAATTTGGTTATCTTGATGGCTCCATACCTAAACCCCGTCCTACTGATTCCTCATTCCTGAATTGGGATGTTAAAACTCCATGGTAATGGCATGGCTTATCCACTCTATGGACGATCATATTGGTGAAACCTATCTGTTTCATCCTACTGCTAAGGACATTTGGGACGCTGTTTCCTAGGCCTACTCTGATCTAGCTAACTCTTCTCAAGTCTTTGATTTGCGCAACTAGGCTCACAATCTTCGCCAGGGGGGGATCTTTCAGTCACACAGTTTTTTAGTACATTGTAGAAATTGTGGCAGGAGTTGGATCTCTTCAAAGTATGTGAATGGCGTGAACTGGAGGATGGGATTTTGTACCGCCAAATCGTTGCTAAAGATAGGGTATATGATTTCTTGGCTGGTTTAAACCGCGAGTTAGATGAAGTGCATGGTCGAATTCTCAATATGAAGCCCTTGCCTCCGATTGATGAAGTCTTTGTCGAGGTACGTCGCAAGGAAAATCGGCATCGCGTGATGCTTGTTGATTCCCCTTCCTTGGTCACCGGGAATTCTACTTTGGTGGCTCGGAACTCTGACTCTAGGACTGATTCGCGATCCAAGAAGAATCAGTCATGGTGTGATAATCGTTAGAAACCGTATCATACCTGGGACACCTGCTGGAAGCTTCATGGTAAACCAGCAAATTGGGTTCCAAATCGCCTCCGAAACCGCGATGGTAAAGGTCTTCAGGCTGCATCTGACTCTATCCAGGACAAATCAGACTCCTCCCCGTGTCTCTCCAACACAAATGGATCAACTCTGTCGCCTTCTTTTTACCTCCAATGCATCGAGCTCCAATATGGCTAGCAAAGGTTGCACCTTGATGCCGTTTAGTGGTTTGACAACACAAGGTGAGCCTTGGATTATTGATTCCGGGGCCTCGGTGTAATACCTAGTTTTCTGACATTACGATCTCTTATACAGAAATTCAAACTGTACCATGAAGGTATTTATGAAAAGGCCCGGTTAATTTTTATTATGTTTTGTGAGCTCTTATGATCTATGAGACTCAAAAATGGTTGCTTAGTTAAGCATATGACCTTTTAAGTAAAAAGGAGTAAAAATTGTTATGATTTTATGTGGGTCAAAGTTTGACCAAGAAAGTCGACGGTTGACCAAAAAGTCAATTGTTGACCAAATGAGTCAAATCTTGACAAGAAAGTCAATGGTTGACCAGAAAAGTCAAAGAGATGACGGTATGGTGAAATAATTAACAGTATATAAATTATACTGTGAAAAAACTATTTTTACGAATAGAATAGTATGATTAAGATTCAAAACCACCATAGAAAAATCAAGCACATTAATTAGGATATCAAAGGCCAAATGGCTTTAAGTTATAAGAAAATTTTTATACAGTTCATTTTTACACAGATGAATTTTGGACTGTAGTTCAGTATAACAGTACTGTGTATTAGTGAGCCCAGTATTAAAGATATCTGTGTTAGCTTAAAAATGGACTGTATAATAAGAAAAAGGAGCAAACAAGCCTTAAGAGGCTTACATCATCTAGCTTTTGATTTATGACATCATAATTAAACAAGTGTTGGAAAGAAATTTTGGAGGCTTCTAGACCAATGATGGCCGGCCACCTATGCACCATTTTGTGCAAATTTTTGCTTCTTTAGGGGTCATTTTATAATTTTGAAGAGTTCTCAAACCACTATAAATAGGGGTGCCATTGTTCACAAAAAATTAGAAATCTTAGTCAAACTTTGCCCAATTTTTCCCTCACCAAATCCGAACCCAAGAGAGAGCAAGAGAGAAAAATTAAAACTCAAGGGATTTAGGGATTAGAGTGGCCGGACTTTGATTGGAACATCAACCAAGTGCTCAAAAATTTTTGGTACCCATTGGAGGCCAAAGGGGCCGGTTGTGAGGGAAGGAAAAAAGGGAAGAAGAAAAGTGAGAAAAAAGTGAGTGAAGCAAGGTTCAAGAGGCCGGTTTTGGTGTGGAGCAAAGCTAGGAGGTCGAAAAGCTTTGGAACCCATCAATCAAGGTGGTGGCCGGTTGTTGGAGAGTCAAGGGAAAGGGAGAAAAAGCCTTGGTCTAGCAAGCCAAACCTTGGGTGGAGCTAGGTATAATTTCTTAACCCTAAGCTCTTCAATTTAAATTTCAATTGAGAAATTTAAATAAATTTCAAGTGGGTTTGTAATGAGCATAAGCTCAATTTAAGTTTTTGCCCTAGTTTAGAATTTTAGGATTTGTGCTTGATTGATTAGGGTTTATGGTTGGTATTTCATAATGTTTGCATGCATGTGCTGGTATGTTTAGGGTTTCTATGCTTAATGATTTATGTCTTTATTTTTGTTGGATGACAAAACTTGACGTTAGAAATACGCTGCATGATTGACTCTAAGCTCTCGGCTGCTGCCGATTGAGGTAGGGTGTACGATTAGGACGTAAAATCAAATTAAACCAAGAAATTGCCAGTTCGGGTGGAAACTGGCCAGTTTTCTGGAAACCCGACTTTGAGACCCTTAGAGGCCGAATTAGGAAAAACGTAAAACGTTAAAGTTGTAGAAAAGAGTTTTTCCTAGGGGGAATCACGAAAATTTTTGCAAAATAAGGCTCCAACGGCCTTGGTTTTTACAAAACTCCGAGCCTGACCGTGCCCAGGATTCATGCACGGTCAGGTGAGTTCAACAGGGGATATGAGTAGGTTAGAGTCCGAATTGGATTTTGAGCAAAACATTAAAGTTGTAGGGTTTTTCGAGGTATAAAACTTTTGTGAAGAAAAATTTTTCAAATTCGACTTTTATTTTTAAATTAGATTGGTTTTCAAAAACTGTACAGGAAATAGGGAATTCCTGTACAGGATTTCTGGAAACAGTGCAGAAAAAGGGCAATTCTGCACATACACTGATAAATTGACAATGCGAAACTGTTCCAAAGGCAGTTTCCAGTAGTCAATAAGTTTTACAAATCCTACTCTATGATTTCAAATTTTCAAAGTTGAACAAATGATTTTTTTTACAGAAAATATAAGGTTTTTCTAAAAATGGGTTTTTAAGCCAAAATTAAAATAATCCGATTAGGGTTAAGCTTAAACCCTAGGGTTACTTAATGTAACCAAGTAAAATAATACGAGATTAAGTAAGGGGCATATAACTAAAGTTATATATGATGTTGGTTATATCACCAACATTTCTAACCCTTACTTTTAGATGATAACAGAAGATAGAACGCGATAGTGTCCTGACGGGATCAAGCTCGATATCGGACACAGCAAACACAAATAAGGTAAGTACAACTCCACCTACAACATAGGCTTTGTTGTGTATACTTGCCTAAGTATGTTTGATAAATGTTATATGAAATATGCTATGCTATGTGTTATGAAATGCTATGAATGTATGTTATGAATGTATGCTATAAAGATATGTTATGATAGATGCTATAAAGTGTGCTAAGATATAAGTCATGTTAAGATGATGATCTGGTTAAGAAGTGTTTATGATTTAGTTGTGTAAAACATCACGAAGCATGTTCACCAATTAATAAGAATAAGAACAAGGTATGAGACGATGAAAGTTATGATGGCAAGCGAGCTTGCCTGTGTCGTACCGACCCCCTCGTAGGTCGGGTTGGACTATGGTTTGAGTTGGAAATGGACTGGCCGCCCAACCACTCCATAGTTGCGCGCCCAGTACGGACACTTATGTTATGGGGCCCATAAGTAAGATAAGTAAGATAAGCAAGATAAGTTATGAAAGCATAAGAAAACATAATGAAGCATAAACGGTTCATGCATAAGTATGTTATGTTATGCTAAGAGATATATGTTAAGTTATGCTATGATTAAGCTATGTTATGTTGTGTCGCAGTAAATAGTAGTTGTACTTGCTGAGCGAAAGCTCATTGTCTTACGTCTATGCTGTAGGTAAGCAACCTACGTGCTTACCTACGGGAAGTACATGATACAAGATGGTGGAGTGTGGCGGGGCAAACTGTGAAATGTGGGAAATCATGCCGCTACGCGTTTTGTTCTTTTATATGTTATCTTATGATTATTCTTTACGCCCAAACAACTTTATATTGTAGACGTTATTTTTCTACGTATGTATTCGTGTGTTGATCGTGCCGTATAAAAAAAAAATTTCCGCTGTTACGCTAAGTAAGAATGTTCAATAAGTATGTAAGTATGGTAACGGCCTGTGCTAGGCGGGTCGTTACACTCGGATCACATGACTGGATGTTAGAAATTTTTTTTATCATATGCTCCGAGTCCTAGCACTCACAAAGTTAAAATTTCTGATGGATTGCCGGTTTTGGTTCAATTCAGCAGAGTTCTCGAATAACTCTTTCCGGCGTTCTTCATGTTCTTAATCTTTCGTGCAATTTGTTGTCTATTAGCAAAATTACGAAGGATTTGAATTGTACTGTGAATTTCACTCCATCTTTGTGTGTTTTTCAGGATCAGATTTTGGGGAGGAGGATTGGCAGTGCTAGGGAATCATCAGGCTTATATTATTTTGAAGATGATTCTTTCGTGAGTGGTCATGTTCAAGCGGTCGTTCAAAATTCTTCTCTTTCTAGAGAACAACAAATAATGCTCTTGCATTGTAGACAAGTACATCCAAATTTTATGTACTTAAAACATTTATTTCCTTCCTTATTTTGTAATAAAGATTTCTTCCAATGTGACATTTGTCAATTGGCAAAACATCGGCATATTTTTCTTCCTTCTAAACCTTATCGTGCTTGTAAACCATTTGCTTTAATTCACAGTGAAACCTGGGGTCTCTCGCGTATTCAAACTTTGTCTCATAAGCATTGGTTTATTTCTTTTGTGGATGATCATACACGTGTTTGTTGGATTTATCACTTACGAGACAAATTAGAAGCTGCACAAGTTTTTAAAAATTTTCATACCCTGATAAAAACGCAATTTAATGAAAATGTTCAAATATTGCGAACAGATATTGGCATGGAATTTTTTAATTCGATTCTTGATGCTTTTTTGACAACCAATGGTCTTATTCATCAAAGTTCGTGTGTCAGTATGCCAAAACAAAATGGGGTCTTGGAAAGAAAAAAATCGTCACTTATTAGAGGTCGCGCGATCCTTGTTGTTTATGTCGAATATGCCGAAGTGTTTTTGGGGGATGCTGTTCTTACTACTTGTTATCTAATTAATATGATGCCTTCCCGTGTGTTACAATTTAAGACTCCGTTAGACTATCTTTCCCAACTTTATCCTCAAAATCGTGTTTTTTCTTCTCTTGATCTCTGGATTTTTGGGTGTTCGGCGTTTGTTCATGTCCATGATGAGACTAGGAGTAACTTGGATCCCCGGTCTTATAAGTGTGTCTTTCTTGGTTGCTCTTCTACCCAGAAAGGGTATCGTTGTTACTCTCCTGAGAAGAAACGATCCCCGGTCTTTAAATCAATTTTTTTTTCAGAAAGGGGGATTCACGTGGGAATTTTTTGAACTCAGATTTTTTCCAAAGTTCAAATTTCCAAATTGTTTGTCCGAATTCAAATTCCTCTGGGAATATTTTTGGGAATTTTCTCCATTCTCCACCGAATCTGAGCTTGCTCCCTCAAATCCGCATGGTTCTCCTTCTCTCTCCTCACCATTTGCTCGAGATACTCTCCCTTCCAATCAGCCGAATCTTCTCACTGAGGAAACTCCATCAAATTCAAATTTCCCTTCAAGATCGAGTCCACAAAGCTGTCCAAGTTCACATACCATCTCCTTCCAATTCAACTCAACTACCCTATCTAAATTCATATGTCCAGGTTCATGACATCTCTCTTACCATTCCAAATCCGAATCCTCTTATTTCTCAGCAAAATCTTTCGTCTGCTGGCCCATTTGTTCCACAAAATCTGCGTCCAAATCCTTCTTCTTCCACTCCCCAAATTGTGACCACATCCAGGTCTACAGACAAGGGAATGCAAACGGCCGGGGGAGATTAGATTCAACCGTATCCATTGCACCTCTCACGAAAGAAAAATCGGAAAATGATAAAAGATGCTGATGATAACCTTGTGCATCAAAATTCCAATCCGATATCTGAGTCTGAACACATTGTGGAGCTTGAGTCCAACAGAAACGTCCCCTCTAACTGGGATTTTCCTATTGCACAAAGAAAGGAAGTCCGGTCTTGTACACAACATCCGATTTCTAACTTTGTGACTTATGGACATTTTATCTAAATCTTTTCAAACTCTTGTTACAAATTTATAAGATGAAATACAAGAAGCTTGGGAGAGTCCGAAATGGAGAAGGGCAATATTGGAAGAAATGCAGGCTCTAGAAAAAAACGGTACTTGGGAGATTGTTCCAAAACCAAAAGACAAGATGCCCGTTGGTTGCAAGTGGGTGTTTACAGTCAAGTATAAGGCGGATGACTTGATCGAAAGATACAAAGCGAGACTAGTTTCAAAAGGGTATGCACAAACATACGGGATCGACTATTAGGAAACTTTCGCCCCAGTTGCCAAAACGAATACTGCTAGGGTCCTACTATCACTAGCAACCAGTTTGGATTGGCCTCTTCAACAACAAGACGTGAAGAACGCGTTTCTGAATGGGGATCTTAAAGAGGAGGTGTACATGGAGTTACTGTTGGGATGTGTTCCCATAAACAAATGAGTGTATTATTTTGCTGATTTAATTTGAGGAATTTTTTCAATATTATTTTTGCATGCATGATTAGATGCTGTATAAATATCGAAAATCCTAGATTATTTAAATGTGACTTTAAATATTGTATATAAGTGTTATATACATGAAGATAATATTTAAAGTAAAATAATCTAAATTTTTCCGTAACTAAAAAATAAAGTTGGGATCTTTAATTTAAAATTACTAGCGCGGTTCATTACATTCTGAATGAAATGATCTTATCCGGATTGTTAATAATGAGATTATTGGAATGAAAGCGCTTTATATAATTTGATTATATAGGATTGGAACACGATTAATTATGAATCTCTAATAATTTTCGTTGTCATATAGAGCATTCAAAATAAATCAATAATGGTCATATATGAATCGATCTTAATTCTGAGTAATAAATAGACTCCTATTTGTTATATCATGTTTTTTGACATATCGAGTAATGACAAAAATGAATAGTATCAAATTCTTGGTATATTGGAAATATATTATAATAAATAGCCGGGAATATTAATATACAAGATGAAATCCATTCCTTCGTAAAGAAGTCAGATGGACGGTTCCCATAAGTATTGATTCAGGGCTTGAATAATAAGAGCGCTCAATTTATGATTAGATCATAAATATATTATTAATTAAAGAATCAATGGTACTTAAGGAGAAAGATATAATTAAAGAGGTTAACGAAAAATACCTAGCTTTAATTATGAACCGTTTATGGAAGATTGATTTATATGTAGTGACTATATCAATGGGCAATTCAAATCCTTCGAATATAATTAGTTTTATAATTTTAAGAGTGCAATTTCAAATTTTTAGTGGAATAATTTGGAACTAATAATTTTGATATTTTAATTAAGGTGTTAATTAATTGTCAAAATTATTGGAGCTTAAAATTATAAAGTCCATAATTCCTCTCAACGGCTACATTGAATCATGTGAACATTATTTTATGTTGGGTTAATTTATTAATTTAGAATTGAGAATTTTATATTAATATTCACACAACAAATTAATTGGATTAATTTGTATTTTAAATAATATGATTATTTAAAATAAATTTAAAATAGTTTTAAATTAAAGATTATACAATGTGGTAAGTACCACATCGTAGTTGTGCACCACATGGTGGTTCACATTATATCCACAAAGTGGAATTTTGAAATTTGAATTTGATACATGTGGAAAAGAAAATATCGGTTATTTTATTTTGAATAGTTCAAAATAAAATAAAAAAAATAAAAAAGGGTAACTGATTATATAATGGGAGAGAGAGATTTCTCTCTCCCATATCTATCATACACGTCCACTATAGGGAGGTAGTTGGCATACATGTTGTTCCACAAGGAGAAGTTAAATTAATTGATTAAATAATTAATAATTAATTAATTTAAAATTAAAAAAGGGGATGTCAGTTATTTCTTTGTAATACTAAAAAAGGGATACATACGATGTATTTAAAAATAGAAAAAAAGATATATTAATTCTTTTTTGACAGAGAAAAAGTAACACGTATTTTTTTTTAGAGAGTTTCTTCTCCTCTTCTCCTTCACTTTGTCTCATGAGTTGAGAATGCAAAGTGAATCAAATTCAGAAACGCCCACTCGTTTCCTGTTCATCGTGACCTGGAGAATGCTGAGAAAGAATCGTTAGTATTTCCGAAGGATTTGGAGTTCTCAAGAATGTTGGTGTTTTCGAAGAATTTGGAGTTCTCAAGAAGGTTCTTGAAGGAGTTCAAGAATATCAACTTAATCGGACAACGGTCAATTTCTAAACTTTCTTCTTAATTTATTTTGTTAAATTAATATAAGTATTGTCATAGGAAAAATTTTAAGAAAAATTTTTATATGTGCGATTTGATCCGTACCATACTTCTGCTAATTTTAAAAACTGATTTTCGAAACCAACAGTTACCACATTGTTTTCCAAAATGAGAATAATAAGGGACAGGTGTGTAAATTAAGAAAATCATTATATGGCTTGAAGCAGTTACCACGAGCCTTGTTCGACAGATTTACCAAGGCGCTGAGACAACAAGATTACGTGCAAGCTCACACAGATCACAAATTGTTTTATAAGCATCGGAATGGAAAAGTCACTGTTTTGATCGTCTATGTAGGTGATATCATCTTGACGGGAGATGACAAAGACAAGATGAAGTGGCTGAAACAGAAACTTGCTTCTGAATTTGAAATGAAGGATCTAGGAAATTTGAGGTACTTTCTTGTGATAGAGGTGGCAAGAAATAGAACAGGAATTTTAGTCACACAATGTAAATACGTGATTGATCTCCTCAAGGAGACAGGAATGCTTGGTTGCAAACCTTTTGACACTCTAGTGAATCCTAATGTAAAAGTAGGAATGACGTCAAGCAGCAACCCGGTGGACAAAGGGAGGTATCAGCGTTTGGTAGGGAAGTTGATCTACCTTTCTCACACTAGGCCGGACATAGACTTTTCTGTGAGTTGAGTCAGCCAATTCATGCACTCAATATTAGAGATGTGAATGGTGAAAAGTAGTTTTGAGTTGAATTAAAAAAAAAAATGAAAAATAGAAGTCAAAATCTTTCCCAAATGGACCCTTAGCTTTTTTTTTGTCTTTTGGTTGTGAGAGTACTGAGGTCTTCTCTTATTGCATTTTCTGCTGTAGGCTTGATGTATTTTTCCTTTATAACGCAAATATAATTTATTTTTCCCATTAGTGTTGTACTCAACAGTGAGCGTGTGACTGTGTGGTTGGTTCGCCGGGGGCGAGGTTGCTTTAGAAAATGATGCTTGTAAAGCAACTGTGTTTTGATTATTAAGATATTATTGTGAAGTATTTATGTATTAATTCCATGTTATTTTTTATCATATATTTTGATAAAGTTGGGACTATATACAAGCAGATGTAATCTTGAGAATCAAAGGCATCTTATTCTGTAACGGTTGTGATTCTATCTACTTCATATTGGTGAGATGACTTATCTAGATCATTTGTAAAAGGTATTACAAAATGAAGACATTTATGCCATGATGAAATATGTTATTTATCAAGTTTCATTTTCATGAAAGAACTAGTTTTTTTATTTTTTTTATTTTTATTTTATTTTATCAATTGATGGTTAAAAATATGAATGGACATTAATCTTGATCAGTGATTGGTTGACTAGCATCATTTATAGTGTATTTCAAGAAAACATGAATGAGTGAGGACAGACCAATACCCTTGGTGTTTTGGAGATAGGATATATTGAGTAGTAGGGAACTTCAATCATGGATTTCGAATTTATAACTTCATCCAAGAAGGGCAATGTCATTCCCATTGTTAATTCGGGAAATTTGAGTGAATGAGATCTCGTGTTTAGTAGGTGGACTAAACTTTATATTTGATATTAAAAAAATAATAATAATAAGACACTCATTAGAGAATTAGCTATACTGATCATTTAAAAAGATGTAATAGAACATGTTACAATAGTTTATTACACTTAGTTCCAATTATGGATGTACATAGTGTGACGACCCGCCTTGCACAGGCCGTCACTGTACTTAACTTGCTTGAACTTAAACTTGTTTTATCCCATTTTTAATCATGAAAATAGTGGGGATTTTTTTTTTTTTTATTTTATTTTATATATAGCGGAAGCATTATACTTAGAAAATATTTACATACACTCATACGTAAATAAAATAACTGTCTGTTTTCTCAAAATAGATTTCTTAATTAAATCCATCGGAGTTGCGAACCCCAACCCATTCATCATTTCACAGCCACCGGCTTCACCCTCCACCATGCAGTTATTTCAGAACAGGCTGTTTACCTACAGCATAAACTTCAGACAATGAGCGAAAGCTCAGCAAGTACAACTCCTATACCGCGAATCAATTAAATGAAACATACATAACCTTTTTCATGGCATCTTAAACATGAAATCATAAACATGGCATCATATCATCGATTTCTTCATCTTAAACATGACGTTCTATCGTGAAATGCATGAACCGTTTATGTCCAGTTATGCTTGCTTTCTTGTATCACACTTTATCTTGTTAATTTTACTTGTGGGCCCGTTAACTTGATGTGCTCGTACCCGGCGCGCAGCTTGAGGAGATTACCCAAGCTTTCCACCCGATCGTCATCAGGGGGCACGACACTGGCTCTTGTGGCCTTTTCTCAAACGTTCTGTTTGTATGTCTTTCTTGACATCTTTCCACTTGATAGATTAGTGAGCATACTTTTATGATGTCTCCTAATCTCATGTTCTATCAATGCATGAACAGGCGTACTTTTTCATGTAAGCATAATCACAATACTTGAAACATATTTTTAAAAGCATGGCATTAGCATTTGAAACATTCATCATACAGTAAGCATATTGCAACCATCGAGCAAATCATCAAATAACACTTAAACAATGTAAAGCAAACATGTTAGGTAAACATACAACTCTAGCCTATGCTGTAGGCGGCGTTGTACTTACTTTGTTTTCGTTTTTCGCGTGATCGAATTTCCCTTTCCCGAGCACGCTCGCAGGTCACCTCCTGCCCATGGACGTTTACACGTGAGATCTCTATTCTAGGATCGTTTAATGTCGGATGAAACCAACATATATATATTTCGGTTATATGTCCCTCTACTAATCACATGTGAAGGGGTCACACGGCGTAACCCACAACAGAAATATTAATTAAGGGTTCATGTAGAGAATCATAATCTTAACTTAAACCTTAATCCTTAAGGTTAACTCTGGGCTTGGGCAGGGCCCTAGTAACTCGGAATAATTTTCCGGCTACTAACGCAGTATCTTACTCATTTTAATCTTGAAAACCTTGAACTTGTTTAAAAATATCATTTTCTTGTTTATTTAAGTAAGTTTGGTGAATAGCACCCAAACTTGTCTTGAAAATTACAAAACACTTGAAAATATTTCTATAAAACATTTGGGGATCGAAAACCGCCTTTGGAACGGTTTTCGGGTTTGAAAATGATGTTTGAGAGTTAGAAAACGTTTTTTTTTCCTAGTCATTGGTCTAGACAATCCCGTGCATGAGATTTTGCTCACTGTACGGCTTTTGTTTGAAAATTCATAACTTAAAATATAAAACGAATTTGGAAACGATTTCTTCATAAAAGTTGTAGTTAACAAAAAGATCTAAAACTTTCATGTTTTGAACATTTTCTGATTCTGGCTCAATTGATACCAGTTTTTGTTTGAACACATGTGAATCGTTGGAACTTGGTCACCCTGACCAGTTCTCGGTTTTTCTTAAAAACAAAGGCCATTGGAGCCTTATTTTTGAAATCTGTCCGCGTTGTCCCCTAGGAAACACCCTAACGAACAACTTTCGTATTTTAAGTTTTTACCCATTCGGCCTCTAAGGACCTGTAAATTCCACTTTTCTGAGCTGCCGGGTGTTGGACCCGAGAGCAGTTTTGGTGTTAGTCCAAATTTTACGTCTCTATGCGTCGTTCTAGCTCGACCGCCCAATGCGGGACCTACTAACACATGCACGTCCTCTAACGTCCCTCATACACATAAAACTTTAAATCCCGTGTTTTCGGATTCGACTCAAGGCCGAGACCCCTTGGTCCACTGTTTTGAGAGAGAAACATACAAAACATACATACAACAAAACTCAACCATAACATCATACAAACCCTAGAACATGCATCTAGAATTTTTTTTTAAAACATATTAGGGACATAAAACCCTTAAATAGAAACCCTAGCATGCATCTCTAGCACACAAAAATCATAGATCATAACACCAACCAAACATGCAAAATAATCACCTCAAAAACCTAAATCAAGCATAAAAATATAACCTAAGCTATTTAGGGCTAAAACTGAAAATTATGAGCTTAAGCTCTTACAACTTTTTGGCTTGAAATACACGGTAAAACCCTTGAGAAAAATGAACCAAAAATTTGAACCAAGAACTAGGGTAAAGTTCGGATTTTTACCTCAAAAAATCCGGGGTGTCACTAGCTTGATCCTAGTCGAAATCTAGCCTCCAAAGTGCACGGTTTGGACCTCAAAAATGGTCACAAAAATTTGTTAACTTCCTCCCCCAACCAACCTTGGCAAAAGAAAAGAAAATGAGCAAAAATCTTACCTTAAATCCGTGGATCTCCTTGAGAACCAACTCACAAAATGGTTGGTTTTTCTCTCTTCCTTGGCTCTAGATCACACCCTCACTCAACCCTTGATTTTAGCCAAAACCCGAATTTTTTTCTTGGATTTTCTCAGCTCCCAAACACTCGGCAAGATGGGAAAGAGAGGGGAAATTTTTTTTGAACAAATCTCTCCTTTGAACTCACAAGAAAACCGAAGGCTTAGGGGGTTTCTTCACCAAAATTTTTGGCTTAACTCCCTTGATCTCTCTCTCTCTTTCTCTCTCTCTCTCTCTCTCGGATTTTTGGAGGAGATTTTCTGAAGGTTATGGCTGAGAAAGAGGGTTAAGGCTGCTGTCTTTTTGGGGTTTGAAATCCCTAGGAATAGTGCCTCTAGCTAGGGGAAATCCTAGCTTTCTTTTCCAAGGCAAATTTGCTTCCAATCTTGGTATTTGGTCCTCCAATTTTTGCAAGCTATTGCCCAAAGGGGCTTGGAGTGGCCGGCCATGAGGGGGAGAGAAATGGGGAGTGGTTGACAACTCATAGATGAGGTGTCACATGCTCATTGGTCCAAGTGTGTGAAGGGTTATGTCCTAACTTAGCTTAATTGTGATGTAATTAAGCTTAAAGGCTTGTTTGGTTCAATCTTTTTGAAAAATTGTGTAATTTCAACACATTGCAATAAATTTTAATACTGAGGTGCTTAAATACTCAGTATCGAAAATTACATTGCATTTAAAATTTCGATCTGTGAAAAACTCGATCGGAAAAATTTTTCTCTTATTTTTCCGAATCCTTTCGCCCTGAACTCTAGCTTAGTATGCTTGATTTTTCTAAGGTGATTTTAATTCTATTCAAACTCATCTTGATCAAGAAATGAGTTTTTAGCAGTAATTTCGCTTGTACTGCGATCATAAAATTCCTGTTTGACGTTTTCGACCGTTTTGGTCTAACTGACTTATAGGTCAACGTCGACTTGTCTTGAAATGTGCAAATACGACCTCCTTTCACTCATAAAGGTCTTTTGCAAGTTCATGCAATTTGTTTTTGAGTCTTAATAAATCTTAAGAACTCTTGTCACAAAATTAAGTTCTAGAACGAACTTCCTCATGAAATACCGATTACGGTAAATATTTACACGAAATTTCTATTAAATATGAACCGAAGAAATTCGGGTGTTACAATCTACCCCCCTTAAAAATTTTCGTCCTCGAAAATCAGAACAATTCGGGGTAATTTCTTCTCATGTCGCTCTCGACTTCCCATGTCGCTTCTTCAACCGCATGATTCTTCCACAAAACCTTTACCATAGGAATCGTTCGGTTCCTCAGGACCTTATCTTCCCTATCGAGGATTCTGACAGGCTTCTCCTCGTATGTCATATCGGTCTGAACCTCTACCGGCTCCTGATGAAGTATGTGGGAAGGGTCCGAGATATACTTCTTGAGCATCGAAACATGGAAAACGTCGTGCATCGATGCTAACTCTGGCGGTAAAGCGAGTCTGTATGCGACCTTTCCAACCCTTTCCAGGATCTCGAATGGTCCTGTGTAGCGCGGGCTCAACTTTCCCTTCTTACCAAACCTCATTACTCCCTTCATTGGAGAAATCTTTATGAAGACTGCGTCCCCAATTTGAAATTCCAAAGGTCTGCGACGCTTATCAGCGTAACTCTTCTGACGACTGAAAGCCATGTCGAGCCTTTGTTTGATTTTCTGGATATCCTCGGAGGTCTTTTTGATGAAGTCTGTCTTTTGTAATTGCTTCTGGCCGACTTCTTGCCAATTAATTGGCGATCTACACTTTCTCCCATACAACGCTTCGAATGGTGCCATGTCAATCGAAGAATGATAGCTGTTGTTGTACGAGAATTCGATTAACGGAAGCTTCTGATCCCAATTTCCTTTGAAGTCCAAGACACACGATCGTAACATATCTTCAAGCGTCTAGATAGTTCTCTCCGATTGACCATCGGTTTGGGGGTGAAATGCAGTACTGAACTTCAATCTCGACCCCATTGCCATATGAACGCTGGTCCAGAAACGCGAAGTAAAACGCCCATCGCGGTCGGATATGATCGATCTTGGCACTCCGTGCAGCTTGACGACTTGATTTACGTAGAGTTCGGCCAATTTTTCTACTGAAAAGGTGGCTTTGATGGCGATAAAATGGGCTGATTTGGTCAATCTGTCGACAAGGACCCAAATCATATCATTCCCACTTGTCGTCCTTGGCAATCCTACTACGAAATCCATCGTAATTTGCTCCCATTTCCATTCTGGGAGTTCAATTTTTTGTAGTTCGCCTCCGGGATGTCGGTGCTCTACCTTAACTTTCTGACAAGTTAAGCAAGTCGATACGAATTCTGCCACGTCATTCTTCATGTTGGGCCACCAGTATGTCTCCTTGAGGTCTTTGTACATCTTGGTAGCTCCTGGATGTACAGAATATGGCGTCTGGTGTGCCTCTTTTAGGATTTGTTCCTTTAAATCCTTCACTTTTGGAACCCAAATCCGTCTCTTGAAGTGGATTATTCCATCTGCAGAAGTCGTAAAATCCTTGCCGTCCTGATCAGCAAGTCGCGCCTTCCTCAACGAAGAATCTTCTCCCTGATGCGCCTTGATTATGTCCAGCAAATCGGAGTGAAGAGTCAGTGAATCCAATCTCCCGGTGATTATTTCCAGTTGATAATTACTGATCTCTTTCTGCAACGCCTTGGAAAGTGCTTCAATGGACATCAGTGTGCCTACTGATCTCCTACTCAGCGCATCGGCTACCCTGTTGGCCTTTCCAGGGTGGTAAAGGATCTCGCAGTCGTAATCCTTTACTAACTCCAGCCATCTTCTTTGCCTCATATTTAGCTCCTTCTGAGTAAAAATGTACTTGAGGCTCTGGTGATCTGTGTAGATCTCGCACTTGTTTCCATACAGATAATGTCTCCATATCTTAAGTGCGAAGACCACCGCTGCTAGCTCCAAATCGTGCGTAGGATAATTCTGTTCATGATTCTTCAGCTGTCTTGATGCATAAGCTACTACCTTTCCGTCCTGCATCAGAACTGCTCCTAACCCAGTCTTGGAAGCGTCGCTGTAGATTACGAAATTTCCCGCATCAACATTAGGAATGATGAGCACCGGGGCACTTGTCAGCTTTTTCTTCAGCTTCTGGAAGTTTTCCTCGCACTTTGGAGTCCATTCGTACTTTTTGTCCTTCCTGGTGAGGGCCGTGAGGGGTGCTGCTCTCCTGGAGAATCCCTCTACGAAGCGTCGATAGTATCCAGCGAGCCCTAGGAAGCTTCTTATCTTGGTAACGTTCCTGGGGGTCGGCCATGAGCTAACTGCTTCAATCTTCGCTGGATCTACAGAAACTCCCTCTTTTGATACTACATGCCCCAAAAAGTGAACCTTCTCCAGCCAAAATTCGCACTTCGTGAATTTGGCGTATAGCTGATGTCGCCTCAACATTTCCATTACCAGCCTGAGGTGCTGTTCATGCTCCTCTTTGGATCTCGAGTATATCAAAATGTCGTCGATGAAAACGATGACAAATTTGTCCAAGTATTCCTTGAAAATTCGGTTCATGAGATCCATGAATGCAGCTGGGGCGTTCGTCAATCCGAATGGCATTACTAAAAACTCGTAATGCCCATAGCGCGTCCTGAAAGCCGTCTTGAACACATCCGACTCCTTGATTCGAAGTTGATGATAACCTGATCGCAAGTCCACTTTGGAGAACACTTCTGCTCCTCTAAGCTGGTCGAACAAATCGTCGATCCTGGGCAGTGGGTACTTGTTCTTGATCGTCAGCTTGTTCAATTCTCTGTAGTCGATGCACATGCGCAACGATCCGTCCTTCTTTTTCACGAATAGGACAGGTGCTCCCCATGGAGAGTGGCTTGGTCGGATGAATCCTCTGTCGAGTAACTCCTGCAACTGTACTTGGAGTTCTCTTAGCTCGGCCGGTGCCATTCTATACGGCGCCTTTGACACTGGTGCAGCTCCGGGTAGCAACTCGATCTCGAAGGAAATCTCACGCTCCGGTGGAAGTCCGGGTAGATCCTG
The DNA here is from genome assembly GCA_009761775.1 of Ficus carica. Lineage (NCBI taxonomy): Eukaryota > Viridiplantae > Streptophyta > Magnoliopsida > Rosales > Moraceae > Ficus > Ficus carica. The sequence goes on along the minus strand of CM019748.1, from coordinate 18,537,615 downwards.
AGGAAAGATGTCCAGATATTCCCTAATAATAGGAACTCCTTCTGGTGTCAATTCTTCTTCTTGCTCCTTGTCCACCAAATTAGCCAAATATCCTTGGCATCCATTGGCTAACATTTTCCAGGCTTTCATTGTGGAGATGAGCTTTGTGGTGGAACGTCGGGACTGTCCTTGAAAACTGAAATCCTCATCGTCGCAGGGGCTGAACATGACGTTACGCTTTCGGCAGTCGATCTTTGCGTTGTGGCGGCCTAAGAAGTCCATCCCCAAGATCACATCGAAATCGTGTAGCCTGATTGCGATGAGATCTGCGAGTAATTCTCTGCCATTGATCCTAACAGGAACATTTTGGATCCAAAAGTTGGACCTCAAAACTTCTCCCGATGGCAAAGATGCTGAAAAGGTCTGCTCTACTCTACTCCCGACTCTGCCTAACTTCTGAGCGAACTCCATCGATATGAACGAGTGGGTAGCGCCAGAATCAAATAGGGCAATTACATCATAGGTGGCGATAGAAAGCTGACCTGTCACCACGTTGGAGGTGCCCGCTTCTGCATCTCCCCTTGTATAAGCGTAGATCCTGGCCTGTGGCTCGGGTGCCTCCAATCTACCCTGGGCAATCGATGGACCTTCGAGTGTAGCCTAGACTGCATGTAATTGCTGGTGTTGGGGGTTTCTGTTCGGATAAGGCTGATACTGCTGCTGTGTGTTCTGAGGACAGCTTCTCGCGTAGTGCCCTTCCTTGCCGCAGACATAGCAAGTGTTGGTCCCCTGACGACAGACACCCGGATGCTTCTTACCACACTTGTTGCACTGAGGGTAACTATTCTTGTTCCTCTCGTTGCCTTGGTTGTTTCTCTTCTGGGGGAAATTTCTCTGCTGTCCCTGGTTGTTGAAATTCCCCTTCCGCTTGTTCTTTCCGGGTTGTCGGGGACCTTGTGCATTGGGGTTGCTGGACTGGGCTTGTGGCTTAGCTTCCGTGGATTGACGGGATTGGTTCGTCTTGGCTAGAGCTTTCTCTTCTTTCTTGGACTGGTAAAATTGGGCTCTGGCCTCCTTATCCCTGTTGATCCAATACTCGGCTCTCAGGGCTCTCTCAATACAGTCCGACACTGCTACAGGGGGACTGTTTCCGGCGCTCACTTGGCGGGCAATATCCGTGCGGAACATCTTCATCATCAACCGCACTTTCTCAGTTTCACTGGTAATTAAGTTCGGGCACAACCGGGCCAATTGCTCGAACTTCTTGACAGCTTCCATCACTGTCATGGAGCCTTGAGTGAAGCTGGTGAGTTCGTCCTGCTGGGCAGCCAGGACTTCTTTGTTGTAGTACATAGCCCTGAACTCGTCCACGAAGTCTTGCCAGGACATAATCAGCACATTTCTTCTCATCTGCACTGTTATCCACCAGTGCCTCGCGTCCTTTTTCAGCGCAAAGGATGCACAGAGTACTTTCTCTTGCTCGGTCAGGCGCATAAAGTCCAGAATGACTTGCATGTCGATCAGCCAGTTGTCGGCTGCTATCGGATCAATTGGCCCCTCGAACTCGGGCGCCTTCATCCTTCTGAACCTTTCATACAGAAGGTCCTCTCTCACCGGCTGTGGCTGCATCGGTACTTCAGCCGGGGCTACCGGAACCTCAGCGTTCCGCGGAATTTCCTGCCTAACCTCTGGTTGGGCTACCGGAGGAATAGGTTGCACTGGCGGCACTGCCGGAGGGACTGGCTGTGCCGGTGGTGGAACCTCTTGGACTCTGGGTCCCTGATTCTGCTGAGCTAGCTGCTCCCGAATAAGAGTCATCTCTTGTTGCTGCTCTTGCAGCTGGCGTTGTATATTTGCTAATATGGCGGTCAAATCCTGTGCTGGAGGATTTACCGGCATTGTTCTCCTCGGACGTACCATCTTGTAATCTCTATAACAAGAAAAGATATTAATCACATCTCTTCTTTCATATAATTATTATCGTTATATCATAAAACATCACACATGCATGTAACATCATAATATACTTGTATCTTGCCATAACTCAAAGGCAGATATTTAATGACATATTTACTTGTAAAAAGAAACTCGTAAAGAGAAATGAAAATATCATTTGATTTCATTTAACCCGTGTCTGCACGGTCTCTTTGTACATAACCAAAATACAAAGTTTTTTCAAAATACATGGTTCCCTCGGCATTTTACAAAAAGGTGCCGGGTACTGATACATATACATATTTTCAAAAATATTTGCCACTTTACCAAAATACACATGGTTAAAACAACAAGATGGAAGTGATCTAACACTTTCCATCATACATAAAGTACATCCTAACGTCCGAATGTACATAACATATTATAATAAAATTCTAATACAAAAGAAAGAGGGTACGAAACAAAACGACCCTAATCTAACGGATGACCTCGATCTCAAGCGCGGATATCTCAGAATCCGTGTCGTCCTCGAAATCGTCTTCCCAGTCCCCGTCATCTGGAACGATGTGATGTGGCTCGTCCTCGAGGGGAAACTCTTCGGGATCCTCCTCGTCGTCCGGGATCTCCTCAGGATCTTCCATGTCTTCATCGTCGTCCTCCTCATCTTCATCATCACTGGATATGATGATGAGTGGATTCTGGGCGTGCTCCATCTCATCCTCAAGTGGTCCGACCTCATACTGTGGCTCTTCTTCCTCGCCGGCATGCGGCCCCACCTCATACAGTGGCTCGGGCTCATCAGCATCATCGACTGGGGGCTGCTCAGGGTTCGCTGGAGCATCATTCCCGGTGTTTTGAGCAATGATCTCTGCCGCTAAGATATCGTCGAGGGTTCCAGCGACGGTCGAATGTAGGGTAGGCTGCTGTCACGCCCCGACTTACACCATCTACGTAGAGGAACGACTACATAGACGTGGGCCGGGTTGTCACCTTACTTATATACTTAAATTAAACTTGCGGAAAATTTGGGAAAGATTTTTTTTTTTTTTTATATATTTTATTTTAAAACTTTCAACTTACTGGTAGGTACTTCCTTGAGTACCGAACTTTCAAACCTTCCTTGAAGGCCATCTAAATCATGTTGTAGACCAAACCCGAAATAATGTGGGTTGGTACCACAAGAGGCAACTTGCTTGCCTTATATAAACTTTGTCATCCATACTTAAAACGTCATGAAAATATGAAAATCCTTTTTCATTACAACATATTTTATAGAGTATATATTTTTTTTTCAAAAGCTGTGGCAGTGTCCATCCCACATTTCACAGTCCGCAGCACCAGCCTTCCACAGTATTGCATCAGAGATTGCTGGCAAGTTGCTTACCTACAGCATAGACGTAAGACGTGAGCTTTCGCTCAGCAAGTACAACTATCACATCCGCGACACAAAACATATCATTGTGCATGAACCAATTATAATCTCTTATGAATCAATTATGGATTTATAACATAATTTAGTTCTATTCCTTTACATATCATGTGTGCTCGTACCGTGGTACATAGCCAAGGAATGGTTGAAGGTGGCAGTCCGTTTTAACTCAAACCATGAAACACAAAGTTTAACATGGAGTAGTTTAGGTAGCCTTCCAATCCAACTCAAACCATGAACCATACCATTTAAACCCGCCTTGGAGGCAAGTCGGCACGACACAACATCCTACTTGTCTTGTTCTTACCAAGTGGTTTAATATTAGTGAACATGCTTCATGATGTCACAACATTATAACAGAATCAACATTAGTCAAAACATGGCCTTTTTGAAAACATGGCATTTTTGTAAACATGGCATTTTTTGAAAACATGGCATTGCATGTCATAACATAACTTAGCATATCATAGCCACAGCATAGCATAACACATTATCACATATCAGCACATTACATCAGGCAACAAAGGGCCTATGCTGTAGGCGGAGTTGTACTTACCTCTCTCGTTATGTCCTACGAAGTGCTGCTCCTCCTCTGGGTACAGCTGCAGGTTTCCTCCTGCTAGTTGAAGGACATAGGTAAGGGTCTAATTAGTATTGTGGAATGTTGGGGATCTAACCAACATGTCTACATATTCCTAGTTGTATGTCCCCGATACTAGATGTCTTACTGGGTTACAAATAGTAACCCTATATCTTAGCCCAGTTTGTTAATCTTGGTGTCCTTTAGGGTTATCTTGACTAACCCTTAAGGTTATACTAAAATCCACTTGTTAGTCAACCAAAGTCAACTATGGTCAACAATGGTCAACTTCGGTCAACTATGGTCAACCCTTGTTGGGTCAACCTTTGGGCCTTGGGCTTGACCCAGTAACTCGGGTATAACTCCCGGTTACCTTTCGTAAACTAATCGCTTGCTATACTCCAACTTGCAAAAATTCATTTTCCCTTACTTGGAAAATTTAGGGAAATTAATCCCAAAACTTCATAAAAATCCTTTACTTAAATCGTAAAAATCCAAACTCTTGGATTAGTGCTTTATAAAATCATTTGAGGTTGAAAACTGCCCTTGGAACAGTTTTCCATAATCGAAACAATAGTTTGTAGTAAAAAAATAGTTTTCTAAAGACATTGGAAAGGCTAGTGGTGCAGGAATTTTCGGATTCCCTGCGCACCCTTCGAAAAGCGACCCCAGTTTAAAAATCGGTTCGTAATCTGAAAAAGTTTTCTTCACAAAAGTTGTAGCTCTCGAAAAATACTAAAACTTTCGTGTTTTACAAAAATTCCAATTCAGCCTAGATTCGTCCCAGTTTTTGTTTGAAACTGGCTGATCCCGAAAAACTGAGTGAAAACTGGGTCTGGGGATCAGCCACGGGTTTTGGGGTAAACGGAGGCCATCGGGGCCTTATTTTTGAAAACGGTTCCCGTATCCCCCTAGGAAAAATCGTTCCGAACAACTTTCAAGTTTTACATTTCTCCAAATTCGGCCTCTAAGGGCCTCAAATTTCACTTTTCCCGAAACTGGTCAGTTTTACCCGAAAATGGCAGTTTTCGGTTTTAAGTTCGTTTTACGTCCTATTACGCGCACTCTACCTCAACCGCTTGCAGCGGGAGCTTAATATCAGTCATGAAGCGCTTTCTAACGTAAAACATACATCCATGCAAATCAAAATTAACATCATGCATTAAGCACAAAAACCCTAATCAACATAACAAACACTTAACATGCAATATTGAAACCACCAAACCCTAACCATAATTAAATCAAGCACATGCTCTAATTTACTATCTAAGGCAGCAAATTAAAGTGAGCTTATGCTCATACAAATCAAGCTTGAAATACATTTAAATTTCCCCAAATGAAATTTAAATAAAACACTTAGGGTTAGAGGATTTATACCTTCCCTTTTTGGCTGCCAACAAGTCCGGATTTCCCCTCCAATTGGGGTTCCAATTTTCGGCCTCTCCCACATGAAAATACACAAAATTTGAATCAAAACCTAATTAAAGAACTAGAGGGGTTTAGGAGGATTGGATTACCTTTACTTCTTGAGATTAGATCTAGCTTTGGATCTAAACTTTTTCTTCTAACTCCTTGCTCAAGAAATCCGGTTTCCCCTCTATGGAATTTCTCTCCAAATTTTCGGCCTCCACACCTTCCTTTCTCTTCCTTTCTTTCTAGCTTTTCTTCTAATTTTTCTCTAGCTTTTTGCTCAAGAAAAACCGACCAACACATGGTCTCTCTTCTCCCTTGAAGTTCGGCTTCTAGTGGAAGGAAAAAGGAGAAATGAAAGGCTTAGAATGGGTTTTATTGGTTAATGAGCAAAATACTTGCTCATCAAGCCACCTAGGTGAGGTGGTGTGGCCTTATTGGCTAGCCATTCCCTTGGAGAACAAGGGAAGACTTCTTTCCCTAAAATCCAATGATGATTTGATGAGGTGTCCTCCCCCCCATTGGTGTGGTCGGCCATAAAGGAGGCCTTGGAGGCCAAGTACTTGCTCACCAAGGCAAGTGCTTGTTCAACAAGCAAAAGCTTGCTTACCTCACCTAGCTTGTGTCACCATGCTTGCATCATTTGTTGACATCATCAAGCAAAATTGCTTGCTCTCCAAGCCATAGACAACCGGCCTTTGCATGTGTGGGAGCCAAAAATTGGCTTGCTCAACAAGCCTTTCTAGAACATACACTTGTCACCATGCTATCAAGCCATGTGTGAACCAAAATTGGCTTGCTCACCAAGCTTCTTGATTGCTTATCTCACCCTTGCTTGTGTCACCTTGCTTACCTCACCAAGGTAAAAGCTTGTTCTCCAAGGCTCTAAGACACCAAAGACAACCGGCCATTGTGTGAGCCAAGAATGGCTTGTCCAACAAGCTTGCTTGTTCACCAAGTTTACTTAGTCACCAAGTAACCCTTGCTTACCTCATCTTGATGACATAACCAAGCTTACCTAAGCATGCTTTCATAAGCAAATTCCCTTGTTCCCCAAGCATGAAGAACCGGCCATGAGGTGCCATGTGGACCAAAAATTGGCTTGTTCAACAAGCTTTGTTTGCCTGGTTCACCAAGCTACCCAATGTAACCGATCAATGTAACCGGCCATTGGCTTAGTTCAACTCTAACTGGAGACTTGGTTAGGAATATCCATAAATTCCATAATTCAAAAATTACAAAATTGCACTTTAATTCTTAATGACAAAATATTTACACTTTAGTCCCTGTGAGGTGGACAGTGTTGGTGGAGCCACTTGGCTTCAATTCCATACCTAATGGTCCACTAAATTTCCAAAAATCCTTAAATATAGGGTTTCAGTCCATTTCCCTACTAACTTAATCAATACTAATACTGTTTTTCACTTAAAACAGTACTGTTTCACTAAATTGCAGTCCGGAGTTCATCTTCGAAAAATTGGACTGTGTATGGATTTTTCTTCTTAGAACTTGAAACTGCTAAATCCCCATTGCTCCAAATATTATTCACAATTATTCTAGAGCGATCTCATACCTTGACTTTTGGTCAACTTTGACTATCTTGTTCAAACTTTGACCATCATGAAATCATGAAATTTCAACACGTCATTTTCCTTAAAATGCCTTATACTGGCCTAAGTAATCCATCGTTGAGTCTCGTAGCTAATTAAATGAGAACTCAAACTTATACCGATATTCCATTCCAAACATGATCTAGACTTAGGTTTTCCTTGTTCAAAGGAAATCTAGAGTCATAAAAATTCGGGTTATTACATTCTACCCTCCTTAAAAGATTTTCGTCCTCGAAAATTAAAACAATTCTAGGTGGCTTTTCATCAAGTCCACTATAAATTCATTGTAGTTTATTCTCATTTGAATATCTTAATAAGATCAGGTCTTTTATATAGAACCATAATCTTCTTTCATGTTCTATCATATCCTTATACTTCCATATTCCATCATGCATACTTTCCTTTCATACTGCATCACAAGAACTATTTACATGAAAACTGAGCAAGTATATCATATAACTTGCCATGTTTGAAAAGCAAATTTATAACTTTTCCATACTTTAAAAACATATCGTATCACATAGCTTTTTCATATTTTAAAAACATATCACACATAGCTTTTTATATTTGAAAAGCATATTGTGTTTTATTATCTTGTCTTAACATGTGGGCCCGTAGTGTACGTACCAAAAGCGCGCAGTCTCCAGATAAAGCTAGGGTTTGCAAGGCCCTAACAGTTCTGGGAATTTTAACTGGACCCTTCACGATCACGAATTTCGATCACGGAAGGTAATACTAAACTGTAGCCTCCTTAACTAGGGGAGGTTGGTACGACACCTTACTGTTACTTATCTGTTTATGTATCTTAATATGTTATTACATTTAAGATACTTTTTGGAATCTTTTCCAATTCAATCATGAAAATCAATAATAAATAGTATTGTTGAAAACATATTACTGTTCAAGTGATGCAATAGAAAGTATCCTTGTATCAACTAGCTACTTGTCAGCTAGTAGAAACATTCTTCTTACCTTTAGCATTTCCTTTAAAGCTCAAAGGCATAATCATAGTTCTAAGGGATATCTAAAACTCCCAATCATCATCTCAAAATTTCCATTACTTAAATGGTTGCCTTCCGTCGACCTTAATTATCAATTATATGTCGACTTCAGGGTTGGTGCCATCGACCTTAACCTAATAAATTGTTGTTGGTAGCATATTACTTATTTGCTACCCCCAAACTAAGGCATCCTCAAAATCTTCCCCATGTCAAATATTTCTCTTATGGGGCAAAAGTTTCACAATCTAGAAACTTAACTTTCATGGTCTCAATCCAATTCCTTAAATGGAAAGATTCCTTATCATCACTATACCCAAAATGAGACGATAGGCTATCTAATCTTAGAGCCTACTCATTTCTTATTGCTATTCTAGCGATCATCATATCATAAGCTTAGTTTATCCATCACACTTCCACTATGCGACTCTGACTCACTGGCAATAAAAGCCCATAAACTCGTTCGGATAAACATGTCAGCTGCAACATCGCTGACGTATCTTCTCATGTACATATTCTGGTACATCTCGATATTGCGATAATACATGGGCGATCCTTGCTGTCGTCAAGAAATCCATTTAGGAATCTCCTCTCAAGATCCTCTTGGCCAAGGCTCCTTGCACGAGTTTCCTTGACTAGACGTCGGCTCGACTGGCAAGCACATCCTGAAGATGCGTCCCTGTATGACATAATCTGAAGAGGGTCTCCATATCGTGCAACCACTCCTTGAGTCTTATTGAAGATGCGAAGCTTCTCCTCCATTCCTCGGAATGTCAACGGAGCCTCGTGGTCCTCTTTAGTTCGACCCAAATTTAACACTAGATACATGCCATTATATTAATCTTATAAAACAAAGTAAGAAAACAAACTTACAAAACTGTGGCGCTGGCAGCAGAACTGTGAAACTGGATGGCAGGAAATCTGCTCTGATACCAAACTGTCACGCCCCGACTTACACCATCTACGTAGAGGAACGACTACATAGACGTGGGCCGGGTCGTCACCTTACTTATATACTTAAATTAAACTTGCGGAAAATTTGGGAAAGATTTTTTTTTTTTTTTTTATATATTTTATTTTAAAACTTTCAACTTACTGGTAGGTACTTCCTTGAGTACCGAACTTTCAAACCTTCCTTGAAGGCCATCTAAATCATGTTGTAGACCAAACCCGAAATAATGTGGGTTGGTACCACAAGAGGCAACTTGCTTGCCTTATATAAACTTTGTCATCCATACTTAAAACGTCATGAAAATATGAAAATCCTTTTTCATTACAACATATTTTATAGAGTATATATTTTTTTTTCAAAAGCTGTGGCAGTGTCCATCCCACATTTCACAGTCCGCAGCACCAGCCTTCCACAGTATTGCATCAGAGATTGCTGGCAAGTTGCTTACCTACAGCATAGACGTAAGACGTGAGCTTTCGCTCAGCAAGTACAACTATCACATCCGCGACACAAAACATATCATTGTGCATGAACCAATTATAATCTCTTATGAATCAATTATGGATTTATAACATAATTTAGTTCTATTCCTTTACATATCATGTGTGCTCGTACCGTGGTACATAGCCAAGGAATGGTTGAAGGTGGCAGTCCGTTTTAACTCAAACCATGAAACACAAAGTTTAACATGGAGTAGTTTAGGTAGCCTTCCAATCCAACTCAAACCATGAACCATACCATTTAAACCCGCCTTGGAGGCAAGTCGGCACGACACAACATCCTACTTGTCTTGTTCTTACCAAGTGGTTTAATATTAGTGAACATGCTTCATGATGTCACAACATTATAACAGAATCAACATTAGTCAAAACATGGCCTTTTTGAAAACATGGCATTTTTGTAAACATGGCATTTTTTGAAAACATGGCATTGCATGTCATAACATAACTTAGCATATCATAGCCACAGCATAGCATAACACATTATCACATATCAGCACATTACATCAGGCAACAAAGGGCCTATGCTGTAGGCGGAGTTGTACTTACCTCTCTCGTTATGTCCTACGAAGTGCTGCTCCTCCTCTGGGTACAGCTGCAGGTTTCCTCCTGCTAGTTGAAGGACATAGGTAAGGGTCTAATTAGTATTGTGGAATGTTGGGGATCTAACCAACATGTCTACATATTCCTAGTTGTATGTCCCCGATACTAGATGTCTTACTGGGTTACAAATAGTAACCCTATATCTTAGCCCAGTTTGTTAATCTTGGTGTCCTTTAGGGTTATCTTGACTAACCCTTAAGGTTATACTAAAATCCACTTGTTAGTCAACCAAAGTCAACTATGGTCAACAATGGTCAACTTCGGTCAACTATGGTCAACCCTTGTTGGGTCAACCTTTGGGCCTTGGGCTTGACCCAGTAACTCGGGTATAACTCCCGGTTACCTTTCGTAAACTAATCGCTTGCTATACTCCAACTTGCAAAAATTCATTTTCCCTTACTTGGAAAATTTAGGGAAATTAATCCCAAAACTTCATAAAAATCCTTTACTTAAATCGTAAAAATCCAAACTCTTGGATTAGTGCTTTATAAAATCATTTGAGGTTGAAAACTGCCCTTGGAACAGTTTTCCATAATCGAAACAATAGTTTGTAGTAAAAAAATAGTTTTCTAAAGACATTGGAAAGGCTAGTGGTGCAGGAATTTTCGGATTCCCTGCGCACCCTTCGAAAAGCGACCCCAGTTTAAAAATCGGTTCGTAATCTGAAAAAGTTTTCTTCACAAAAGTTGTAGCTCTCGAAAAATACTAAAACTTTCGTGTTTTACAAAAATTCCAATTCAGCCTAGATTCGTCCCAGTTTTTGTTTGAAACTGGCTGATCCCGAAAAACTGAGTGAAAACTGGGTCTGGGGATCAGCCACGGGTTTTGGGGTAAACGGAGGCCATCGGGGCCTTATTTTTGAAAACGGTTCCCGTATCCCCCTAGGAAAAATCGTTCCGAACAACTTTCAAGTTTTACATTTCTCCAAATTCGGCCTCTAAGGGCCTCAAATTTCACTTTTCCCGAAACTGGTCAGTTTTACCCGAAAATGGCAGTTTTCGGTTTTAAGTTCGTTTTACGTCCTATTACGCGCACTCTACCTCAACCGCTTGCAGCGGGAGCTTAATATCAGTCATGAAGCGCTTTCTAACGTAAAACATACATCCATGCAAATCAAAATTAACATCATGCATTAAGCACAAAAACCCTAATCAACATAACAAACACTTAACATGCAATATTGAAACCACCAAACCCTAACCATAATTAAATCAAGCACATGCTCTAATTTACTATCTAAGGCAGCAAATTAAAGTGAGCTTATGCTCATACAAATCAAGCTTGAAATACATTTAAATTTCCCCAAATGAAATTTAAATAAAACACTTAGGGTTAGAGGATTTATACCTTCCCTTTTTGGCTGCCAACAAGTCCGGATTTCCCCTCCAATTGGGGTTCCAATTTTCGGCCTCTCCCACATGAAAATACACAAAATTTGAATCAAAACCTAATTAAAGAACTAGAGGGGTTTAGGAGGATTGGATTACCTTTACTTCTTGAGATTAGATCTAGCTTTGGATCTAAACTTTTTCTTCTAACTCCTTGCTCAAGAAATCCGGTTTCCCCTCTATGGAATTTCTCTCCAAATTTTCGGCCTCCACACCTTCCTTTCTCTTCCTTTCTTTCTAGCTTTTCTTCTAATTTTTCTCTAGCTTTTTGCTCAAGAAAAACCGACCAACACATGGTCTCTCTTCTCCCTTGAAGTTCGGCTTCTAGTGGAAGGAAAAAGGAGAAATGAAAGGCTTAGAATGGGTTTTATTGGTTAATGAGCAAAATACTTGCTCATCAAGCCACCTAGGTGAGGTGGTGTGGCCTTATTGGCTAGCCATTCCCTTGGAGAACAAGGGAAGACTTCTTTCCCTAAAATCCAATGATGATTTGATGAGGTGTCCTCCCCCCCATTGGTGTGGTCGGCCATAAAGGAGGCCTTGGAGGCCAAGTACTTGCTCACCAAGGCAAGTGCTTGTTCAACAAGCAAAAGCTTGCTTACCTCACCTAGCTTGTGTCACCATGCTTGCATCATTTGTTGACATCATCAAGCAAAATTGCTTGCTCTCCAAGCCATAGACAACCGGCCTTTGCATGTGTGGGAGCCAAAAATTGGCTTGCTCAACAAGCCTTTCTAGAACATACACTTGTCACCATGCTATCAAGCCATGTGTGAACCAAAATTGGCTTGCTCACCAAGCTTCTTGATTGCTTATCTCACCCTTGCTTGTGTCACCTTGCTTACCTCACCAAGGTAAAAGCTTGTTCTCCAAGGCTCTAAGACACCAAAGACAACCGGCCATTGTGTGAGCCAAGAATGGCTTGTCCAACAAGCTTGCTTGTTCACCAAGTTTACTTAGTCACCAAGTAACCCTTGCTTACCTCATCTTGATGACATAACCAAGCTTACCTAAGCATGCTTTCATAAGCAAATTCCCTTGTTCCCCAAGCATGAAGAACCGGCCATGAGGTGCCATGTGGACCAAAAATTGGCTTGTTCAACAAGCTTTGTTTGCCTGGTTCACCAAGCTACCCAATGTAACCGATCAATGTAACCGGCCATTGGCTTAGTTCAACTCTAACTGGAGACTTGGTTAGGAATATCCATAAATTCCATAATTCAAAAATTACAAAATTGCACTTTAATTCTTAATGACAAAATATTTACACTTTAGTCCCTGTGAGGTGGACAGTGTTGGTGGAGCCACTTGGCTTCAATTCCATACCTAATGGTCCACTAAATTTCCAAAAATCCTTAAATATAGGGTTTCAGTCCATTTCCCTACTAACTTAATCAATACTAATACTGTTTTTCACTTAAAACAGTACTGTTTCACTAAATTGCAGTCCGGAGTTCATCTTCGAAAAATTGGACTGTGTATGGATTTTTCTTCTTAGAACTTGAAACTGCTAAATCCCCATTGCTCCAAATATTATTCACAATTATTCTAGAGCGATCTCATACCTTGACTTTTGGTCAACTTTGACTATCTTGTTCAAACTTTGACCATCATGAAATCATGAAATTTCAACACGTCATTTTCCTTAAAATGCCTTATACTGGCCTAAGTAATCCATCGTTGAGTCTCGTAGCTAATTAAATGAGAACTCAAACTTATACCGATATTCCATTCCAAACATGATCTAGACTTAGGTTTTCCTTGTTCAAAGGAAATCTAGAGTCATAAAAATTCGGGTTATTACAGCTGCGGAACATGCTGTCTGATGTGAGGCGGCGTTCCGTTCACTAGTAGTGTCACTGCCTCCAACTGGGGCTCCGGAAGATCCTGGGGTACATGGGGATGCATCATCTCCTCAAACCTCCACCAGTAGTGGATCATCGTCTCGCCTGGGTATGCGTGCCAGGCCTGAGATAATATCTGGTACCGTGTATGACGCATATCACGGTAAATATTCGGATCTCTAGCAGGTGCACCCTCATCTCTGGGTGGGAGTGGTCCGTAGCGCTCTAACATCACCGCACGAAACTGTGCCCAGGTGCGACTAGGCACCTGACGCTCACCAATATCGATCCACCATAGCCGCGCATCTCCGTAAAGACATTTAGCAGCGAGCATGATTTCCAGATAGTCCGGGATGTGACACATCAAGAATGTTTGCTCCATATCGTGGAGCCACGCCTCGACGTGCACTGTACGCCTCGTGCTGTCAAAGGATAGGGGGTGTGCGCGGAAGAAAACCGTAACAGAGTCTCTATCCTCTTCGGTCATCATGGGGTCCATCGTACCGTATCTAACACGCAATACTTAACTATAAGCATACATATATAAAACATAAAGTAAATCTAAACTTACATATGGTGGCGGCAATGGCAGGCAGACCGTGAAATGATGTCGCAGGGAACCCGCTCTGATACCAATCTGTGACGACCCGCCTTGCACAGGCCGTCACTGTACTTAACTTGCTTGAACTTAAACTTGTTTTATCCCATTTTTAATCATGAAAATAGTGGGGATTTTTTTTTTTATTTTATTTTATATATAGCGGAAGCATTATACTTAGAAAATATTTACATACACTCATACGTAAATAAAATAACTGTCTGTTTTCTCAAAATAGATTTCTTAATTAAATCCATCGGAGTTGCGAACCCCAACCCATTCATCATTTCACAGCCACCGGCTTCACCCTCCACCATGCAGTTATTTCAGAACAGGCTGTTTACCTACAGCATAAACTTCAGACAATGAGCGAAAGCTCAGCAAGTACAACTCCTATACCGCGAATCAATTAAATGAAACATACATAACCTTTTTCATGGCATCTTAAACATGAAATCATAAACATGGCATCATATCATCGATTTCTTCATCTTAAACATGACGTTCTATCGTGAAATGCATGAACCGTTTATGTCCAGTTATGCTTGCTTTCTTGTATCACACTTTATCTTGTTAATTTTACTTGTGGGCCCGTTAACTTGATGTGCTCGTACCCGGCGCGCAGCTTGAGGAGATTACCCAAGCTTTCCACCCGATCGTCATCAGGGGGCACGACACTGGCTCTTGTGGCCTTTTCTCAAACGTTCTGTTTGTATGTCTTTCTTGACATCTTTCCACTTGATAGATTAGTGAGCATACTTTTATGATGTCTCCTAATCTCATGTTCTATCAATGCATGAACAGGCGTACTTTTTCATGTAAGCATAATCACAATACTTGAAACATATTTTTAAAAGCATGGCATTAGCATTTGAAACATTCATCATACAGTAAGCATATTGCAACCATCGAGCAAATCATCAAATAACACTTAAACAATGTAAAGCAAACATGTTAGGTAAACATACAACTCTAGCCTATGCTGTAGGCGGCGTTGTACTTACTTTGTTTTCGTTTTTCGCGTGATCGAATTTCCCTTTCCCGAGCACGCTCGCAGGTCACCTCCTGCCCATGGACGTTTACACGTGAGATCTCTATTCTAGGATCGTTTAATGTCGGATGAAACCAACATATATATATTTCGGTTATATGTCCCTCTACTAATCACATGTGAAGGGGTCACACGGCGTAACCCACAACAGAAATATTAATTAAGGGTTCATGTAGAGAATCATAATCTTAACTTAAACCTTAATCCTTAAGGTTAACTCTGGGCTTGGGCAGGGCCCTAGTAACTCGGAATAATTTTCCGGCTACTAACGCAGTATCTTACTCATTTTAATCTTGAAAACCTTGAACTTGTTTAAAAATATCATTTTCTTGTTTATTTAAGTAAGTTTGGTGAATAGCACCCAAACTTGTCTTGAAAATTACAAAACACTTGAAAATATTTCTATAAAACATTTGGGGATCGAAAACCACCTTTGGAACGGTTTTCGGGTTTGAAAATGATGTTTGAGAGTTAGAAAACGTTTTTTTTTCCTAGTCATTGGTCTAGACAATCCCGTGCATGAGATTTTGCTCACTGTACGGCTTTTGTTTGAAAATTCATAACTTAAAATATAAAACGAATTTGGAAACGATTTCTTCATAAAAGTTGTAGTTAACAAAAAGATCTAAAACTTTCATGTTTTGAACATTTTCTGATTCTGGCTCAATTGATACCAGTTTTTGTTTGAACACATGTGAATCGTTGGAACTTGGTCACCCTGACCAGTTCTCGGTTTTTCTTAAAAACAAAGGCCATTGGAGCCTTATTTTTGAAATCTGTCCGCGTTGTCCCCTAGGAAACACCCTAACGAACAACTTTCGTATTTTAATTTTTTACCCATTCGGCCTCTAAGGACCTGTAAATTCCACTTTTCTGAGCTGCCGGGTGTTGGACCCGAGAGCAGTTTTGGTGTTAGTCCAAATTTTACGTCTCTATGCGTCGTTCTAGCTCGACCGCCCAATGCGGGACCTACTAACACATGCACGTCCTCTAACGTCCCTCATACACATAAAACTTTAAATCCCGTGTTTTCGGATTCGACTCAAGGCCGAGACCCCTTGGTCCACTGTTTTGAGAGAGAAACATACAAAACATACATACAACAAAACTCAACCATAACATCATACAAACCCTAGAACATGCATCTAGAATTTTTTTTTAAAACATATTAGGGACATAAAACCCTTAAATAGAAACCCTAGCATGCATCTCTAGCACACAAAAATCATAGATCATAACACCAACCAAACATGCAAAATAATCACCTCAAAAACCTAAATCAAGCATAAAAATATAACCTAAGCTATTTAGGGCTAAAACTGAAAATTATGAGCTTAAGCTCTTACAACTTTTTGGCTTGAAATACACGGTAAAACCCTTGAGAAAAATGAACCAAAAATTTGAACCAAGAACTAGGGTAAAGTTCGGATTTTTACCTCAAAAAATCCGGGGTGTCACTAGCTTGATCCTAGTCGAAATCTAGCCTCCAAAGTGCACGGTTTGGACCTCAAAAATGGTCACAAAAATTTGTTAACTTCCTCCCCCAACCAACCTTGGCAAAAGAAAAGAAAATGAGCAAAAATCTTACCTTAAATCCGTGGATCTCCTTGAGAACCAACTCACAAAATGGTTGGTTTTTCTCTCTTCCTTGGCTCTAGATCACACCCTCACTCAACCCTTGATTTTAGCCAAAACCCGAATTTTTTTCTTGGATTTTCTCAGCTCCCAAACACTCGGCAAGATGGGAAAGAGAGGGGAAATTTTTTTTGAACAAATCTCTCCTTTGAACTCACAAGAAAACCGAAGGCTTAGGGGGTTTCTTCACCAAAATTTTTGGCTTAACTCCCTTGATCTCTCTCTCTCTTTCTCTCTCTCTCTCTCTCGGATTTTTGGAGGAGATTTTCTGAAGGTTATGGCTGAGAAAGAGGGTTAAGGCTGCTGTCTTTTTGGGGTTTGAAATCCCTAGGAATAGTGCCTCTAGCTAGGGGAAATCCTAGCTTTCTTTTCCAAGGCAAATTTGCTTCCAATCTTGGTATTTGGTCCTCCAATTTTTGCAAGCTATTGCCCAAAGGGGCTTGGAGTGGCCGGCCATGAGGGGGAGAGAAATGGGGAGTGGTTGACAACTCATAGATGAGGTGTCACATGCTCATTGGTCCAAGTGTGTGAAGGGTTATGTCCTAACTTAGCTTAATTGTGATGTAATTAAGCTTAAAGGCTTGTTTGGTTCAATCTTTTTGAAAAATTGTGTAATTTCAACACATTGCAATAAATTTTAATACTGAGGTGCTTAAATACTCAGTATCGAAAATTACATTGCATTTAAAATTTCGATCTGTGAAAAACTCGATCGGAAAAATTTTTCTCTTATTTTTCCGAATCCTTTCGCCCTGAACTCTAGCTTAGTATGCTTGATTTTTCTAAGGTGATTTTAATTCTATTCAAACTCATCTTGATCAAGAAATGAGTTTTTAGCAGTAATTTCGCTTGTACTGCGATCATAAAATTCCTGTTTGACGTTTTCGACCGTTTTGGTCTAACTGACTTATAGGTCAACGTCGACTTGTCTTGAAATGTGCAAATACGACCTCCTTTCACTCATAAAGGTCTTTTGCAAGTTCATGCAATTTGTTTTGAGTCTTAATAAATCTTAAGAACTCTTGTCACAAAATTAAGTTCTAGAACGAACTTCCTCATGAAATACCGATTACGGTAAATATTTACACGAAATTTCTATTAAATATGAACCGAAGAAATTCGGGTGTTACACATAGTAAGGGGTCTGACTCATGCAATTAACTGTGTCAGTGGACAAAGTTGATTGTTTGATATTAGCTTCTTAAAAAACGTATCTATGTATTCTAAGCATGCAACTATATTTTCTGATTGTGGCACAAACCATTCTACATCCTCTTAAAGCGATTAGAGACCTTTTAGCCACATTAAAAATATAAAAAAATATAAAAAATTAAAATTAAAAAACGATTGCAGACCAATTCCTAATTTTGTAAAAAGATTAGGAACCAAACGAGCAATTTAATTAATTACTAATTGGTTGTTGCAGCTTCGAGTACATAGGTACACTTGGTCTCCATGTTAGCTGTACATAACATATAAGAATATTCCAGGTTATTAACTTGGTCATAATGTCTTAGAGACATTGCTGTAAATTTGACCATTGACAGTAAAATTCATCATTGTTCATAATCACATATTGGAAGTTTGGGACATATGTATGGCAGTTTCCATATAATATATATATATATATATATATATTTAAATGTTGCATACGTTTTACGTAACAAAATGAATATCAGTTGTGCGGGAAAATGTTTATTTATGGGATATAACAAATATGACACAGTAATTGATTCTTATTAGGTAGATGAGAATTATGTATATGAATCATGAAAATTTTAAATTATTATTTGACATAAATAAATAAATGTTTTTTTAATGGCAATTACATAGAATTTAATTGGAGAAAATTACACTAGAAGATGCAGTAGGAGAAAGACACATGGCACCTGTTGAATCATGTGTCACACGCACATCCCCAAGGTAAGGGAGGGTTAAAGATTGAAACACGAGGGAGGGAGGGAGGGAGAGATAGAGAGTTAAAGATTAACGAGAATTCGTGAAGTGTTCTAAATTATTTTCGAACGATTGCACATGACTGTTTTAAAACTAACTTGTATTGCTTTTAAAAAACCGTCGTGAAAAAAAACCGTCATGCAAATTTTCTTTTTCACGACGGTTTTTTGTTAAACCATCATTTGATATCCTTTGCAACATGGTTTTTTATTTCACTTCCTTGCCGTGTTTTTGCTTGCAAGACAGCTCTTTTAAACTGTCGTGGAAAAAACACCATTTAATCATATATTTTCTAGCAGTGGTAAGGCTTACGGAGAAGACGACCGTCCAAGCATTGTCGAGCGACAAAAAGTTTTGGGCAAATCGTGATCACGACGAGGTCGGAGCTTGCAATGGTGACGGTTTTAACTGCAGCGAGAGGCAAGGCGAGCAAGAAACAACGACGGCGTCGGCATCGGGCGAGCGCGATGGTGACTAGAACTGTTAACTTGAGCAAGATCGGGGGAGTGGAGGCTCGTTCAAGGGCATTTCATGAATTTTCTTGATTATGAAACAATTCCTGCTATTTTTTTTTTTCTTTCCCTAAAATTATGCTATTATTTTTAATCCGTCCCTTAAAACCTGCTATTTCCCTCGTTCTCGCCTACTAATTTTTTACTTACTTATTATTTTTTTTAAGGAAAATTGTAATTCTTCAACATGGAAAGTCAAGTTTTACAAGAGAAATAAAGAACGGGATAGTATATATATAATCCTACAAAGTAAAAATCATATTTTGTCCGAAGTAATAGGAGGGCAGCCACCATCCCAAAAGCTGGCAAAAAAATTAAAAACCTATTGAAATTAAAGGACAAAAGAAGAGTTTGAGGACCCGAGCTTAAACTGATTAAAAATTGGTACTAAAAAAAATTAAAAAGAAAAATAACAGCCTCCAAAATCAATATATATACTTCAACAAACCATTCCAATATATAGCTATAAAATATAAAAAATATATATATATATATATATATATATGAATTGTGAAATGTAAAACTCTGCTAATGAAAACGTAACAAAGCCCCTCTTAAATCACATTGACAACCTCATAAGTTTATTTTTTTCCATTTGCTGTTTATTGGGTAGTTTCAGCTGTTGCAGCTTCAGATGCTTTCTCTGGCTCGGTATTTCCCTCCTCTTGTTCGGCCTTGGGCTCTTCTTGTTCTTTTGTTTCTGATGCATCTTCTGGTTTCTTCTCATCCTCAGTCTTTTCTTCATTTTCCTTAGTCTGTTATTATATGTACAAAATTTATAAGAACCAGATGGGAAATGTCATATATATATATATATATATATATATATAAGAAAGTAAATTAATTTTTGGTGCTGTTAGAACATGATAGACATATTTTTAGGAATCGTCAATTGTTCGGTAATTATAACTTCATATTTAGAATGTTATAACAACTAATTTTTTACATATAATTTTATGTAAAAATATGTATCATGACACTATTTAAATTTATTGATACGAAAGACATGTATCATTGAAAAAAGTTATATTGAAATTAATTGGTTGTGCAAAAAAGGTTATAATATCATTTTCTAAATATACCGGATATGAGATTCTATCCTGATATAGATAGACCCATTATTAAAAAACATAGCCTAAAATAAATTATAAATCTATCAAAAATTATAGAGTTCACATCTCCCATCCCATATTTAAAAAAAAAAAAATTCTACAGGTACTAAAAAAACGTCATAAAACAAACTTTCTTCAACAATAATTAGAACGCAGGAAAACCTCTAATCTTATTCCTATATATACATACAAAAAAAAAAATCAAAAATATAAAATTAAAAATTAAAAAATAAAGAAAAACAAAATACTGAACTTGTAACAATCTTGAAAATTTTGAACCGGCCTAATAATGAACTTATAAAATTCAACTTAGAAGTTGTAACAACCAATGGAAGACATACGTAAATATATGTATTTTTAAATATATGTATATTGGTATTTCTCAAATCTAGTACTAATTGATTAAAAAAATTATCACAAAAAAGAGGACCACAAGTGGAACAAAAAAGGAGGTGAAGTGAAAGAAGGACGTGGCCCATTATTTCTCACCTAACGTTCAGGGAGTCCAAAGTCATCAAGGGCTAATCCAATTTAGAGAAGCATAATTATAGTCTCATAGCAGACAATTGGATTCCATCCCTAAATGTTAGGCAAGAGAGACTTGGCATGTCATTCTCTTGTCGTTGTATCACCCTCACCGGTGGTCTTATTGATTACTTCAATTATTATTAGATTTTGGCAGAATATTCATTACCTCGGTAAGCAAGGCCCCAAGAGATGGCTGATTGCTGTCATCGACAGGCTTAACCTCACTCTCATCAGAATCCTTCTTCTCAGCATCAACATTATTGTCAGTTGTTATCGTCTTTTCTTCTTGTTCAACCTTTACGGCCTCTTCAGTGCTGGCCTTCAATGATTCATCCTTGGAAATCTCTGGTGCCGGGACATTGGCATCGTCGTCTCCCTTTGTCTTTGGGGCGCTCCCACAATTGCCCATACTGTTTGTTTCTCGAGGAAAAAAAAAAAGGATATTGATCAACCTCTCCCTCTCTGATCTCTTTCTCTCTCTATATGTTAGTGAGAGAAAGCTTGCAAAGGAGATCTCCAAGCGGAGAAAATATAATTAAGAATATTTTGGTGAGAGGCAATTTTGGTTCTTGATTAGGGCTTTTTATAGCGCCCATTTTTATGGCACTTGATTTGTTGCCAGACATTCTATATACGTACGTAGGGCAATGAATATTTTAAGGAGTTTGTTTTCAAATTCGTATATATTTATAGCAATAAATAAATATGCAATCTGTATATGCATCGACTTAGTTATTAACAGTTGGATGATTGTCAATCACAGGCTGTGATTTTGCCTTTCAAGGACGGAAAGTTTTCGCTTAGAATTTTTTTTTTCTTTTTTTAAGGGGCATTTAGACATTGTTTGAAAAATTTACATGAATATATAAGGAACATTCTGCTGGCTGGTATTGTTAATCTTAAAAAAGAACGGATAGTATGAGGGAAACTAAATAAAAAAATGAGGGAAACTATAACAAATAACATTTTTAGGAACATAAATTAAAATAAATAGCAAGATTTCAAAATAAATTAAATAAATAGTGAATTTACTAAGTAAATAGAAAAATAATATATTAGGTAAACAGTAATTGTTTTTTAAAAAATAACATATTTATAATAAGTAAATAAATCATCTATATGGTATAAACAAATTGTCTTTTCATCAGGTAAATTTGCTATTTAGTGCTATTTATTGAAATATTTTTACAACCTGCTATTTAATTTAATTTTTATATAAAATTACTATGTTGTATCTATCTCCTATGATAGGGTTATTTATAATTATATACCTTGTATTTTACTTTTATTCATGAAGTATACCCTCCCTATTGAAGTTTTACATTTTTGTACCTTCTTATTACATTTAATATAAAAATGCACACCCTTCTTTGGTCAACACACCTTTTTGACCTGTGAAATGATGAAATTGACCTTAATTTCTAATCTTTTACATACTATCCTTGTAACCAAACGATGATTAAAAATGAACTATAAAAATTGCTTTTTGTTTTCAGTTGTGTTGTGTTTTGCAATAGGTTGTATTAAGGTTTGTAACTGTTGTTAACGGTTATTTTTGCCTCATTTATTTGCCATGGAATCTGCGTGTGATTGAGGTTTGACAACTGTTGTGTAAACGGGTTTACTGCTTCATTTTTTTCGTTGATAGTTGGCATAGCACGTGGCAGTACTAGTTTTTTTTATGAGAATATGATTTATATATTTAAGTTCTCTTATGTCGCTTCCTTGTTATGAATCGCTTCTTTTTTTTTTTTTTTTTTTTTTGGATACTCCAAAAACAACAAGCATGCAAAATATTGCAAAAGCTTGGAAAAACTTTAAAAACATAATTTCTTTTTTTTTTTTTGTTTCTTTCCCCTCCCCCCCTCCCTCCCTCCTCCTCTCAATGAAGCGTTTTATGCATTGTTTGGTTAAATGGATAAAACTAACATTTGGATATGTTTGGTTTCAAATTTAACTAGGCTTTGTTTTTTTTTTAAGTGTGGTTTTAGTATAAAAAAGCCATTTTTTTGGTTAAAATGGTGCGTTGACCAAGAAAATATATATATTCATGTATTAGATGTAATATGAGGATATAAAAATGTAAAATTCTGAAAAAAAATGGTATGTTTTTTTGAATATATTTTAATAAAAGTAAAATATAGGATATATAAATGTAGATAACCCCCTAGATGATATTATTCTTTTCTCTATAGGTATTTCTTTTATCATCGTTTCTATACGTAGGTGCATCTGTCTATCAAATATACTAGACATTTGGGGTATATTTCAATGCTAACTTGTCCAATTATCTTTCTCTAATGTGTATTATTACTTTAACTAGTTTAGTGAGAGTTACCATAAATGCTTATTCAAACCGTGCACAGTAGTAGTTTTAAAAGTACATTATAAGCATAATTATTATTTAAAAAATTCTATAGTAAAAAATACTACCTCCTTTCTTTTGAAAACAAAAATGTATCAAAAATATATATAGCATTTAGAATAATATTTTTACTAATGAGAATAAGTATGGGAGTTAAAATTAATCCCCTAGTCGGGTGTGGGGTAGGGATGGGCGAAGCTCACTCTGTCCACCCCCTCTCCGCACCCTTCCCGTTTATATTCATACTTAATGTGTGTGTGTACATAGAAAGATTTGAATTTTTAATTGCAATACAAAAAGGGAAACATCCTTATAAAGAAAAAGGGGAAACTACCCTAATCTTGATATTTATTTAAATTATGTTACTAAACTTTATTAAATTTGTAATTAAATTCGTTTTGAGTTGGTTTTTTTTTTTTTTTTTTTTTATTCTTAATAGATAAATAGGTAAGTTATAAATAAAGCACACTCACTGGGGATTCCCAACCCCCATCCCATGTTAAAGTACGTGAATATGAGGACAGGGATGGGGGGTTTAAAGGCGGATGGGTTTGAAGTTGGGGATTTTGGAGATATTGATTTGTCTTTGCACCAAAAATAAAAGAGTTTATTTATTTATTGATTTTTTTTTTTTTTTGGTACTTACAAAAGTTAGGCACATAATCTTTGTGCAGAGTTTCTAACTGACAAGAGAGGAACAAATTTTAAAAGGCAAACAAATTAAAGTTACACAAAAATTACAAAGAAAAATGAAATGAAAAAATATTTTAAAAAAAAGAAAAGAAGAAAAAGAATGGATAGTTAGCCCTATTTCTCTGCTAAATAAATGGACTTTTTCAGTAGGTGCGTGTGTAACCCCCCATGTTGTATGGGCTTGGTTGTAGTTTCGTCATTCCAAGCTGTCCCTGCATCCCATCCCTCGCATACTGCTGCCACATTAGCTGCTCCTCCACCAACAGCTTCTGCTTGTTCTCCATCTCCGACATCTGAACGTACGGCGGCGGCGCCACCGCTAGCGACGCCGCGAAGGGGTCTACATTATTTGCCGTAGAGACGCCGCCATTTGATGACTCTGTCGGGGGAGCTGGCAACGCAAGCATTGCCGGCTGCCCTGCAGACCCCAACGCGACACTGCTCGCACTGCCGCTGCCTCCAAACCCCGGGCCAGCCATGGCCGCCGACGCCGCCGCCTGCTTGTACATGCCGTCGAGCAACAACGTATCGAAACCGCCAGCGAGCGTTGTCTTCTGGTGGGACAAGCCGCTGGCCGACTGAACAAGCGCGGTTTCCCAGTCAGCCGCGCCGTCTGAAAAGGCTTCCCACACTGGTGGCGGTGTAGGGCCCGTCGTTGCCGGCGTGGCGGGATTGCCGTCGAACAAAGCTAGGGCTAATTTGTCTCCTTGCTCTTCGCTTGACAAGGCATTTTGTCCCAAGTTCAAAAGGTCACCCTCTTGTTGTTGCTGAGGTTTATTATTAACTAGTTCCAGTTGATCTGATTGCTCCTTCGTTTCATCCTCAATTCCGGTTTTGGATACAAAATCTTCCGGTGCTGGAAGTGCTTTTATAGTATTCATATCAACTTCTTCAACTAAATGATCTGCTTCTTTGGTATCAGTAATATTGTTCTCTTCCTCAGCTTTTAATCTCAACGTTTGTGTCAAGGCTGACTTGTCGCGTATGAACTCGTCCATGACCTCAAGTTTCTTGGGAGTGATCTTCTCGACGTCCGGGTACTCTGAAGATCGGGTGATTCCGATGGTTTTGCACCAGCTATAGAAGATTTCGAGCTCGTCGAACTGTTTCCCGATGCGGCAGAAGATGTCATAAACCTTTATGCAGTCGGGGATTTCCATTTCCATGAAACGATCGACCAAAATGCCTATTGTTTCAGTGAGTTCGTAGTACATTTGGAAACTCTCTTTCACTGAGGGATATAGGGCCACTATCACTACCCTATTTGTCTTCGCTGCACCTGTTGAGCATTTAAAACAACAGAGAAAAAAAATTAATAAAGAAAGAAAGAAAAGAATAGGGGAAGAAGAAAAAGGAGGGAAAAAAAAATGGTCTAAGAAATTTTGATTATCTTTAGGTGCATTCAAGTATATATTTTGAATTTATAACCTAAAATTTCTAGAGGGGTGTGGCAGGTTAGGAAGAGGCTATATAAGTATGGTGACGGGTATAGAAGTTAAGATTAATCCTCCAGTTGGGTGTAAGGTGGAGGCGAAGAAGCACCTCATATTGATTCTTATTAATATATTAAATTGAAAATTTTAATTGAAATTAAAAAAAAAAACAAAAAAACAAAAAACACCTTTATAACAAAAGAGAGAGATAAAATATCTATAAATTTATTTTTAATTATATTGATGAATTTTAAGAAAATTTTAATGTAATTTGTTTTGAGTTTTTTTTTTTTTTTTTTTTTTTTAATGTAATGGATAGAGTATGGATATAACACCTTTTAATGAGACTCTCCATCCTATACTCACCTTAAATTATAAGGGTATGGAGATGGATCTGGGGAGTAAAAAGAGGGTAGGAAATGTACAACCACCCCACCCGGCACATAGCGATCCCTAAATTTTCCATCACTTGTAGAACACATTTATTATTTAATATGATTAATTGGTGCATTGTTTCTAACGTTTTGTATTATAAAGATATCCTTCTTAAGATAATTCTTCCTATGAATACGTTCAACCACGCAATACAAGAAATACGATCATAGACAGACATATGCATGCTCGTCTACATACATATTACATATATGTCTATATACAGAAAATAATAACAAAAAACAGATATTAACCTAATAATAATTTCACATCTGAAATAAATCTACATACCTGTGGGACGACACGCTAAAAATCTCTCAAGCAACTGCTGCAAATGGAGGGTCCTTGAAAACACCTGCTCCGTCTTCATTTCCCTCACCGGAGTTGCCCTAAAGACCAATTGGTGCTGGCCTATTGTCGTCTCGTTGTCGTCGTCTTCAAAACTGAAAGCGCTTCGCCTCCCACGGCGGCTCTGCATCCGGTACTCAAGCCGTTCGTCGAGGTACAACGCGTAGGTCCGTACAAACGCCGAGTAGTCCCACGACGACGAGCTCGAATTGTCCCTGAAATCCGACATGTTGAGAAAACGCGTACCGCGGCGCGTGGAGAAGAAGATCTCCTGCTCGTAGGCTGGATCGCCGTCGTTGAGCAGCCGATGGACCAAGATCAGGGTCTTGAGCGCCACCGTCCAGTTCTTGGTTTTGTTAAGGCGTTTTGCCAATGTGTTGACGCATGCGCTGATGAAGGCACGTGAGTAGCATGTCAGGCTGAGGATCTCTCGTATGTGCTTCTCCTCGGCCGGATTCTCTTCGTGCCGCGTCGCCTTCACGATCGCCACGTCTAGGTCGGACAGCGAGGCCGAGGTGCTGACCTTGGCGAGGCCGATGCTCGTCTGATCCTTGACTGCGCCTAGGGCTCTCCTTATCTTGCTAGAACCCATGGCCCTCCTTCACATTAGAGGAAGATGCTATGGAGGAATTTGTGAGTTAAATGATAGAGAGAGTGGAAAAATAATGATAATAATAATAATAATGATAATAATAATAATAATAACAACAAAAGAAAGAGAGAATTAAGTTTTGGAAAATTGAGATCTCACACAGTGCCGGCTTAAGGGTGAGGCATTAAGGAAAATGTCCTTAGGCCCCTTAATTCAAGGCTCTCTTTTATTAGGAGACTCTTAACTAATCACCTTTACGCCTCAAGGCCTCCTTATAATCAGGAAACTTTAACTAATTTTTTTTTGCACCTTAAAATGCTGATGCTATTATTATTATTTTTTTTTTTGAAGGAAAAATGCTGATGTTAGGGCCTGTTTGGTGTACAAGTTCAGTTTGAGTTGAGTTGAAATTTTTAAGTTTGAATAGTAATTTTTGTTGACTTTTTCAGAAAAGACAAAAAACTTTTTCAGAAAAGACAAAAAACATGATGAAAAAAGTACAATTTAATTTAAACAAAGTGTGTATGCCAAACAGGGCCTTAATTGTGTTAAATTATTCTTAAAAAATAAAAAGAAATCAAGCGTTAAATTATTTCCTTAATTCTCGTATTGTATTAGCGTTAGGTGTTATAAACAATTGCTTCTTAAAATCAATTTTGCGTATTTTAATTATATATTTTTTAAGACTTTTTTTAAAGTTTATTTTTACACGTATACGGCGTATTTGATATTTCTTTCAAAATATCTTAATAATCATCTTTTCACTTTAAATTAAAAAAAAAATCAATTAATAGTCGCTCATATTCACCTGTTAAAGGGATCATATAACTTATTAGTGAATCATATCTTACCTCTTCAAATTCAGAATATCGACAACAACTATCATAAACTCTTTCATGTAAATCATCACCTCCATCTGGTACACCATCACCTTATTCAGGTACACCATCATATATCCTTTAGGCACATCATTATCTTCTTCCGGTACATCCTCACCTACCTTATCTACACCATCATCTTCATTAGGTACTTTCTTATGTACTATCTCCTCAGGTGTTGTTGGAACTGGTGATTGGAATTGGATTGAAACCAGTAATTCTTTCATTGATTGTTGTGCTAGTTGTACAAATCTACAACAGATGCTCATAATTACCAAATATATCAGTTGGAACAAACATTGCAACAAATGGGATTTCTTTACTAATCCGACACTCAAAATAGTCCACATGAAAGCCTAATGCATCAGTGTCATCATTGTTTGAATTATCATCACATTTTTCTTTGAGCATAATAGGTAGAGTCATTCCTTGTTTTTCTTTGTACAAAAACATAAGATCTATAACATTTGAATCGTTGGACATAAGAGTTGGGGCAACAGTGTCACCAATAGGCTTTTGTGTTATCTTAATTGCATACTTACTTTGTTCAATACTTGTTCTTTCGTATATTGTCGCTTCCAATTCCAAAACCTTCACTCCTATCAATCACAAAACCCTTGCTCATATCAATTCCAAACCACATCCAAAAGCCGCCATCCACATTTTTTCCATTATATTCCACGAGAATGTATCTATCATGGATTTTAAGATGTATCAATTAACTAACAATATAAATAATAAAACTACAAAGTTTACATCAATCTACACAAATATATATATATATATATATATATAATTAAAACAAGAATCATGCAAGAACTATCATTATTATTCCACACTGTAATTCCATCCAAGTCATCTTCAATCTTTCAACCAACATTTAAAAGTCTATTTTTATTTTCCACAAAAGTTTTGTTAGTGCTAAGTATTCTTATAAATTTCAAGGGAACAAGATATTTAGCAATAAATTAAAAAAAAAAATGCAAATAACTTCGGAACAACCATAATTTTTCCACATGGTCGTTTGGAACTGACAGCCATTCTATCGAGTTATCTTCAAGATTTGTCCATAATAATGGCAATCCACAATTTCGTTTAATTTTTTTGAAATTTTTTTTATTTTATTTTTAGGTTAAATAAACATATACATTTGCATATAATCCTCTAAAACTACCTTACAAATAACATCTAAAGCCATTACTAACCTTATAAGTGTTTTCCCAAAATCTGATTTCTCCTTTTTTATTTTTTCTTTTTTTTCTTTTTTTTAACCTTCTTCAATGCCCTTGATCGTAGAACATTAAGAGTTCAATTACTGTAGACCTCGATTTTTGGGTATGCCATAGTTGTCGGAAAATGGAGTAACTGTTGAAGGATTGAGGTGGTTTTTTGGGTTTCTCTTACACGCACGAAAGCTATGTTCCAGATTTTGTTTTGTTTTGTTTTTTTTGTTTTTGTTTTTGTTTTTTTTTTTTTGTAATTATTTATTTAACTTTATTAAAATAAATCTAGTGAGTTATTAAATCTAAATATATATATATATTATATTATATTAAAGAAAAAATTCAATTTGCTAATTAAAATTTTTTGGAAGTTATTTTACATATAAAAGAAAGTGAATAAGTTATTGGGAGAGGTTAGAGCCAAGGGACTTGGTATCTACGTGGGTGGCGGCGGTAGGGAGATAAAAACCAAGCAAAGTAGACAAAGATGAGGGCTGCAAGCCTTTGTGCATTCAACAAATTTCAAACCCTGAGTCCAACACAACTTCTAACCCAAATTTTTGAATGGCATTAATTGATTAGAAATTTGTAGAAATAATTACACAAAAGGTCCATTTTTATGGTTCCGTTTTAAAATATGGCTGTTTTTAAATAATATTATTTATACATCTATTTTTTATAGAATATATGTCTGTAGAATCTATTTTACTGTTTTACTATAATTGCCTTTATTTTTATTTTATTTGTACAGATTCTCATATATTCCTTTTTTGTTTTTGACTTTAAAGATGATTTTTTTTTTTGGCTCACAAATGAGAATTACCTTTAATAAAGCCAATTTTTTTTTTCTTTTTTTTTTCTTTTTTTTAATTTTAAATTGATTCTGAAAAATCTAATGAATTTTTTATTAAAAAACCAATTTATTTATGCAATCCACTAATGTTGTAGTGACTCAGAAGCTTCGTTTAGCAGATTATTGCCACTCACAATAGTGAAATCAGAGTCAGTTCGGTCAATACACGTTGACCTTTTGCATCGAGATCGTCAGCATGAAACTAGCAACGTGGTGTCGTCACATGCAGAGTCTGGCAGTCATCTCTTAGGCTGCTTATTAGCTGTCAGCGGTTATGCGTGTCTCTCTTTATGATTCATCATTCAGGTTATTTTGTATATCTTCTACTCGTTAATTAAAAATAATTTACAACACATGGGACATTTCTTTTCTTTTTTTTTTTTTTTTTTTTTCTTGTCCTCCTACAGAAATTAAGTCAAGTGGCATGACTATAAGAGTTTTATGAGACAATGAATAGAATTTTCCGTACTTTTTTCTTTTTTTGGGCTAAAATGAGTGAGAAATATCCGTGCTATTACTCAAGCTCAGCTCTTATGTCAATAATGGCCTCCATTCAGGCAGCAATTTTTGCCCTCTGCACGGAGAGGGACTGGAGCCAGTGGAGGCTTGGTTGGAATATTAGGCTTCTCGCTGTGGTACATATACTTGGTAAGCCTCTGAAAAATGAGACGTACAGCAGATTTGGAGTGCTCTATTGTAACGACCCGCCTAGCACAGGCCGTTACCATACATACTTACGTATATTTCATACATACTTAATTGACATAAACAGCGGAAATATTTTTTATTTTTTTATTTTTTTTTAACAGTGTGACTCGCGCACGAGAGCGTACATAAAATATAACAAATAATAGGCAATAGCTGTTTAGCATAACTCAACTTAATAAACGTAAATAAAATAAATTCAAAACGCATAGCGGTTCTACATTTCCCACGGTTCACAGTCCGCCAAGCCTCGCCTCTCCATCTTGCATCAGCAATTGCTGGCAGGTTGCTTACCTACAGCATAAACGTAAGACAGTGAGCTTTCGCTCAGCAAGTACAACTATCCTATACCGCGACACAACACAAAATAATATATCTAACTAACATAAACTAAGCATAGCATAGCATTACTTAACTTAACTTAGCGTAACTTATCCTACATATGCATGAGCCAATTATGCTTTCTTATTCTTTCTTTTTGTACATAACTTGCTTACTTAACTTAACTTAATATATGGGCCCTATAAGTGTTCGTACCGGGCGCGCGACTATGAATTGGTTGGGGGTGGCCAATCTTTTTCCAACTCAATCCATAGTCCAACCCGACCTTACGCGGGTCGGTACGACACAGGTAACTTACTTATTTTCATATCATTCTTTATCTTATACTTGATTTCATTCTTATTATTGGTGAACATACTTTGTGATGTTTCACACAACTAAATCATAGCATGTTTTGATCTTAACATGTTTTTAACACTTCATGACATATACTTAAACATAGCATTTTACACATAAAACATAGCATAAAACATAGCATAAAACTTTTCTTAACACCTAATATAAAACATGTAATTAACATGGCATATAAATAACACAGCAAAGCAACACTACATAACATACAATAAAGCATACATTTAAAGCATACTTAGGCAAGTATCAAATCAAAGCCTATGCTGTAGGCGGTGGTTGTACTTACCTTGTTTAAAACTGCTGTGTCCAGTTATAAGCTCAAGCTTGCTGGGACACCGTTGCGTATCGTATTCTGTTATCGACAAAAAGAGTAAGGATTAGAACTGTTGGTAAACCAACATTCTTATATAACCGTAGTTATATTTCCTTACTTTGCGTTACGTGAACCTACTTGGTTACTTTAAGTAACCCTAAGGTTTAAATCTATCCTACTCGGATTATTATTTCTGACTTTAAATCCCAAAAATTCATTTGTGTTTTCTTTTTAGAAAACCTTATGTTTTTGGCACAAAATCCCTTATTTAATTTAATTTTAAAAATTTAGAAAATCATAAGGTAAAATTGTAAAAATCATCGACTATTAAAAACTGCCTTTGGAACAGTTTTATAACGCCAATTAATCATTAAAAACACAAAAACACCATTTTCTGAACCATTTCTAAAAATTTTGTTCAGAAATCTCCCCATTCCCGTACCATCTTTGAAAAATCAATTTCATTTAAAAATATAAGCCGATTTTGGAAAAATTGTCCTCACGAAAGTTTTAGCTATCGCAGAACCCTACAACTTCCGTGTTTTGAGTTTCCCCCAATTCGGCCTCTAAGGGCCTCAAAATTTGCTTTTCCCGAGACTGGGCAAACCCTACCCGAGAAAGCCATTTTTCGGTTTCGATTTCGCTTACGTCCTATTACGTTCACCCTACCTCAACCGAACACGTCGGGAGCCTAATTCAAACATGCAGGAACGTTTCAAACGTTCAACATTCAACAAACACATCAACATAAACATTTTACACAATATACAAAAACCCTAAACAAAACAAATACACCTAACATGCATATTAACAACCACCAACAAAAACCCTAAATTTTCAAGCACAAACCCTAATTTCTAAGCTAGGGCAGCAAGAGAAACCAATGAGCTTATGCTCAATACAACCAAGGCTTTAATACATTTAAATTTCTCCAATTGAAATTTAAACTAAAAGCTTGGAATTCAAGGTTTGTACCTTGCTTTGGATCAAAGAATTTGACTTGGTTGTCCTTCCCTTTGCTCCTCCTTTAGCTGCCGGTTTTTCTTGCCAAATTGGTCCAACTTTTGCAGCCTCCTTTGCCTTGAAAATCAGCCACCACTGTAATAACCCGAATTTTTATGACTCTAGATTTCCTTTGAACAAGGAAAACCTAAGTCTAGATCGTGGTTGGAATGGAATAACAGTATAAGTTTGAGTTCTCGGTTAATTAGCTACGAGACTCAACGATGGATTACTTAGGCCAGTTTAAGGCATTTTAAGGAAAATGACGTGATGAAATTTCATGATTTCATGATGGTCAAAGATAGTCAAAGTTGACCAAAAAGTCAAGGTATGAGATCGCTCTAGAATAATCGTGAATAATATTTGGAGCAATGGGGATTTAGCAGTTTCAAGTTCTAAGAAGAAAAATCCATACACAGTCCAATTTTACGAAGATGAACTCCGGACTGCAATTTAGTGAAACAGTACTGTTTTAAGTGAAAAACAGTATTAGTATTGATTAAGTTAGTAGGGAAATGGACTGAAACCCTATATTTAAGGATTTTTGGGAATTTAGTGGACCATTAGGTATGGAATTGAAGCCAAGTGACTCCACCAACACTGTCCACCTCACAGGGACTAAAGTGCAAATATTTTGTCATTAAGGATTAAAGTGCAATTTTGTAATTTTTGAATTATGGAATTTATGGATATTCCTAACCAAGTTTCCAACTAGAGTTGAACTAAGCCAATGGTTGGTTACAAATTTAGTTAGCTTGGTTGCATTGGAACAAGCAATTAAGCTAGAGATAAGTTTGAGAAGATTTTTCTTTGCTTCCCACATGCTATGGTCGGTTTTTCATCCTTGGAAAACAAGGAAATATGCTTAGGTATGCAAGGTGACACAAGCAAGGAGAGATAAGCAATCAAGAAGCTTGGTGAGCAAGCCAATTTTGGTTCACACATGGCTTGATAGCATGGTGACAAGTGTATGCTCTAGAAAGGCTTGTTGAGCAAGCCAACTTTTGGCTCCCACACATGTAAAGGCCGGTTGTGTGTGGCTTGGAAAACAAGCAAATTTTGCTTGATGATGTCAACAAAAGATGTCACCAAGGTGACATAGGCTAGGTGATGTAAGCATGGCTTGTTGAGCAAGCACTTGCATTCTTAGTCTTCATGGCCGACCACATCATCTAGGGGGGGGACACCTCATCAAATCCTCATTGGATTTTATGGAAAGAAGTCTTCCCTTGTTCTCCAAGGGAATGGCTAGCCAATAAGGCCACACCACATCACCTAAGGGGGGGGCTTGTTGAGCAAGTAAACCCTTAGATGTAATTAGGAAAACTTTAGCTTTTCATTCTCCTTTTTCCTTCCACTAGAAGCCGAACTTCAAGGGAGAAGAAAGACCATGTGTTGGTCGGTTTTTCTTGAGCAAAAAGCTAGAAAAAAAATTAGAAGAAAAAGCTAGAAAGAAAGGAAGAGAAAGGAAGGTGTGGAGGCCGAAAATTTGGAGAGAAATTCCATAGAGGGGAAACCGGATTTCTTGAGCAAGGAGTTAGAAGAAAAGTTTAGATCCAAAGTTAGATCTAATCTCAAGAAGTAAAGGTAATCCAATCCTCCTAAACCCCTCTAGTTCTTTAATTAGGTTTTGATTCAAATTTTGTGTATTTTCATGTGGGAGAGGCCGAAAATTTGGAACCCCAATTGGAGGGGAAATCCGGACTTGTTGGCAGCCAAAGGGAAGGTATAAATCCTCTAACCCTAAGTGTTTTATTTAAATTTCATTTGGGAAATTTAAATGTATTTCAAGCTTGATTTGTATGAGCATAAGCTCACTATTTTATTTGCATGCAATAGGTTTAGTTGCATGATTTTATGCTCTAGAATTTCATGCTAAGGGTTTATGCTCACTAAGTGTTTGCGAGATATCCCAAGATGTTTAAATGATGTATGAATGTATGTTTTACGTTAGAAAGCGCTGCATGTTTGATCTTAAGCTCCCGCTGCAAGCGGTTGAGGTAGAGTGCGCGTAATAGGACGTAAAACGAACTTAAAACCGAAAACTGCCATTTTCGGGTAAAACTGACCAGTTTCGGAAAAAGTGAAATTTGAGGCCCTTAGAGGCCGAATTTGGAAAAACTTAAAACATGAAAGTTGTTCAGAAGGGTTTTTCCTAGGGGACAACGTAGACAGTTTTTCAAAATAAGGCCCCAATGGCCTCCGTTTACCCCAAAACCCGTGGCTGATCCCCAGACCCAGTTTTCACTCAGTTTTTCGGGGTCAGCCAGTTTCAAACAAAAACTGGGACGAATCTAGGCCGAATTGGAATTTTTGTAAAACACGAAAGTTTTAGTATTTTTCGAGAGCTACAACTTTCGTGAAGAAAACTTTTTCAGATTACGAACCGATTTTTAAACTGGGATCGTTTTTCGAAGGGTGCGCAGGGAATCCGAAAATTCCTGCACCACTAGCTTTATAAATGTCTCTAGAAAACTATTTTTCTACTACAAACTATTGTTTTGATTATGGAAAACTGTTCCAAGGGCAGTTTTCAACCTCAAATGATTTTATAAAGCACTAATCCAAGAGTTTGGATTTTTACGATTTAAGTAAAGGATTTTTATAAGTTAAGAATGAAGTTTTGGGATTAATTTCCCTAAATTTTCCAAGTAAGGGAAAATAGAATTTTTGAGATAAAATTGTAAGCAAGCCGATTACGGACCGTAACCGGGAATAGTACCCGAGTTACTGGGCTTAGCCCAAAGCCCAAGGTTGACCCAACAATGGTTGACCATAGTTGACCGAAGTTGACCATTGTTGACCATAGTTGACTTTGGTTGACTAACAAGTGGATTTTAGTATAACCTTAAGGGTTAGTCAATATAACCCTAAAGGACACCAAGATTAATAAATTGGGCTAAGATATAGGGTTACTATTTGTAACCCAGTAAGACATCTAGTATCGGGGACATACAACTAGGAATATGTAGACATGTTGGTTAGATCCCCAACATTCCACAATACTAATTAGACCCTTACCTATGTCCTTCAACTAGCAGGAGGAAACCTGCAGCTGTACCCAGAGGAGGAGCAGCACTTCGTAGGACATAACGAGAGAGGTAAGTACAACTCCGCCTACAGCATAGGTCCTTTGTTGCCTGATGTAATGTGCTGATATGTGATAATGTGTTATGCTATGCTATAGCTATGATATACTAAGTTATGTTATGACATGCAATGCCATGTTTTCAGAAATGCCATGTTTTCAGAAATGCCATGTTTTCAAAAAGGCCATGTTTTGACTAATGCTGATTATGTTATAATATTGTGACATCATGAAGCATGTTCACTAATATTAAACCACTTGGTAAGAACAAGACAAGTAGAATGTTGTGTCGTGCCGACTTGCCACAAAGGCGGGTTTAAATGGTATGGTTCATGGTTTGAGTTGGATTGGAAGGCTACCTAAACTACTCCATGTTAAACTTTGTGTTTCATGGTTTACGTTAAAACGGACTGCCGCCTCCAACCATTCCTTGGCTATGTACCACGGTACGAGCATACATGATATGTAAATGAATAGAACTAAATTATGTTATAAATCCATAATTGATTCATAAGAGATTATAATTGGTTCATGCACAATGATATGTTTTGTGTCGCGGATGTGATAGTTGTACTTGCTGAGCGAAAGCTCACGTCTTACGTCTATGCTGTAGGTAAGTATCCTGCCAGCAATCTCTGATGCAATACTGTGGAAGGCTGGTGCTGCGGACTGTGAAATGTGGGATGGACACTGCCACAGCTTTTGAAAAAAAAAATATATACTCTATAAAATATGTTGTAATGAAAAAGGGTTTTCATATTTTCATGACGTTTTAAGTATGGGTGACAAAGTTTATCTAAGGCAAGCAAGTTGCCTCTTGTGGTACCAACCCACCTTAGTTCGGGTTCGGTCTACAACATGATTTAGATGGCCTTCAAGGAAGGTTTGAAAGTTCGGTACTCTAGGAAGTACCTACCAGTCAGTTGAAAGTTTTAAAATAAAGAAAAAAAAAAGGTTTAAAAGAAAAAAAAAAGAAAATCTTTCCCAAATTTTCCGCAAGTTTAATTTAAGTATATAAGTAAGGTGACGACCCGGCCCACGTCTACGTAGTCGTTCCCCTACGTAGATGGTGTAAGTCGGGGCGTGACAACCACAGCTCCCAAAAATCTGGCCAAAACAGCTCCCAAAACCAGCCAAGGTCTTGGCTTGTTCCCTTGCTCTTTTCCTCCCTATATTCGGCCTTCTTGGCTAAGATAAGTATCAAATTTTTTTTTGAGCTCTTGTTGGATGCTCAAAGTAGAAAACTAAACCCTAATCCCTCTTGGTTCCACAAAATTTTTCCTCTCTTCCTCCTTAGCTCCCAAAACCGGCCCTAGGAGAAAATGGGTATCCATACTTTCCAAATTTTTCTTTCCTTGCTTTCCTTCCACCAAAAGCCGATCCTCTCACTCTATTTCCTCCTCAATCTTGGCTGCAATTCCTTCCTCTCCTTCACACTCAAAACCGGTTTTGTTCAAGCAAGAAATTTGCAAGAGTTTGGTTGTGTTTTGTAAATTTTTCTTGATTTAACCCACCCCTATTTATAGAGGTTGAACTTCTTAAAATTGCACAATGTGGTCCCTAAAAAAAAATCAGAATTTGCAAGGGAGGGGGTGTAGGTGGTCGGCTTTGCTTGGCTAGAACCAAAGGAAGATTCCATTTTTTTTTTTTTACTTTCTAACAAACTTAATCCATTAATGATGTAATAATCATAAAGTTAGTGAGGTAAGCCTCCCTAAGGTTTGTTTGCCACCATTCACCTTTAAATAATCCATTTTTCAATTACCACAGGTAATTCCAATACTGAATTCACTTATACGCAGTATTAGTTAATTGAATCGCAGTCCAAAATTCACCTGTGTTTAAATGAACTATATAAAAACTTTTTCTTAACTCGGAACCACTTGGCCCAAAATATTCTAATTATTGTGCTTGACTTTCTATGGTGGTTTTGAATCCTAAACATGTCATTTTAATCATAAAAAAATAGCTTTATGCAGTACAATATTATACTGCGAATTATTAAGTCGTACAGCATTTTTCTTAACTTTTTTCGGGTCAATCTTTGGCTTTCTCGTCCGCCATTGACTTTCTTGTCAACCGCTGACTTTCCCGCCAGATTTTGACTCCCGTGATCAACAGTTGACTTTTTGGTCAACCGTCAGCGTTTTCGGTCAAACTTTGACCAACATGCAAATTTTGGCGATTTTGCTCTTTTTCGCCTAAAAGGTCATTTGCTTGACTAAGTAATCATTTTCGAGTCTTAGAATATCATAAAACTCACAAAAACGAAATAAAAACCCTTAACCGGGCTTTTTCATGTGTATCTTAAAAATTTGTACAAATTTCTTAAAATAAAAGAAATCGTGTAAATACAGATATACTTGGTATTACATCTATATACACCTGTATACCGTATACGTACCTATATATATATATATATATTCAGAAGGTTAATTTAGGGGGTGTTTGGCATTTACATTCATTTTAAACTAAATTGTACTTTTTTCATCATGTTTTTTGTCTTTTCTGAAAAAGTTTTTTATCTTTTCTGAAAAAGTCAACAAAAATTACTATTCAAACTTAAAAATCTCAACTCAACTCAAACTGAACTTGTGCACCAAACGGGCCCTTACATACTAATTGATCTCTCAACTGTTCCTAACCATTAACGGAAAATGTCAGGGTGGTGCATGTGTCTGCTCATTATATATATAAATATATACACCCTATATATATAGTTATTTCAGAAACTTAATCTACCTTATTAGAAGAAGAAATTTACTTGTGTGATATTGATACGTGTCTGTTTATACATCCACACATGTGTGTATATTTTTATTACAATAGATATAATCAATTTCGTAATTAAACTCTCTTCTTTTTTTTTTCTTTTTTTTTTTTCCCTGGTGATGATATATATATATATATATTTATTTATTTCAATAGGGTACTGTGGCTACTGGACTAATGGTGACACTTATAGCGTGGTGTGTGCTCAAGAAAGGTCCAGTGTTCGTGTCTGTTTTCAGCCCTCTCGTTGGTTCTTGTAGCTATTGCTGGGTCTCTGCTGCTAAACGAGAAGTTACACCTGGGAAGGTATATATATTTATATGTGTGTGTGTGTGTATGTATGTCTGTATGTATGTATGTATGTGTGTATGTTTAAGGTATATACACGCATCTAACACATAAACATTTATTTCTACACACATATAACATCTCTTTAAAATCTTTTTCCTCATAATGTAAGGGTTATTCGAATTTGATTTACGGACTTAATTAGAGGCTAATATATATAGCAACAGATCTTTAATATTCAATTACGTGTAGCTCGTATACTATTTCACCAATAAATTGTTATCACATCCAGTTGTAGAAGAGCTACATTCAAATCAATGAGGTCAAGCGCCCCCACTTCTATTTTTCAAATTGGATTTTCAATCTTGGATTTTTGTAAAAAAATTTAATATGCCTCTATTTTACAAGAAAAATTACAACTGTACTCCCATTTAAATTTTGAAACTTTAATTTTTACTTCTAAAATTTTTATAGAATTTAGTTATATGTCCATTTTATTGAGAAAAAAAAAATTTGCACACATTCAATTTTTAAAATACATAATTATGTCTTTCATTTAAAAATACAGAAATATATATCTTTATTTTTTTATAGAGCGCCCGCTAAAACCATTTTCTAACTCCTCTATTGATCACCATTCGCCTTACGCAAATGTATTGTATATTATTTTATAGCACTCCTGCTAACCATTTTCTAACTCCGCTGCTGATCACCATTCACAACGTGATCAAAATGTGATTGTATATTGACAGTGTATTAGCAGCAGTGCCGATTGTGGTGGGGTTGTATCTTGTGCTGTGGCGAAAAGGACAAGAGATGAAGAAGATAAATCAGTCATTATCACCTAATTCAGAGAGCTTTGGAAATTAACCGGAGTCGGTTCACATTGTTGTAACTTCCACTGCAGACAACACCATAACTTGGAGCAGAAGCAATAGCATTAACATGAGTGGTCGTGTCAGAAAATTTACTCCTGATCATGCAATGGACAATATCGTTGTAGAAAAGGAAAATGCTCAAGATATTTAATAATTCTCACACGACATTAGATATGTTCATCTTCGATTTGTTGTATATATATAAATATATATATATATATATCTTAATAGCAGACTTCCCAAATTCAAACTGCGTAAAAGTTTAGCCGTTCTTTCACATGTATATCTTCAAAACTCTCTCTCTCAGATATTCGAACTCTTCACCTTTCTAGTGAAGTTAGATATAGAATTACAGCTAAATTATACATGCAACATAGACCGAATGATCAGTTATTAAATTTAGGCATTGATATGAAAGATGTCAAAATTGAATTAATAACATTTCTTTCTATATAATCTCATTTTAGGATAAATTGCTTTGTTGGTTTTTAAACTTTTATATTTGTAGCATTTAAGTCCCTGTTGTGTTTCTAAGACGAAATCAAATGATGCTAAAGTCTTAAAAATATTTTAATTAAGTCATTCTCGTCAACTTATATATGAAACATATTAAGTGAATAACATATGCATATGATATATGAGGACGTTTTGGTAAATTTGATATGTGTGTTCATCTTCGATTTATTGTAAACATTATAAATAAATTTTGATATATATAGTATTTGATGCAGCATAAAAATAAGATAATTAAAAGTAATGATAGTCTGGTATTTTATAGTAAAAAGAAAAAAAAATCAACGAATTTGTGTTATTTATGCTTCTGTTACACATCACCATTGCAAGTAAAAGTGCACTCCTTTTACAAATATCCAAATATCTCTCTCATTGGTCTAATAATCTGTTATTCAGATTAGGCATCCTGATCAGAAAGATGCGTAGAAAGACTGTATTCAAATAGAATTATACGAGTTTAATTATAAGAACACTTCTTAATATATAAAATCATTTATTATAAACTGCTCAGAATTGTTTGCGTAAATATTTGTCTTTATCTATTGTCCATACATTCATCTCTATAATGATTAAAAAGAAAATCAATAAAGAATCTTATAATAAGAAAATCACAAACCAAATTAGAATAACCATATCATTTCCATTTAATATCATTATATAAATTCAAATTTAGGGTTCAAAATTATTATTATTGTTTATTTTTTAGAGAGTCCAGGAGTTATTATAGAATCAGATATTTAACCAAATAGACAGAGATCCAAAAAAAAAAAAAAAAAAAAAACACACACACACACACACACAAACACACAGTATCATAAATCTCTAACATGCGAAATATGGTCATTATTATAAATATTACAATTATGAATGATGCGCAACATCATAAACGATATTCATCAAAAAATGTCTTTTCTTGA
This sequence comes from Ficus carica, assembly GCA_009761775.1. Lineage (NCBI taxonomy): Eukaryota > Viridiplantae > Streptophyta > Magnoliopsida > Rosales > Moraceae > Ficus > Ficus carica. The sequence goes on along the minus strand of CM019748.1, from coordinate 18,497,009 downwards.
AATGCTGTAACTTTTACAATAAATATATATATATGTCAGCCAATAGATATAACTATTATATATATCACGGCACGCAAATACGTCCTTATAATTTTAAAACAAGTAATGCATAACATCAAAACAATATAATGGATATATACCAGCAATCTTTTGGGAGACGAAAGTGTCCTCACACTACTTTACGTAAAGACTTTTTGATTTGTTAACAAAAGAGAGAGAACAATAAATTAGAATAAAGCATGAATAATCTTAAAAAACTGCAGACAGAAGCCCAAAGACAAATATCAAAAGAGCAATTACCAAACAATCCCAAAAGACATGAAATAAAAATATCCTCGGCAAATGAGACAACTACTACAAACAATAGAGCTTAAGCGAAATCTCTGACTTTAATACATACGATCCAAGTAATAACACAACAAAATATAATACAACAACAGGCCGAGCATATAAAAAACTGATTACTAGTACTAATCATCCTGGTCTTCATGTCCAAAGGGAATGGAGTTTAGAAGCAATAAAGAGGCACAATCTTTTGTTTTGCACTGGTATTGAATCCCAAACCCATCTCTTCCATCGTAAAACCACATTGTCATCCTAGCAAGATTGGTACAAATGTCCATGAACGTATGAGAGAAGGTAGAATTTTCAACTCGATCTTTATTCATTTGCTTCCATGTCTCATCGATAACGAACTTTATATGTTGACGAGCTTCAGCGTCAGAAGCACCAAATTCATTCATGTAGCAGTGAATTGATGTAGGAACGTTGCCCTTTTCCAATTCGAACTGAAAAATAGGGAGGAAAAAAATTAGAAGCTGTATAAGCGCTATAAAAAACAGGGTTCTAGTTGAGTAATATTCATGGTTCTACTTGGATCATATGAAGAGAATGGTCTACACCAAGATAAATCTATGTTTGGTGAACAAAAACTAAACTTTATGTTAACTTAAGCTTTATTTGGGGTTTTAGTTTAACTCAAACTAAATTGTAAATTTTCATCTCATTTTTTGTTTTTTTTTCTAAAAAGTCAACAAAATTTATAACTAGTTTTTGAAAAGTTAACCAACTCCAACTTAAAAATTTCATCTCCAACCGGCGAACCAAATACAAACTTAATGAAGAAGATTGAATCTCCCAAGAGGAGTTTGAAAAATGCTCGGGGACATCAGCGGTGCTAACACCCAGTTAAAATAAGTTAGATTCCATCTGTTAACTTTAAATTATGGGATCCACCTTTTATATTAGTGGGTAACAATGACAGAGGGAAGGGGGGCCCATTAGATCTTGTCTTTTCTTTTCCTTTTTTTAATTTTAATATAGTATTTTTTTTTAATATAGTAGATATGTGTATAAATTAGTGTTGGTCCCCTTAAATTAATAGTTCTCTATATTTTATTGGGCAAAAAATTTAGATTTTATGAAATAAAACAGTAAAAATAAATTCATAAAGCTAGTGACTTAATCTAAAATCTAAATCTGAACTACAATTTTAACAGCTCAAGTATTTTAAAAGACTAGCACATCATACAAAGTAATATTTTGTCTCTACATCAACTAAAAGCTTCGAAAGGAAGCCAACTTTTCACTTTTCCATTCTACCATTCCCAAACCAATTTCCAGAGACATAATATGAATCTTGGTTTTTTGTCAAGGTTCAAAGAAGTTTGGAATTTACTCTATTATTCAAGGTGAGATTTTACTTTTTCTTCTCCTTTTCTTTCTTCCCTTTATAATTTTTTTCCCTTCTGATTTAATGTCTAATTTATGTATTCTAGTTCCTTCATTTTTCATGTTGGGTTTAGGAAATTTAATTGTATAACTTAATTTATGTTTTCTAGTTCCTTAATTTTCATGTTGGGTTTAGGAAAGATGCAGTGGAAACGATATGATATAAGCTGTTATAAATATACGTGAAGATTTAAAACAATGAAATAGTTAAGTCAAGAAAAAAAAATGAGGAAATAAATTTTGATGGTTTTGAACAATGATTGGTTTAAATTTGAGGAAAAAGAAAATAGAGAAATAATTAATTTTTCAAAAGATTGAAATGATTCCTGTGATACATTGTACTTGGAGTTTTAAGATGTTGAATTTGAATGGTTATGATATAATGAAAACATGAAGATCAACACTTTAATTTCAGGTTTTTTCTTGTATTATTTTTATTTCTAATACATATAATTAACAGTGGTATGTTTTCTTATTTAGATATAATATTGATGTGTTCATATGTTGATATGTCATGAATTTAGTAAACAAAAATTGTTTCATATATATATATATATATATATATAATAATCTTGATTAAAAAATTTTTTTACCCCCCATTAATAAATACTGGGCTCTGTCACTGATGTGTAGTGTCCTAAAAAAGATTATGTAAATGGAGCGTGCTTACTGGCAATGTGGATAGGTCATTTGTAAGCCGACCAATAATTGACGCTTGGCGGATTATGCTTGGATATTGTTCCATCACCTTCATGGCCTCTTCCGTTACATGATTTGTCACACAAACATAAGCAATCACCAGGACAATGGGTGCTGCAATGGAAAGCCATCCGTTCTCTAAATATTCTTCGAAGGTTGGTGTGTTTCCACCATAGTACCACCTTGCCTCTTTTAAATAACATCCACAAAGATCTGACCACTGAGCATGTTTGATTGAAGAGTACTTAATTATAATTTCTTTTTATTAAATAGAAGATAAACAATAAAGTTTAATAAAAAGGAACAAGAAGAGTACCAATTTTTTCAGGTATTTAATGACGTGGAACCTTTTTTCTTTTACAACATCATAGGCCAATTGGTTCGTGGTGTTGTATACGGCAAGGAAGCTTATTTTCATTGTGTCTGATAATGCATCCATTGCATTTATGTCCCAACTGCAATGCATATATATATATATATGTATATGTATATATATAAGGATTACTAGCTTCAGATTGAATTAAACTTGTATAAAAATCAAAATCCACATTTTTATTTATCACTTCAAAGCACACAAGTCAAACTGATGTACTGGGATAGAGGTAAAAGAGAGAATGAATTGAGAGAGAGAATAGAATCAAGAGAGCAAATTGAACCACTAGAGATAGAAAGGAGAGCAGGATGGGAATTTAGAAGGAGAAGAAGAACACAAGAGCGGACTAGAAATCTCAATATCCATTAATCATCCAAAACAGGATGAGAATAAAAATTAGTAACGTTTTTATAGATCTTTGCAAAAAAAAAATATATATATATATATATATATTTTTTTTTTTTTTGTGTAAACCAACAAAAGATAAGCTTAACTTAAAATATTCTAACTAATCTTTAGATGTAAGTATAAATCGACATTCATATTTAGATACTAAACGTGAAATATATGGTAATAAGTACTAATTTTAAAATCAAATTAGATTGATCGTCACAAACCTTTGAAAAGCATGTGTAAACCGCTCGAGTTCATCTAAGGTACCATAGGAATCATATGTGTCATCAACTACTGTCAACAGCAAAAATATTTTGGTTGAAATGTCTCTACAATATCCATATTGGGGTTCAGATACCATTCCCACGTTCCATAAGACATTCTCCACCAGCCTATCTCTGCAAAATTTCATTTCTTTTCCAAGCCCGCTGTGCCTCCACCACCTGATCATACACACACACACACACACACGTGTATATATAAATATTAGTGAAAAAAAAAGGGAAAGAATGCAAGACCGTCAGCAATTCTTTTACTTGCCTGATTAAACTTCCCAAAAATAAGGGGGGAAAAACTACTTAAGTGAATGCTGCATACATATACATATATGGAAAGATCTTATACGTGGTACCGGATACTATCCAGTACTTGTAACTTTATATTTAAAAACTTATAACAACTAGTTGATTTACTTGTATTTCCTATTTAAAATCTTGTCACGTGATACTATTTAGATATTGGTGCAGAGCATATGCATAACTAAAAAAAATTAAATTATAATAACCTAGTTGATACAATATATTACAAAATTGTTACAAATAGCATATAAAGAGAGTGCCAAATAAAAGTCCCTACTACATATATATAAACAAAGCAATTAACATATATCAAACAATGTTAGTTAGGGACACCAACTCCAATTTCAATTTTGTAACATCAACCTACATGTTATATGAATCGTCATTTTGTTTATCGATAAGTTTTTAAACTACTATCACGTCAATTTAAATAAAAAAATTAAATATCTACAAACGAAAAAAAAATCACCGAATACCACAGATATTTTATGTCAATTTTTATCTCAAGTTCAATATAATACCTTAATATATATACAGAGAATATGATATTTAAAGTTAATAACTTCTGAGTTTAATATGAAACTCTTTAAGATGAGAGATCAACTATTACTTACCTGTACAATTCCTTCAATTCTTGCTGGTGCCTTGATTGCACAATGTTGAAATCTAATATAGCAAGCTCAAGAAAAGTAGGATTCAAATAAATATGTTTGTTCCTGCATAAATCAATAAACCACCGGGCCTCCACCCTAGGCACTCTCCATTGTACTGGAACCTCCAATGCATGGCCCACTAATGTAGACAGATAATTTTCTTCTTTGTTATTACTGACAAAATCTTTGAGATGTTTTGAGGTGAAATTTCTTGCTTCCTCCAAAATAGTTTCCCCTGGTATCAAAAGGAAGGACGCTTCATAGAGCGACAAAATTCCCTGTATGTCATTACTTAGAGATTCCTTGAATTTTCTTGTTTCATCCTTGAAAACGTCGAAAATCTCTGTCAAATGCATTAAAATTCCACATTAGTAATATGAACTTTGCATTTAGCTCCTTTCTAGCTCTTTTTTTTTTTTTTTTTTTTTTTTTGATAAATTGCTCGTTTGATTGCTAAACCTTTTATGAAGTTTTAATTTGGTCCCTAACTTTTGTTTCCTCTAAAAGGTCCCTAAACTCTTTAAAATAGTGTAAAATAATAATTCTTTTTGTTAAAATATTTATTATATTATGTCACGTTTATATTTTTCGCTAAGAAAACAGTCCTCTTTAAATTATGTCACGTTAATCACATGTGATTACTATATCTAAAGATAATTCAAATTAAAATGCATAATTCCAACTTATATGTGTCATACACGTGATTTATTTTATCCACTTTTTAACCTCGATCGAGTTGCACCCTTTTACAAAGTTTAGTGACCTTTCAACTACCAAAAAAAAAAAAAAAAAAAAAAAAAGGTCATGAACCAAACCACAACTTCATAAAAAGGTTAAAGACCAAAGGAGCAATTAATAACCCAATTTGGTTTGAAAGAAAAAAATGAGGGATGACCTATATTACCTTGAGGAACCCAATATTCGTGTTGTCGTAGAAGTCTAAATTTGAGAGATGTAGCATGTAAGTTGTCCTTCCACGTATCCTTTCCAAAATCAGAACTGTGTATACCCTTCAATAAATTATTTATTTCTTCCTCAAAGTGATATGATAATCCAAGCCTTTGCAGCATATCGATCTGTTCAAGCTTGGCCAAAGGATCCATGTCTTGGTCAAGCACTATCCTAACGTCATCCTTCAACTGGTTACATTGGCTGGCATATGGTTCACCCTGCATGGTTATTAAATCTACATTGCTCACTAAAAGAAATTGTACTTGCAAAAACTTGCAATGGTACAAACTTAGTAAGACCATCTCGAACGTAAACGCTCTATTTTCTCGCAAGAATTAAATAATAAAAAAAGTGTGAAAATATGATATTTTATATATCCTACTTTATGTTTCACTAGATGATGCTATCTCTAATTATAATATTATATATAGTTTTCGTCAATTTTTTTTTTAACTTTTTAGTACTTAAATAACTTCAAAATGACAGTAATATAAACGATGAAATGAAAAAAATCAATACATCGACCAATGGCAGTCAAAGGCTAAAATCTAGCAATTGCCATTGTTGGGAAAAATTTGCCACCAAGTAGAGGAATTGCCAAAATTAGCATTGAAAATAGCATTACTCTTTTCTAACTCAAAGGACAAAATTTGAGTATAGTGGTACATAAATTTTGCATTACATTAGAGATTCTCTAGTTTAAAATATTTTCTTTTACATTAGAGATTCTCTAGTTTAAAATATTTTCTTTCCGATTATGTTGTAAAAGATATATATATATATATATATATGTATTATATATATTATTGTTTTCTTTTCGTTATTAGAGAGAGGGAAACTAATCTTAGAAAAACCTATCACATCCCCAACTATACTGGCAACTCTACTAAGAAACTCGTTCTTGTATCAAACCTTCGACTATAGGATACCAAAAAAAAAAAAAAAAAAAAATGCATTTCCAAGACTAACAAAATAAGAAAATAAGAAACAGAAAGAAATAAAGGAAAATGAATATAATATGGGTAATGTAAAAGTAACTACTCTCTTAAAAAGGAATTAATATAGGTCTCGTTGAAACTCTCTACCAGAAAAACTCAAAGGAAAAACATGATAAAGGGAAAAAGACACTACAATAAAGTCAGATCAAAATGACGCTTTTTTGAAGACAGGTTTTCCGAAAACCTTCAGCTAATTTCTTTAGTAGAAACATGGCACAAAGATTTTGATGTTTAGGATGAGGTAACGATTTCTGCGTCTGACATCCGACTATGGATTGCCTAAAAATCTATGATTACCCCATATATATATATATATAATATCTACTAATAATAGAAATTTACCATCAAATTACGCCAACAACTGATTCGTATTGAATTCAATTATTAGCTCAATTTGTGATGTTCAAAAAAGTATGGAACTATATGGATAGATGTAATTTTTTTTTCCTCTTTTGCATTAGGCAAAAATGATGCCATAAGATTTTTAAGAAACAATGATATATGGAGGTAAATGTTGGATTCCAAAAAAAAGAAAGAGAGGGAAAATGTTGGATTATGATGTATAGATTTTATTTTATCTTCGATCTTTAATTTTTAACAAATATTAAAAGAGCGAATGCTCTATTTTATTCTGCCCTCAATGTGTATATATTTTATTTTATTTTATTGTTTTTGTTTTGTTTTGCTTGTCTGCACAAGCAAAGTGCGTGCTGTCTGACTAATTTTTATTATAAAAGGAGAATTTTAAGTATAGATTTAATTTTAGAAGTGAAACATTTAAATTATAATAGTTTTATACTCTGTTAATGGCAATACTATATTAATAATGCAGTAAAGAAGTTGCAATTAGGAACACATAAGTTTGATTTATGACTTGGACAAATGCTAAAATTATGCTAACATTATATTGGATCATTGGAGTGTTAAATTTTACTTAAATGCTATATTTTGCCATATATTTATTTATTTATTTATTTATTTTTTTTGAACCTAACGCTTGGGAGCTTCCTGAACCAAAAACAAGCCAAGCAGAAGTTGCCATATATTGTATATTATATTATATGTATATATTCAATTGTATATTTTTATGGAAAAATATTCGTAGTCCCTTTCTCTTATTAGGGACCCATGCTTCTTTATCTTTTTCGATTTCGTCAACTCTCTCTCTCTCTCCCCCCAACAACTCTGTCCTTTTCTTCCCTCCTTTCTTTTCTGTTTTTTTTTTTTTTTTTTCCCCTCCTTTCTTTTCCAATTTATTTATTGCCATCAAGAATTGTTCTTGCATACATACGTATGATCCATATTTATGCATATACATATCTATATATACTGATATATGTTTTAATACGTTTTTATGAATATTTATATACAGGCTTCTACATATGTAAGCATGGCTTCTACGTATATGTAAGCACATATATATAAAACCTTCAATAAATATATATAGACAAATTCCCCTACTGTTACAGTAATCATAGCGAGAAACAATTAACGCTAGATTGCGTCCTCACATAAAATTTTTTAAAAAAATATATAAACTTTCAAGCACTTTTATTAACAGGTCTAAAGTTATAAAACTTATTCTTCTAATTTTCATCAAATCACATTAAGCACAAACAAATCTTCATGATGATGAAGTCACTATTTTCATCTGTCACAACTACTATAATTTCATGCTATTATCAATATTAGATTACAAATTAAATGTTATCTGTCATGATTACTAGAATAATGTAATTATAGATAATACTGATCAAATAAGTTAGACGGACCCATATACGTAAGTGCTTATATATATGTATACATGTAAATATGTAAATTTATTTTTACATGCATAAACAAAAATCGCAATGTGCTTATCCATAGATCTTCACAATATATGTGCAATCACGAAGCATAATTCGTCAGCACCTGAAGTTTGTGTGAATACCAATGCGTATATAATGGGCTAGTTGAGCTATAACAGCATTATTTCCCGAAAAAAACAAAATGTACCCACTCTGTGATCTCCAATTTGCTTATAACAAGTTGACATTTTTTTTCTCATAAAAAACATTTTTTTTATTAATTTCATATTTGATATTTAAGCAATATTCAAGTCCAATCTTATTTTAATACATAATTTATAACTAATACTGAAACTGTCAATCTGTATCCCAATATTCCTTCCATCGAAAGCACTGTACAAAATTATGATAATCATGATCATGTGAAGATCACTTGTAAATTTTTTGAAAGTTATAAATTCTCAAAATACTTACATCCAGCTGACATCAAAATAGCATACTATATGATCTTTGTTGATATAAAATTTATAACCTGATATAGGGTTTTTTTTTTTTTTTTTTTTTTTTTTTTTTTTTTGCGTTTATCACTTCCTCTCAATGTCTTTTTATCTTTCCATGACCAAGACAGCCTGTCTAGCACCAACATGAACTTATCTACTGAATAATAAATAAGAAAGAAGCCAAAACTTATTACGACCAGCTCAACGGGTGAGAGGATTGATATTTATGTAGGCGCTTCCTAATTCAAAACTTTGAAGTGGTTTTTTTTTTTTTTTTTTAACTAGTTATATGGCGCACGTTTTGCGCATACGGAATTGACAAGCAAAACAAAGCACAAGCAAAAGCAAAAATAAAATCTACGTGATGATAATATAAGGATCACGTGGCTGTCACATGACAAGTTAAGAAGGCATGACTTGACTCTTTTGAATATAAGTAAAAGATAAGTGAGCCATAGACTCCATATCGTAGTAAAATGTTAAAAAAAAAAAGTATAAATAAAAAATAAATAAAAAAGAAAGAAGCCACGTTGAAACATTACCTCATTGTATTGGCTAGTAACGGATTGGATGTAATCGAAGTCCCAAATCGCTGGGTATTGCGAGTACCCAGACGACCGAATTATAATCTCTTCCGCCATGCTTGATGTATCGACACACTGTTTTTCTGGTCTCTGAAATCATATGTAGAGAAGCACTAGTTATACATATGGTAAGTAGATTTATATTTATATATATATATATATATATATATTTTCCCTACTAGATTTGAACAAACTACATCTATATGTATGTATAGCAAGCCTATATATATGTGCAAGAAAAAACACTTTCTGAAAACATATCTATATATGATGTTTGTTTATCACCAGTAGAACAAAAAGAAAAATGTGTACCTTATATTCTGTCTTTGCTTTGCAAGTTTTTTCCTTGACTTGGATGTGAAGCAGAGCATCTACTTATATATAGGTATATATGTACGGACAGGTGGCGATATGCTTAAGACTTATGAGTCATGGCTTAGCTAACAAATCCAGTTCGTCAAATTAGTGGTCCCCATTTCTTGAGGAAAAAGACAATTTAGCTTTCCCCTTCTACAATGCGAATGCCAATTTTTATATCCTACAATTTTTTTTTCTAGTGTATATTGATCCAATTTTATCCTAATCTTTTTCAGTTTACGTTAATTTCTATACTTAACTTCACCAAATACTATAGAATTTGAATCCCTCCATCTTTTTTTTTTTTTAAGTAAACTTCCAATAATTAAATATAATGAATGATGTGTTATAATATTAAATTAGAGGTTTAACATTCAACTAGAAACAATTATTTACATTTCGATATGTTATATCTTTTGTCAAATTTGACACCTAGGAGCATATGCAAAATTTAAGTAACAAAAAAAATTGTATTGAAAATGATTTTTCTATCCAAATGTTATATCTTGTCATTTTATAGAAGTTGTTCTATCTTAAATTTGTTAGTTTTTGCATGCTAAAATAGTCATATTTGAAAGTTAAAAATACGCCAAATTTTTTCTCCTTCAAAAAAAAAAAAAAAAAAAAACAAAACAAAAAAACTTTGACAACGAGTGGGGATTTGAACTCTAAATTTTATGATTAAATTATATGTGCAATTATCGCTCATAGTAACTTTTAATAGCCAAAAATAATAACTGATACAATGTTAGTTTGTACTAAAATATGAATAAAAGCTATATTAATTATATATATATATATATATATATATTCACACAAGCAAGAACATGCATAATCCACTAAAACATATTGAGCACAAGAGTTTTCAGGAGGAGAAATCATAGTAGAATCTTAAATGGAACCCCATTAAGTACAATTTCCAGTCCCACATCGGTGAGGAGTGTGGACTTCTAATGATTTATAAATGGCGTAAGTTCTCTTTCAGTCAATAAAAGCTAGATAATGACAACATGAACACCGCTATTATCAATTTACAAAAGAAAACACCATGGGTAACAGCCTCTAGCTTTTTCCGTCACTAGTAACATTGGTATTTTTTAACCTGACATGTTTAAAAGTTTTTGGAACCTACTAAGATATGTTTTAAAAACTAAAATTTAAGTTTTTTTATTTTCCTCTTTCTCGGCCTTGTCTTTTTATTTTTATCACTTATCTTTTTAGTTTTTCTTTAAGGGACTTGCTTTTATTTTTTCTTTTGAAAGTTTTTACAGTATAACTTCGTAATTTATATTATTGAAAAAAACTATTGTTTTACCGTTGGATAATTTCTCGAGGTCTGATTTATAATTAAAGTAGTTATGTGTCTCATACAGTAGTAGCAGGGGCCTCGCGGCATGCATCGGTATGAGGGACAACATACCAAATATATCTTTCGTCTGTCTGGCTTTTTCAGATCTATGGAATGTCTATGGTGGTTGTTTATGTATTGCTGTGTTTTGTTGTTTGTTTTATGTTGACTGTTTGTGTGCAATAATGGCATTGTTCTTGCTGGAATACTTGTTTTTGTTGTTTCGTTATTGATTAAAGCCTTCAATAATGGCGGTGATTTCTCCACTTTCCAAGGTTTTCGTTTGTCTGCTAGATCTACGTCTTGGCAGTGTGTAATTGCTCTGCTAAATCTATGTCTATATGTAGTTAGCGGTGGCCTTTGTACTACAAGGTCTTAGCTCTCAATTGATTAGGAATATCCGTCAATTATATATAGAGGTATTGTCAAAAAGAGCCTTATGCTTGCTCGATCTAGGTGTGTCGAGGTACTTTTATGTTGTCACATTCATGGTCACAAATATCCATGATATTTATGAAATTTTCACTGATTTTTTAGGGGTACCAAAATATCTTTTGGGGGTAAATTCTTTTACGTCAAAAAATGGGGGAAATTTCGGAAAATATTGATAAAAGTATCGTTATTGATATAATTCTAGAGTAATTTGTACCAAATATCGGGATTTATTGGTCAGAATTTCAAATTCGTTTTCTATTTATCTTTTTCAATTAACATGCTTAAATTTTCCACGTGGAAGTACAATGAGATCAAAAGACCAACAAACCTATATATAACATGTACATTACTATATTCAATATTATTCAAATAACATATCATGTCACCACTATTACATGAATTAGGATGACGTTTCAATCATATTTTAACTTTATAGTACTTCTTGCGGTAGTGAGATAGTTAAGTTGTAAGAAATTTCACATGTAAAACTTCTGTATTTATTTTTCTTCTTAATGTTTATGCTACCCTAAAATGTTATAAATATGTTTTAAATTAAATTCCATGACTTTTAAAATTTTCACCGCTATCGATAGTATCTCTGAAATTTCTGTAAAACTGGAGTACCGATGTTTTTACCGGTACAGATAGTTTCATGCTTGGTCCATTATATACATATATGTGTGTGTATATTTATTTATTTATTTATTTTGAGCAGCAGCCACGGTCATGTGATCTGGTAACAAATCCCAAAAACCAGTGAAATTGCTTTATATGTTATACATGATGAGCAGCAGCCCTGGCCATGTCGTGAAGTAAGGGACACCCTAACTTTATTCTTAAAAAAAAAAGATATAAATTAGAGTGTGTCCTCGTCAGTCTTGAATTAGTTTTCATTGCTCCATGGTGAAATACTACATTCAGTTTGATGATATACTTCGCTGTTTATCTATTTACACTCACAAAGTATATCAGCTGCATTTCTCACTATCATTATATATAACCACATCTCTTAAATGTTATAATTACATTAATCAAACTCCCAAGCATATTTACTTACTTAAACTACTCCCCTAAATTCACAGAGTTGCAATGTGATCGTCATATTTTCACACTGCACTTTTCACACTTTCTCATGTATATATTACTCAAAGTTTTGTCCTATATTCCCACCTCGATCACTCTTACTACGTTAACCTTTTCTTTTAGTTTTACATTTGTTTTCTCACACTATTACATTTCTCTTATTTGATAGTCATGTTTGACTCTAAACCTGTCAAAATTAATGATGTAGGAGTGACGCAACTATTTCTCCAAAAATTATAACTGATGTGAAATGCGCAATCAACTCTTTTAAACATCATTAATTACCAAACTCGGGAATCCAACTCAAGCACTATCCATTTGGGCCCTTGTTTTCTAGAAATCCCTTATGAATCTGTAGATACACCTAACGGATGGGCTCATGCATATCTTCGAGGCCAAAACCACAAAGGTAACCTCCCAAGTTCCAATATGCTCTTGCATCATTCTCCCATTCTTAAAAAAAAAAAAAAAAAAAAATCCCCCTCCCGGGCACACCCATGGGACTTGAACTTGGGACAATCTGGCTCTGATACCAACTGATGGAAGAAGGACGCAACTATTCCTCCCAAACGTTGCAACTAATGGGAAAGGCACAATCAACACTTTTAAACACCACCCACTGACATACTCAGGAATCTATCTTAAGCACTCACTATCCATTTGGACCCTCTTTTCGAAGAGTCCCTTACAAATTCGTAAACACACCTAACAGACGGGCTAAGGCACTTCTTCGAGTCCCGAGCCACTTAGACCCCTACCAAGTTCGAGTATGCTCCGCTTCAATTAACTAATTATTATCTTCACCTTTTTTATTTATCAAGACAATTACTCATATCAATAACATTTTCTCGCACTGACATATGCCCTTCCAAATTGTCCTTGCTTTCAGTCCTTTTAAGGGACCATACTTGCCAGCCATGTAAAAAATAACTTCCTCCAGATGACTCACACTCAATGCTGTCTTGAATCCGGTATCAGATTTGAAACTTATCCTATATAAAGCAGACGATGCCTTACGTAGTAAGGGACATCCAAGCTTTATTGTTAAAAAATAAAACAAAACTAGAATATAGAAGTTAGTAAAAAATGTGTCATCGCCAATCTTGAATCAGTCTTTAATTATTCGACAGTGGTTCATCTATAGAATTTTTTATATTATATTGAAAGACTATATAATATATATATATATATATATATATAGAGAGAGAGAGAGAGAGAGAGCAGCAGCAGCCAGGGTGATGCCATATAGTAAGGGACACTCAAGCTTTACTCTTAAAAAAGAGAAATAAAACTAGAATATATAGATTAGTGTCGTCGATAATTTTAAAAGTCTTTAATTGCTCGATAGTGGTTCATATATTCTTACTTTTGGAAAACAATCATTCATAATGGTGCACAAAAAATTTCGTGTTAAATTGAAAGACTATAATATATATATATATATATATATATAGCAGCAGCCAAAGTGATAGACTATATAGATTGGTCAAAAATAGGTAGTCTTTAATTGTTCAAGTGTGGTAGATAGATACATATATAATTATTTCTTACTTTTGGAAAACAAGCATTCAAAGTGGTACATATAGCAGCAGCCAGAGTGATGTCAGAGTAATTTTCATGTAGCCAGAGTGGTACATAGATTGAATTTAGATATACATAGCAGCAGCCAGAGTGATGTCATGTAGTAAGAATGTAGAAAAGTATTCCATATTTTTCGCGTGTTCTTTTTTGACTTTCCTCCTTTCTTCAAAGAAAATTTTCCACCTAGCGGACTCAAATCATGACGTTTCCACCGATAGCTATATGTGGACGACTAGTTTATCTAGTTATATACGAGTTTAATACCCTACGTTACACGAGAACGAAGAAAAAAATAAATAAAAAAATTAAATATTATATAATAAAAATAGTTGATTAAGATAAATATTATAATTATAATTAATATAATTCTTTTCAAGATCTCTTTTAATAATAAAGATACAAAATTAAAATGATAATAGTACTAACAATAATAAAAATGAAAACAAAAGCAAAAAGAAAAAAAATATTATATAGTTATACTCATTTAAAGAAAAAAATTATACAAAAAATAAAGCAGAAAACAAAAAAAAAAGGAACAAAAATCTTTAAACTCAAAAGAATCGGAAAAAACTAACCTTAACAAAAATATTATAATAAAATAAAATATATAACTCATTTTCTTCTTTTTTTACTGTTTTAAAAAAAATAAAAGATTTTTTATTAGTATATATACATGCAAAAACTAAAAAAAAATGATTTCTAAAATATAAAACAAAACAAACAAAAAAGAAAAAAATTGCATGCAGAATCCTTAAAAAAAAGGGGTCTTTAAAAAATAGAACAAAAGAAACAAAAAAGACACACAAAAAAATCCGAAATAAAGATAAAAAATTTAAAGTAAAAAATTGTTTAAAAAAAAAAAAAAAGGGCAAAGTGAGCAAAAACACAATACAACAATAGATCGAAATCTAATGTCTAAAATTTAACGTAAAAAAAAAGCCAAAATAAGTGAGGACAAAACCGTCCTTCCATTGTAGATAAGCCAAAATCAGTACATAAGATAGGGGCAAAATCGACAGTTTAATGTAGAAAAAACAACTACTGTGTATTACTGTAGGAAAAAAAGAACCATACAGCAAAAACAACAAAAATTTAAAAAAAAAAAAAAAACAAAAATCACTGTTTATTAAACAGTGAAATATTACATCTTTTTACTATAGCAAAACAACAAAATTAAAAAAAAAATATTTACTAAGCAATAAAACAAAACAGTAAAAGTTAAAAAAAAAAAAAAAAAAAAAAAACATAACAAAGCACCAAAAGTTAAAAAAAAAAAAAAAAAAAAAAAAACAACAACAACAACAGCAAAAGTAAAAAAAAAATTAAATAAATAAATACAACAACAACAAAAGTAAAAAAAGGGAAAAAAAAAAAAAAAACTGTTCATTGAACAGTGAATGACACAGTCGGGGACAGTGGCAGAGCAGCCTAGGAGGGGTAAAATGGGCATTTCACTGTGTGGGTCCAAAAAAAAGAAGAAAATAGAAGGGCAAAACCGTAATTTCACTGTGCGGGACTGTGTATTCCTGTAGCTAAGCCTGCGAAAGGGAAAAAAAAAAAAAGGAAAAAAACACTGTTTGTTACTGTTTAAAGAACAGTAAAACTTCCCTCTCCTTTAGTATATGTACTAGTTATTAGTCACGTGCGATGCACGTGGGAGTAATTTTGCATACTCAATCCATATAATAATATTCTGATTATTATTTGTTAATATTAAGGTGTCTTAATTAGGTATTCATATGCAGTTAAGACAACCAAACATCGTATATTATTTTTTTTCAGTGAAAAAACAATTAGGATATTTTAAACGCTCAAAGTTCCAAAATATGAATAGCAATATTTCAAATACTACACAAACATGTTTACTTATATCTAATCTTATTACACAAACATTAGCCACGGTACATAAAATAATATTTGAAAAGATAATTAAAAAACACTATAATAAGTATTTTTTAAAGGAAAAATTAAGAAAAGAAAGATAGAATAGTAGTTCATCAAAGCAAAATATACTTAAAAAATCCACAAAAATAAAATAATATAGTCTAGAATAATAAAAGAAATATGTAAGTAAAGATAAATTAGAGAAAATTTAATATGTGCGGGAAAAATTTAACTTTTTAAAACATAATGAAAAAAATTGTTTAATTAAGAGTGTATTTGAGAGGGGGAAAAACATTTTCACATGTAGTAGCTTTAAATATTTAATTCTTTAAAGATGGACCAAACCATATGTTTTAATCAGAATATGTATTTTGATTGGAATAAAGACGTCCATTATTTTTAAGGAAAAAATTATGAAGCTAATAGAAAACAATCTAGAGATATATGGAAAGGAAAATATATATTTTTTTAAGTAAGAGGAAAATAATTTTTAAAATATGAATATATCTGAGAAAATTTATTTTGATAGAATTGTTATATAAAATATACTTAAAACATTCACATGGGTAAAATAATATTTACAACGAAAATAAACAAAATATGTAAGTAAAGATGTTTTAGAGACAAAGTATTTTTCTGAATAAATTGAAAGAATAAACTATTTGAAGAAAACATTTAAAAAATTTAAGATCAAAGGGCCCGTTTGGACCTCCGGTTCAAACTTAAATTTTTCAACTCAATTTTTGTCTTTTTTTCTAAAAAATTTTTTGTCTTTTTTGAAAAAGCCAATTAAAATTATTATTGAAACTTAAAAATCTTAACTCAAACTTGTGAACCAAACGGATCCAAAGACTTTAAGGAAGAACTGAAGAAGAGAGAGAGAGAGAGAGAGAAGAAAGAAAGAAAAGGGGAAAAAAAAAAAAAAAAAAGAGAGAGAAACACATAAATTGGAAAAAGACAAAATAGGGAAATGAGCCAAAACTTCTGAAGGAGTAGAGTAAGTCCACCGAAAAAAAAAAAAAAAGAAAGTAGGAAGGAAAACCACAAAACGTCGAGATGGACGAAAGTTTAAATAGTGTACATGTGAGAGAAATTACAGTAATGTAAGGGGTATAATCGTCCATTTACTGTAGAAAAAACAGTAAACTCTCCCTCTATCTTTTAATATATTAGTATAATAATAATATTAAATTAAAAAAAATGTTTAGAAGGGGGTTTTTTCGAGAGAAGTGGAGGTAATTAGAAACCTGTAATAAATGCAAAAGGCAACAAAATGGATCAGAAAAAAAAATGGAGGAGGGCCGTCGTTTTTGACTAAGAATATGGCATGCTTATGTCTAATCAGAGGTGTCTCTCTATATACATATCTCTATCTGTATCTCTCTCTCTCTCTCTCTATGGCAAAAACATCTTCACAGTAATATGAGGGCAAAATCGCCCATTTACTGTGCGCTCCCACCGGCATGAGAGAAACAGAAGGACAAAATCGTAATTGCACTGTGTAAAACTGTGCAGCACTGTAGATTAAACTTCGAAAAACAAAAAAAAAAAAAGAGAAAACACTGTTATTTACTGTTTAAAGAACAGTAAAACTTCCCTCCCTTTAGTATATAGTAATAATATAATATTGAATTTGATGTGCACTGGGAGATTTCGGCTAGCTAGATATTGAAACTTTTTTGGCCGAATAAGTTGAAAATTTTCTACCCATAGTAACATGTCCAGTGTACTAGGGAAAGAGGTTGTAATATAGTTCATATATATATATATATATATATATATATAGATGTGTGTGTGTGTGTATCCCCAAGCTTTGTTCTTAAAAAACAAAAATAAAACTAGAATATATAAATTAGTCAAAAACAGAGATGTCAAGCGGGATTTAGTGGACCCATATAAATATAGCACGATAAAAAATAGACATGATACGATACGACACAATTATAATATGGATCTAATCTAACATGTTTAATTAAATGGGTTGGGCTTAACATGAATTTTAGATACAAAGCACGCTAAAGGTACAGATACGTTAAGAGCACGGTACGAGCATGAGCACGGGCACGATAAGGGACACGAAAATGACACAACAAAATTACTATTTTTTCTATGATATTTTTAATAATTTTCATATAAGACTTATGGTGTTTTTTATTTTATTGGGAATATTTCATCCCTTTTGAATTTTTACTTGATAAGGTTTTTAATATTGTAGTTTCTAATAAATAAAATGTTTTGTTTTTTTGTTAAAAATGTTTTTTCCTATGACATTCAAAACTTACTTTTCTTATTTATTAAAAAAAATTTATTGTTGGACACGATTAAGGCACAAGGACGGCACGGCACGACACGTTTATAAATAGGCCGTGGACCAGTCTTGATGAGGCTTGATGCTATATATTTTTTATGAGCACGACATGGCACGGCATGTTATTAAATGGGCCGGTACGAGCACGACATGAAACACTAAAGGGTTCAAAATAAATGGGCAAGACCAACCTATTTGACATCTGTAGTAAAAAATTAATGTGTCGTCGATAATTTTGACAGTCTTTAATTGCTTAGAAGTGATTCATATCTATAATTTTTTTTTTTAATTTTAGAAAACAAGCATTCATAGTGGTCCACAGAAAATTTCGTGTTAGATTGAAAGATTATAATATATATGTGTGTGTGTATTTTATTGAATAAGACTATAATGTTGTAGACTATAATAAGACACCATGTGCGTACCATGACTGTAACAGCGACATTTTTTTTCAATAACAGCGACATTTTATTATTAATATTAGTATTACTCTTTTGTTGTTTGGAAATTGGAAAGAGGGAAATAAAAAAAAATGGAAACAATCTTCATGTGCATACCAATTTTTATTATTGGACTAGATAGTGTACGTGCAGACGCGTGTAAAATAACATATTGTCTAAATCATAAATGAGAGAATTGTGAGAAAAAAATGTTTAAAGATAAATGTATTTTGAAAAGAATTGTTTTAATAAGGACAAAGAACCAAAAAAAAAAAAAAAAGTAGAGAAAGGAATAAAGAAAAAAAAAGTAAAAAGTAAAGGTTGACCAAAACAATACTTAGAAACATGATTGTCACTTTTGATAATGTACAAAGTTTTGAATTTGATTCTCCTATTACTAAATTAAAAAATAATAATAATTACACTTAAAGGAAACACACATAATTTTACTTAAAGGTTCAGAGTTTGAATTCTCTCACTCCAAGTTCAAAGAAAAATTAAAAAATAAAAAGGAAAAAATTGAGGATTTATTTGAGAAAATTATTTTAATAAGCACAAATTAAAAGAAAGAATGGTAAGATCAAAATAAATGAGAAAATGTTTAAACAATAATTAAATTAAATTATTTTATAGAAAAATTAACTATGGTACATATGAATAACAAACAAATGTTTAAATATAGAAGAATTAAAAAGAAAAAGAAAAAACCAGAAATTTTAATTTTTAGTGGGATAAAGCTAAAAAACCATAAATTTTTTTGAAGTAGAATTAATTTTAATGGGGGCTATATGCCTCCGTCACTGTTTACATCCCTCTATCTATATTGTTAATTATAAAATTGTATATGCAAGCATATGCAAGGGTAGACCCACGTTGTGTTGTGCTGAGTAGTGGCTGTCGCCCCTATCGAATTTTTCTTATTTTAAAATTTAATCTAAAATGTTTTGTAATTTTTCCATTATGCCCACATTCAAAACTAATTATCTTATGTATGCTTATATTAAAAACTCTCATCTTTTACCTATAAGCTCATCGGTCATATACATCGAACAAAAAATTTTCGGTCGTATTAAAAATAAGTTGTGATACAGGATTTGATTTTAATATACCTCACTAAACAAGAAGACTAGCTTCGGTGCTGCACATACGTACACAATTTGAATCATATTTTGTTGATAACTTTGTAAACTAATGAAACAGCTAACTGAACAGGAAAAGCAGGCCAAAGCTGACATGGACAATTCTTTTTCAGGCATTTCTATGTGGGTTATTCGGGTAAGTAGCAACATAGATGATTTTATTTCTTTTATTTTCATAAATCTACTATATAGAGAATATATTAGACAAAAATAATTAAAATATATACTATTTATGGCGTTTCACTACTACAATAAGCATACATAACGGCAACATATATAGCGACGACTTATGTTGTTGCCAAAGAAGACGTATCAGCAAATTTGCGTTGTCGCCGCTAAAGTTAGAATTAACAACGGGATGTAGCAACGAGATGCTAGTGACTACGATTTATTTGAATTTTGAGATGTTTAGCGACGACATATAATAGTTTTTTTCCTGTAGTGTTTTTGAATTTGTAAAGTTGTGGCAATTAGAATAGAAGTCAAATTAAAAAAAAAAAAAAAAAAAAGCGAAATAATGTCATGAAACACAATCTCTGTTAACAGAAGTCAATTATAGTCAACTATATCATGAAACGCAATCTTTATTAATGTCATCCATAACAACTGTATGTATTTCACTCTCAAATGCACGAAGTGTGGTATTGTTTTCTACACTTTGCCAATTCAGTGGCTTATTTCTTAACTAATGTTTCTAATATAAATTCTTGTTTCTGGTTGGATTGTTTACCCAAGTTTTTGGGTCCTTTTTGTAACGACCCACCCTACGTAGGCCGTTACATCTTACATAACATACATATTTACTTACATATTTATTAAGAGGAAATTCGGACTATTTTTTTTTTCTCACTTGATTCATACATTTACAATTAAACATACATATAAACATATATATATATATATATATATATATACTAAATCAAGCACTCATGTTTGAAACTGAAAATAAAGTATAATAAAACTGCATACATATATAATGACAAAACGCGTAGTGTTCCCAGCCCGTAGTTTCATAGATAGCTCTGCTGCGCTCCACCGTCTTGTATCAAACATTGCCAGTAGGGAGCTTACCTACAACATAGACGTAAGTCGTGAGCTTTCGCTCAGCAAGTACAACTATTTATCCGCAAAACATTTTATAGCAAAACAATGCATGAACTAATTATGCTTTGATTATGCTTTCTTATTCTTTCTTAACTTAACATACTATGGGCCCTTAACATAAGTGTACGTACCGTGGCGCGCTGCCATGGAATGGTTGGGGCGGCCAACCCAATCCAACTCAAACCACGGACCAAACCTGACCTAGAGCAAGTCGGTACGACACAGAACTTACTTATCATCTTTCATAAACATCATATTCTTAAAATAGTTTCTTCCTTGAAACTTAGTCTCATTCTTACCATATGAGTTATCAATAGTGAACATGTTTCATGATGTCACAATAAGAATCATAAATCATACACATTTATACAAACATGTAGGGCTTTAAAAACATGCATTCAATCACACAATCTGCCTATGCTGTAGGCGGAGTTGTACTTACGAGTTTTACTAGATCGGAGGTTTGCTACTCCTACGAGTTGTAACAACAGTTAGTTACCTGTTTACAAAAAGACGTAAGATAAGAATCATCCTATCTTACCATAACTTATTACATTCATTGTTGGTATCTAAACCAACCATTATCCATAATCTTAGTTATATGTCCCCTTACATACAAGATTGATATTTAACTTGGTTACTAATTGTAACCTCAAGCTCTAATCAACTATCAACCAAACAATGTTTGATGGTTTACTTACCATAAATCTCAGTTATAAGATCTTATAGTTTCTTATTAGGTCACCATTGTAACCTTGAGTCCAAAGCTTGTCATATAAAAATTAGTAACCTCCTTGTGGTTACTATGGGTATTCTGATTACTCGGCCCAATTAATTATTCCTTTACCATAAATCCTTACTTATCATTATCTATTTTTCAAAAATAGTAAAACTATGAAAATCTGAAAACCTTTTCTGAAAATAGTCCCAAAAACTCAGTTAACACTGTACGTGCAGAAACTATCTAATCCTGCACTGTATTGAAAATCCTATGCAGGAATTTCTTGTTTTCCAGCTCAGTTTAAAAATTCAGTTTTACTTTAAAATTGGTTTTGCTTGCAAAAGTCTTATTCATGAAAGTTGTAGATCTTAGGGATTCCTACAACTTTCATGTTTTGCTCAAAACCCATTTCAGCCCTTAACTTACCCATTTACCTCGTTGAAATTTCCTGGCCGTGAACACTGGATTGCCCAGCCCAGGCTCGGGTTTTTGCTAAAACTGATGCCGTTGGAGCCTTATTTTTGAAAACGGTCCACGAAGTCCCCTATAATTTTCCTTTTTCTACAACTTTCATGTTTTGACTTTCTTCAAATTCGGCCTCTAAAGGCCTCAAAACTCAGATTCCAGATTGCTGCCCTGTTTTGGTCCAAAACTGGCAGTTTTCGGTTTCGTTGGTTCGTACGCATAATTACGTGCACACTACCTCAAACGGTTAAAACCGTGAGCCTACGACATACATGCAGCGCATTTACTAACGTTTTCCTTGCCATATATCTCATGCATACCATATTATTTACACATAAACCCTAATGGTAAATGCAACCATTGCTAGGGTTTTTTTTTTTTTTTTTTTTGGGTTATTCATACCCTCCACATATTATGTAGCATAAATCCAATATCAATAATCTTGAGATCATTCTTAAACATCTTGAGGACATATAACAAACACTTAGTGAGCATCCACCCTTAGCACATGCCATCTAAAGCATAACTTAAAAAAAACACATAAAACCATAAAATCACTCTCTCTAAACCCTATCATGCACAAATCAAGCTCCATAAACCCATTACATGAAGAAAAAGAAAAGAGATGAGCTTATGCTCTTACATTCCATACTTGAAAATACACTTAGAAAATCTTGCTCCAAACTTGAATAAAAACTTAGGGATTGAGAGGGTTTACCTCAAGGACTTGGAAGATGATCTTTAAACTTGAATCCTACAACTTTCTCTTGATTTCCTTCTCCAAAATCCGACCAAGAATTTTTTTTTTTCTCTTCCTTTTTTGTTCGGCTCTTGTGGGGAGTTTGTGCCTAAAAAGGTGAACTAAAAGTCTTAGTTGAACTAAATGGTCAAATTTTCTCATACAACACCTATATATAGGTGATTTAGCTTTCTTCCAATTTGGACTTCAATCCCCCAAAAATGCAATAATTGCTAGAAATCCATGCAAGGTGGCCGGCCAAGGAAGGCTTGCTTGGTGGGCAAGCAAAATTCAATGATCATTAATAATACTTTCCATAATTTTTAAAAAATCCAAAAATTAACTTAATTATCTTTTTGGTGAGGTGTCTTCCAATTAAGACCCATTTGGCTTGTCTCCCAAAGTACAGTCCATTATCATACTAATATGAATATTATCAATACTGTTTTCAACTAAAAACAGTACTGTTATACTGAACTGCAGTCCAAATTCATTTGTGCATAACTGGATTGCGTAAAAAAAATTTCTTCAGACTTGAAGGCTCTTGGCCTTATTACTCTAAATATTGAGCTTGATTTTTCTATAATAGTCCTGTACCTTATTTTCACTTTCGTATCCGTAATGACGGTTTTTCACAGTATAATTTTATACTGTGTACTATACTGCAGTACCGTCTCAATCATATCTTAGATTTTCCTGATCAAACGTTGATCGGAATAAAATCATACATAAATTCTAATTCTGATTAAATCAGATTAGACAATTCATATAAATATACATAATACAAACTTTTGATTTCCAAAAATCAAAATCATAATTTGTACAATGACTGGTTATTACAATCTACCCCCCTTAAAAATTTTCGTCCCCGAAAATTAAAACAAGTGGGGATAATTCTTCCTCATATCATCCTCTAGTTCCCACGTTGCTTCTTCAATATTATGATTCCGCCATAAAACCTTAACCATAGGAATGGTTTTATTTCTTAAAACCTTTTCTTCCCTATCCAAGATCTGAACTGGCTTTTCCTCATATGTCAGATCAGTTCGGACTTCAATTGGTTCTTGACTTAGAACGTGAGAGGGATCAGGTACATACTTTTTCAGCATCGAAACGTGGAAAACGTCATGCACAGAAGCTAACTCTGGCGGTAAAGCAAGCTTGTAAGTCACTTTTCCAACCCTCTCGAGGACTTCAAATGGTCCGGTGTATCTCGGGCTAAGCTTTCCCTTTTTACCAAACGTCATAATTCCCTTCATAGGAGCAATCTTAAGGAAAACAGATTCTCCAACTTGGAATTCTAGGGGTCTTCGACGTTTATCAACATAACTTTTCTGTTGACTGAAAGCCACGTCGAGTCTCTGCTTAATCCTCTTGATATCCTCAGAGGTTTTTCTAATGAAATCCGTAGTGTGAAGCTGTTTCTGTCCAACTTCTTGCCAATAGATTGGAGATCGACATTTCCTTCCATATAACGCTTCAAATGGAGCCATACCAATTGAGGCGTGATAACTGTTATTGTAAGAAAATTCGATCAAAGGTAGCTTTTGATCCCAGCTTCCTTTAAAATCCAAAACACATGACCTCAGCATATCCTCCAGAGTCTGAATAGTTTTCTCCGATTGTCCATCGGTCTGGGGGTGAAAGGCTGTACTGAATTTTAATTTCGATCCAATTGCCGTGTGAACACTCTTCCAAAATCGAGAGGTAAAACGCCCATCCCGATCTGAAATGATAGACTTTGGCACTCCATGAAGTATAACAATCTGGGATACATAGATTTCAGCCAATTTTTCTACTGAAAAGGTGGCCTTAATAGCGATAAAATGGGCGGACTTGGTTAATCTATCAACAATCACCCAAATCATGTCATTTCCACTAGCGGTTCTGGGTAACCCAACTACGAAATCCATGGTAGTTTGTTCCCATTTCTACTCTGGAAACTCTATTTTCTGAAGATCTCCGCCAGGTTGCCTATGTTCAGCCTTAACTTTCTGATAAGTTAGGCATTTTGACACAAATTTAGCGATTTCATTCTTCATATTTGGCCACCAATAGTTTTCTCTGAGGTCCTTGTACATCTTGGTAGCTCCCGGATGTACCGAGTATGGCGTCTCATGTGCTTCAGACATGATCTGTTTCTTAAGAAATTCGAAGTTAGGAACGCAGATCCTTTCCTTGAAATAAATTACCCCATTCGAAGAGGTCTTGAATTCCTTATTCTTTCCACCAAAAAGTTACGCTTTAAGCAGAAATGAATCCTTCCCTTGATGAAGCTTAATAGTTTATAGGAGATTGGACTGAAGAGTCAAAGCATCCACTTTCCCAGTTATCATCTCCATGTTGAAATCTGAAATTTCTTTCTGAAGCGGTTTGGGCATCTTGTCAAGAGACATCAACATACCGGATGACTTCCTACTTAGAGCATCCGCTACTTTGTTTGCTTTTCCTGGGTGGTAAAGGATTTCGCAATCGTAATCCTTCACGAGTTCTAACCATCTTCGCTGCCTCATATTGAGCTCCTTTTGAGTGAAGATATACTTGAGACTTTGATGGTCAGTATAGATCTCTCATCTATTCCCGTACAAGTAGTGTCTCCAAATCTTCAATGCGAAAACCACCGTCGCGAGCTCTAAATCGTGTGTCGAGTAATTCCGTTCATGATCCTTTAACTGGCGTGAGGCGTAGGCGACCACATTCCTTTTTGCATTACGACAGCTCCCAACCCGGTCTTAGAAGCGTCACTGTAAATCATGAAATTTCCTGCATCTACGTCAGGAATTATCAATACTGGTGCACTGGTAAGCTTCCTCTTAAGCTCTTGAAAGTTCTCTTCACATTTTTGCGTCCACTCGAACTTCTTTCCTTTCCGAGTAAGAGCTGTAAGTGGCGCTGTAATCTTGGAAAATCCTTCTACAAAACGTCGATAATATCCAGCCAATCCAAGAAAGCTTCGTATCTCCGTAACATTTTTGGGTATAGGCCATGTAGTAACCGCCTTAACTTTAGCAGGATCAACGGAGATTCCCTCTTTTGACACTACGTGACCCAAGAAATGCACTCTTTCTAGCCAAAATTCACATTTTGTGAACTTGGCATAGAGTCGATTTCGCCGTAACGTCTCCAGAACCATCATGAGGTGCTGCTCATGTTCTTGAATGGACTTTAAATAGATCAAAATATCGTCGATGAAAATGATAACAAACTTGTCTAGGTACTCCTTGAATACGCGATTCATCAGATCCATAAAAGCAGCTGGTGTGTTGGTTAACCCAAACGGCATAACCAGAAATTCATAGTGCCCATAACGCATTCAAAAAGCCGTTTTAGAAACATCCGCCTCCTTAATTCTGAGTTGATGGTATCCCGATCTCAAATCAACCTTCGAGAATACCATTGCTCCCCTAAGTTGATCAAAAAGATCGTCAATCCTAGGGAGAGGGTATTTGTTCTTAATCGTGATCTTGTTCAACTCCCGATAGTCGATGCACATCCACAACGATCCATCTTTCTTCTTAACAAATAGGACTGGTGCTCCTCAGGGGGAATGGCTTTGTCGAATAAAGTCCTTGTCCAATAATTCTTGCAACTGCACTTGGAGTTCTCTAAGTTCGGCTGGGGCCATTCGATAAGGCACTTTTGATATCGGTGCAGCTCCTGGCAACAACTCTATTTCAAATGAAATTTCCCGCTCTGGAGGAAGTCCTGGTAAATCTTTCGGAAAAACATCCACATATTCCCTAATAATGGGAACCTCTTCCGGTGCTAACTCCACCTCTCGTTCTTTGTCCACCATGTTGGCTAAATATCCCTGGCATCCACTAGCTAGCATTTTCTAGGCTTTCATTGCAGAGACTAGCTTGGTTGTCGAGCCTCGAGACTGACCGTAAAAGTGGAAACCTTCTTCGTCATGAAGACTAAACATAACACAACGTTTTTGACAATCAATCTTGGCGTTGTACTTACTTAGGAAGTCCATCCCTAGAATGATATCGAAATCCTGAAGCTTAATCGCTATGAGATCCACGTAAAGCTCTCTGCCACAAATGACTACCTGAACGTTCTGTATCCAATAATCGGATAACAAAATTTCTCCTAACGGGAGAGAGGTTCTAAAGGGTTGCTTCAGCTTATCTATCCCTCTTTCTAACTTCTGGGCAAACTCCATCGATACAAATGAATGAGTGGCACCAAAATCACATAGGGCAATTGCATCATAAGTGGCGATAGAGATCTAACCTGTTACGACATGGGAAGTTCCAGCTTCGGCATCCCCCTTTGTATAGGCATAGATCCTGGCTTGGGGTTCAAGAACCTCATATCGTCCGGATGTAATTGGAGGGCCTTCAATTTTGGCTTGTACCGCATGCAACTGACTGCTTGCATTTCTGTTTGGGTACTGAGGGTACTGATTCTGGCTATTCAAGGTACAATTTCTGGCATAATGACCTTCCTTACCACAAATGTAGCAAGCATTTGTTCCCAATCTGCACACACCCAGGTGTTTTTTCCCACACTGCGCGCACACTGGATAATCATTATTGTTACCCTCGTTCCCTCGGTTGTTTCTTTTCTTAGGGAAATTCCTCTGCTGGCCCTGGCCGGTTGCATTCCCCTTTCTATTGTTCCTTCCGGACTGTTTGGAACCTTGGGCCAAATTACTAGTTTGACCCTTTTGGTATACTTCCTGGTTCGGTTTTGGCTGTAACTGTTTTACCACAGCTTTTTCTTCTTTCTTAGCCTTGAAAATCTGAGCCCTTGCCTCCTTGTCCTGGTTGATCCAGTATTCGGCCCTTATTGCACGACTAATACAATCTGACACCAGGGTTGGAGGACTACTGTCAGCACTAACTTGCTTGGCAATATCCGTTCGAAACATCTTCATCATCCTTCGTACTTTCTCAGTTTCGTTCGGTATCAACTCTGGGCATAGGCGAGCTAGCTGTTCGAACCTTTTTACAGCCTCCATGACTGTCATCGACCCTTGTTTCATACTGTTGAATTCGTCCTGCTGAGCCGCAAGAATTTCTCTATTGTAGTACATCATCCGAAATTCAGCTATAAAATCTTGCCAGCTCATAGCCGCAATATCTCGGCGAATTTGGACTGTCATCCACTAGTGTCTGGCATCCTTCTTAAGAGCAAAAGAAGCACAAAGGACTTTTTCATGCTCAGTGAGTCCCATAAAATCCAAGATCACCTGGATGTCAATGAGCCAGTTATCAGCTTTTATCGGGTCCGTTAGCCCCTCAAACTCAGGCGCCTTCATTCGCCTGAACCGTTCGTATAATAAATCTTCCCGAACTACTGGTGGGTTGATCTGAATCCCAGCGGATGCTAAAGGGACTTCAACATTCCTAGGAACCTCTTGTTGAATCCCTGGTGCTGGAGGCGTTCCCGGGGGTACAGGAATATCTTGAGGTGGCACTTCGTTAGCGCGAGGTACCTGATTCATAAGGGCTATTTGCTCCCGAAGTCGATTTGTCTCTTGCTGCTGTTCTAGTAGTTGCCGCTGCAAGGTAGCTACTACATTCGCAAGATTCGGCTCTTGCGGAATTTGGCTTACTCGCACGCGCTGTCGTACCATATTTAATTCCTTTTGATTGATAAGGAAAAAGTATTGTTATGCTTAAACATCACTTTTTCCATTCATAACTTATCATAACAATCATTCCATAGCATGTCTTATCGTATCATAAAATATCATATATCAATCTATCGTATCATAGCATAACTTATCATAAACAATGCTTCATCATAATATCATAATATCATTTCATATATGAACTTGTTCCTTTTTGTACATATACAAAAAGTATATCATATTTGAGTCACAACATGTACATATCCTATACACAAAATACTTACTATATGTACATGGTCAAAAAAAAAATGAGATGGAAGTGTCTATCACTTAACCATCACCTATTCTATGTACAACCATAAGGTCAAAAAGAATAAACTAATAACTAAACATCAGTTCAAACTAAACTGTCTACTCGGCCATAATATCGGAGGAAACGTCGGAGTCCGCATCCCAATCTCCATCGTCAAATAAGATCTCGTCGAGATCTTCTTCCAACTCCTCGAGATCTTCCTACTCCTCTTCGATGACTCCCTCTTGTTCTTCCCATTCCTCCAGTTCATCCTGAACGTCTTCCTCGTCATCACTTTCGATGATGACTATGGGAGGATCATCGGGGTCTTCCTCTTGGTCGACCGGGACATCAACCGGGTCCATATCACCGTCATCTGCATCTGCCTCCTGAGAAGGAATCACCTGAAGTGGCATAGCAGGAATAGGATCCTCCGACAGAACTGGACCTCCGTGAAAAAGTGGCTCTGCAATACCGGCATCATCGACTGGAACGGCGTAATCATCCTCCAATGGCGCCGCCTGTATCATATGAGCCATAATCTCTGCCTCCATAATATCATGAATCATCTCCTCAACTGTCATCCCTGCCATAGGCTCAAGAACAAAAAGCCGAACGCTAGGAGGTAACCCTCCTATAAGGAGATGCAGTGCCTGTGACTCTGGGTCTCCTGAGTTGCGAGGAATATATGGCAACATTGCATCCCGGAATCGTTGGCAGTAGTGGCCCATAGACTCGTTTGGGTACGCATGCCAATCCGCTGCAGAATGGAGGTATCGTCTATGGTACATGTCGCGGTAAATTTTTGGATCGCGATAAGGCATATCAGCATCCTCATCTGGAAAAAGCCTATAACGTGCGATGATAAGAGCGCAGAAATCTGCCCATGTTCCATTAGGTATTGCCGGCTCTCCTACTGTCATCCACCATATCCGAGCGCCCGCCACTAGGCATCGGCTAGCCAATGGAACCTGAATATGAGCCTCTATGTGACCAATCCGGAATATCGACTCCATGTCATGGAGCCATCCTGCTAATGCTACCGTCCGCCGGGTCCCATCAAAAAGTAGGGGTTGCATCTCATAAAATACTGATGCAGCATCCTGATCCGCGTCCATAAGTCTCGTATCTACATCATACCATTTTCTTATCATACTTACTAAATAAATATTCATACATAATATATAATTTAACTTACAATGACTGTGGCGCGCTGGCAGGCAGACTATTAGACCAGAAGGCAGGAACCCGCTCTGATACCAACTCTATAACGACCCACCCTACGTAGGCCGTTACATCTTACATAACATACATATTTACTTATTTATTAAGCTAAAATTCGGACTATATTTTTTTTTCTCACTTGATTCATACATTTACAATTAAACATACATATAAACATATATATATATATATATGTACTAAATCAAGCACTCATGTTTGAAACTGAAAATAAAGTATAATAAAACTGCATACATATATAATGACAAAACGCGTAGTGTTCCCAGCACGTAATCTCATAGATAGCTCTGCTGCGCTCCACCGTCTTGTATCAAACATTGCCAGTAGGGAGCTTACCTACAACATAGACGTAAGTCGTGAGCTTTCGCTCAGCAAGTACAACTATTTATCCGCAAAACATTTTATAGCAAAACAATGCATGAACCAATTATGCTTTGATTTTGCTTTCTTATTCTTTCGTAACTTAACATACTATGGCCCCTTAACATAAGTGTACGTACCGTGGTGCGCTGCCATGGAATGGTTGGGGCGGCCAGCCCAATCCAACTCAAACCACGGACCAAACCTAACCTAGAGCAGGTCGGTACGACACAGAACTTACTTATCATCTTTCATAAACGTCATATTCTTAAAATAGTTTCTTACTTGAAACTTAGTCTCATTCCTACCATATGAGTTATCAATAGTGAACATGCTTCATGATGTCACAATAAGAATCATAAATCATACACATTTATACAAACATGTAGGGCTTTAAAACATGCATTCAATCACACAATCTGCCTATGTTGTAGGTGGAGTTGTACTTACGGGTTTTACTAGATCGGAGGTTTGCTACTCCAACGAGTTGTAACAACAGTTAGTTACCTGTTTACAAAAAGACGTAAGATAAGAATCATCCTATCTTACCATAACTTATTACATTCATTGTTGGTATCTAAACCAACCATTATCCATAATCTTAGTTATATGTCCCCTTACATACAAGATTGATATTTAACTTGGTTACTAATTGTAACCTCGGGCTCTAATCAACTATCAACCAAACAATGTTTGATGGTTTACTTACCATAAATCTCAGTTATAAGATCTTATAGTTTCTTATTAGGTCACCATTGTAACCTTGAGTCCAAAGCTTGTCATATAAAAATTAGTAACCTCCTTGTGGTTACTATGGGTATTCTGATTACTCGGCCCAATTAATTATTCCTTTACCATAAATCCTTACTTATCATTATCTATTTTTCAAAAATAGTAAAACTATGAAAATCTGAAAATCTTTTTTGAAAATAGTCCCAAAAACTCAGTTAACACTGTATGTGCAGAAACTATCTAATCCTGCACTGTATTGAAAATCCTGTGCAGGAATTTCTTATTTTCCTGCTCAGTTTAAAAATTTAGTTTTACTTTAAAATAGGTTTTGAATTTGCAAAAGTCTTCTACATGAAAGTTGTAGATCTTAGGGATTCCTACAACTTTCATGTTTTGCTCAAAACCCAGTTCAGCCCTTAACTTACCCATTTACCTCGTTGAAATTTCCTGGCCGTGAACACTGAATTGCCCAGCTCAGGCTCGGGTTTTTGCTAACTGAGGCCGTTGGAGCCTTATTTTTGAAAACGGTCCATGATGCCCCCTATAATTTTCCTTTTTCTACAACTTTCATGTTTTGACTTTCTTCAAATTCGGCCTCTAAAGGCCTCAAAACTCAGATTCCAGATTGCTGTCCTGTTTTGGTCCAACACTGGCAGTTTTCGGTTTCGTTAGTTCGTACGCAAAATTACGTGCACACTACCTCAAACGGTTAAAACCGTGAGCCTATGACATACATGCAGCGTATTTACTAACATTTTCCTTGCCATATATCTCATGCATACCATATTATTTACACATAAACCCTAATGGTAAATGCAACCATTGCTAGGGTTTTTTTTTTTTTTTTTTTTTGGTTATTCAAACCCTCCACATATTATGTAGCATAAATCCAATATCAATAATCTACAGATCATTCTTAAACATCTTGGGGACATATAACAAACATTTAGTGAGCATACACCCTTAGTACATGCCATTTAAAGCATAACTTAAAAAAAAAAACACATACAACCATAAAATCACTCTCTCCAAACCCTATCATGCACAAATCAAGCTCCATAAACCCATTACATGAAGAAAAAGAAAAGAGGTGAGCTTATGCTCTTACATTCCATACTTGAAAATACACTTAGAAAATCTTGCTCCAAACTTGAATAAAAACTTAGGGATTGAAAGGGTTTACCTCAAGGACTTGGAAGATGATCTTTAAACTTGAATCCAACAACTTTCTCTTGATTTCCTTCTCCAAAATCCGACCAAGAAATTTTTTTTTTTCTCTTCCTTTTTTGTTCGGCTCTTGTGGGGAGTTTGTGCCTAAAAGGGTGAACTAAAAGTCTTAGTGGAACAAAATGGTCAAATTTTCTCATACAACACCCATATATAGGTGATTTAGCTTTCTTCTAATTTGCACTTCAATCCCCCAAAAATGCAATAATTGCTAGAAATCCATGCAAGGTGGCCGGCCAAGGAAGGCTTGCTTGGTGGGCAAAGCAAAATTCAATGATCATTAGTAATACTTTCCATAATTTTTAAAAAATCCAAAAATTAACTTAATTATCTTTTTGGTGAGGTGTCATCCAATTAAGACCCATTTGGCTTGTCTCCCAAAGTACAGTCCAATATCATACTAATATGAATATTATCAATACTGTTTTCAACTAAAAACAGTACTGTTATACTGAACTGCAGTCCAAATTCATCTGTGCATAACTGGACTGCGTAAAAAAAATTTCTTCGGACTTGAAGGCTCTTGGCCTTATTACTCTAAATATTGAGCTTGATTTTTCTATAATAGTCCTGTACCTTATTTTCACTTTCGTATCCGTAATGACGGTTTTTCACAGTATAATTTTATATTGTGTACTATATTGTAATACCGTCTCAATTATATCTTAGATTTTCCTGGTCAAACGTTGACCGGAATAAAATCATACATAAATTCTAATTCTGATTAAATCAGATCAGACAATTCATATAAATATACATAATACAAACTTTTGATTTCAAAAAATCAAAATCATAATTTGTACAAAGACTGGTTATTACATTTTTTTCAAATAAATTTACCTCCGAATTTCCCCTTTTTTTTCTTTTTTTTTTTTAAGTTTTATAATAAAAAGAAAGGTGAATTAGTGTAAGAAATGAATGTAATCCAATAAATTGTGTATAAAACCTGAATAACCAGTGTCATTGTCAACAATTACTGCTGGGGATCACTGTCACAAAATTTATATCTGCAAGGCTTAATTTTAACATCGGTAACTTTTGCATCGGCCACGATCAACTTGATTCCTACTATAACATTCATTTTAGCCGTCTTATTCAGGTACACACATATTTCCATCACTGTCTCCCATATATATATATATGTGTGTGTGCATTTTTTTTTTATACAAAATTATTGCTAATTTACTATGTGCTATTAAAAATAATTGTGATTTATGTATTATATATATATATATATATATATATTTGTATATAAATTTCAGGTTGGAAAAGCTGAATTTTGAAAACTCAGGAGGGAAGGCTAAGGTATTGGGATCACTACTGGGAATAGGTGAAGCACTGGTTCTAACCTTCTACAAAGGTGTGGAAATTGACATTTGGTCAACACACGTTGACCTTTTGCATCGAGATCGTCAGCATGAAACTAGCAACGTGGTGTCGTCGCATGCAGAGTCTGGCAGTCATCTCTTAGGTTGCTTATTAGCTGCCAGTGGTTCTGCGTGTCTCTTTTTATGGTTTATCATTCAGGTTATTTTGTAAATCTTCTGCTCGTTAATTAAAAATAATTTACAACACATGGGACATTTCTTTTCTTTTCTTTTCTTTTTTTTCTTGTGCTCCTACAGAAATTAAGTCAAGTGGCATGACTAAGAGTTTTATGAGACAATGAATAGAATTTTCCGTACTTTTTTTTTTTTTCAGGCTAAAATGAGTGAGAAATATCCGTGCTATTACTCAACCTCAGCTCTTATGTCAATTATGGCCTCCATTCAGGCAGCAATTTTTGCCCTCTGCACGGAGAGGGACTGGAGCCAGTGGAGGCTTGGTTGGAATATTAGGCTTCTCGCTGTGGTATACTTGGTAAGCCTCTGAAATTGTGTCACACGTACAGACTTCATACATATACACGAGGCCAGATTTTCTGAAAAATGAGACGTACAGCAGATTTGGAGTGCTCTATATACACCTGTATACCGTATACGTACCTATATATATATATATATATGTGTGTATCCAGAAGATTAATTTACATACTAATTGATCTCTCAACTGTTCCTAACAATTAACGGAAAATGTCAGGGTGATGCATGTGTCTGCTCATTATATTTATAAATATATACACCCTATATATATAGTTATTTCAGAAACTTAATCTACCTTATTAAAAGATGAAATTTACATGTGTGATATTGATACGTGTCTGTTTATACATCCACACGTGTGTATATTTTTATTACAATAGATATAATCAATTTGGTAATTAAACTCTCTTCTTTTTTTTTTTTTTTTTTTCCCTGGTGATGATATATATATATATATATTTCAATAGGGTACTGTGGCTACTGGACTAATGGTGACACTTATAGCGTGGTGTGTGCTCAAGAAAGGTCCAGTGTTCGTGTCTGTTTTTAGCCCTCTCTCGTTGGTTCTTATAGCTTTTGCTGGGTCTCTGCTGCTAAACGAGAAGTTACACCTGGGAAGTTATATATATATATATATATATATATGTATGTATGTATGTATGTTTAAGGTATATACACGCATCTAACACATAAACATTTATTTCTACACACATATAACATCTCTTTAAAATCTTTTTCTTCATAATGTAAGGGTTATTCGAATTTGATTTATGGACTTAATTAGAGGCTAATATATATAGCAACAGATCTTTAATATTCAATTACGTGTAGCTCGTATACTATTTCACCAATAAATTGTTATCACATCCAGTTGTAGAAGAGCTACATTCAAATCAATGAGGTCAAGCGCCCCCACTTCTATTTTTCAAATTGGGTTTTCAATCTTGAATTTTTGTAAAAATTTTTAATGTGCCTCTATTTTACAAGAAAAATTACAACTGTACTCCCATTTAAATTTTGAAACTTTAATTTTTACTTCTAAAATTTTTAGAGAATTTAGTTATATGTCCATTTTTATTGAAAAAAATATATATTTTATTAAAATATTTCATTTTTGTCATCGACTTAATTGCTTGTTCCAATGTAACCAAGCTTGTAACTAATCATTGGCCTAGTTGGAGGCTTGGTTAGGAATATCCATAAATTTCATAATTCAAAAATTACATACTTATCCATCATTACTTACTTTTCTTAAAATTGCACTTTGGCCCCTAAGGATAAAATATTTGCACTTTAGTCCCTGAAAGTGGCCTGCTATGGTGGAACCACTTGGCTTCCAATTCATGCATAATTATCTACTTAACTCCAAAAATTCCTTAATATAAATATGCAGTCCATTTTCTTACTAACTCAGATAATATTAATACTGTTTTTTACTAAAACCAGTACCGTCATACTGGACTGCAGTCCATAATTCATCTGCATAAAATTGGACCGCGTATTAAATTTTTCTTATGACTTGGAGTTATTTAGCCCTTATTGTTCTAATTAATGTGCTTGATTTTTCTAGGGTGGTCTTGAATCTTATTCTTGCTTATTCGTCCATAATAACGGTTCATCACAGTATAATTTCCATACTGTTAATTACACTGCAATACCGTCTCAGTCAAACTTTGGTCAACCTAAAGTCAACCTTGATCAAACTTTGACCGGAATAAAAATCATAAATTCCTATTCTGTCTTTTTTCTCAAAAGGCCTCATGCTTGACTAAGCAAACTATTATTGAGTCTCGTAGCTAAATAACCGAGAACTCAATTATATAGTGATATTCAACTCAGATCATGAGCTTCATATCGACATACATGATTCAGTTTTAAATTTTCCTTGTCAATAAGGAAATCATAAGTTCATCATAATTTCGGGTTATTACACAAATGTAGTATTAATGCTTGACTATACCTGCAATCATAGTTTTTTTTTTTTTTTTCAATAAAGAAAGTTCATGTTTTCAGATAAGAAAGGATATTTTTTCTTTAAAAAAAATTTTATTTTAAACGTTACACAGGAAAAGGTTGGAATATTAATAGGGAGGAATTAGTCAGTGAATAGGTGTACCACGCCATTATGCTTACATGGTACACTCATCCAATTAAAAATTGACATTTAAATGATTTGTTTATGTCAACCTTTTGTTATTAATTTTCTCTTTCCTAATGTGTATCATATTAATTAATTCTTGAGACAAAATTTGTATAAATATATATATATATATGAAGTAAAAAAAAATTCTCTATATATATATGTATACTCACATCTTTCAAAAAATAAAAATAAATATAAATATACGTATACTCTTACATTACCTGATTTAAAATAAATAAAAAAACTTTTTACTGATTAATAAACTTTAAACATTATATATTACTCTAAATACTTTAAAAAATTCAAATATGTTAAGGATTGCGTTCTTTTTTTTTTCTTTTTTTTTTTTTTCTTTTATACAAATATATAAATATAAACGAAAAGTGGAAGTGTTGTTGGACAGAACAAATGCATGAAATACATATTGTGGAAAAAATTAAAAGAATTACTTATATAAAAAAATACATATTTATATATATATATATATATTTGAATTTTCATGTTCTTTCACTACTACAAAAAGTAGATTACACGACGGAGATTACACGACGGTTCCTTGAAACCGTCGTGTAAAGTCGGACTTTACACGACGGTTCATTGGAACCGTCGTGTAAAGTGCTCCGCGAGGGACTTTACACGACGGTTCCAAGGAACCGTCGTGTAAAGTCGGACTTTACACTACGGTTCCAAAGAACCGTCGTGTAAAGTCGCTCGCGGACAAACTTTACACTACGGTTCCAAAGAACCGTCGTGTAAAGTCCGACTTTACACAACGGTTCCAAAGAACCGTCGTGTAAAGTGCCTCGCGGACAAACTTTACACTACGGTTCCAATGAACCGTCGTGTAAAGTCCGACTTTACACAACGGTTCCAAAGAACCGTCGTGTAAAGTGCCTCGCGGAGAAACTTTACACTACGGTTCCAATGAACCGTCGTGTAAAGTCCGACTTTACACTACGGTTACAAGGAACCGTCGTGTAAAGTCCGACTTTACACTACGGTTCCAAAGAACCGTCGTGTAAAGTGCCTCGCGGAGAAACTTTACACTACGGTTCCAATGAACCGTCGTGTAAAGTCGGACTTTACACTACGGTTCCAAAGAACCGTCGTGTAAAGTGCCTCGCTGCGAAACTTTACACTACGGTTCAAATGAACCGTCGTGTAAAGTCCGATTTTACACGACGGGTTTTAAGAACCCGTCGTGTATTCCTAACTTTTTAACCCTTCAATTCCTCTCATTTTATCTCATTACAGATCTATCGCGCAGCCGCGAAAAACATCACAGACACCTGCGAACACACGTCTCCTCCACTGCGAAACCAACACTCTCGTATATTAAATATTTGTAAGTATTGTGATTATTACTTACTCTTCTTTTTATTTATTTGATTTTTATGGACGATTTATTGTAGATGTCAAAAATGGTATATATTCTCTTTTTTTCTTTTTCGGTTTGATTAGTTGTTGACTATACATTGTGTTTTTAAATGTAAAAACTTGATTATTGAATAATTTGTATGATAAATTTAATATCGATTTAGGTCGAGTTCTTGGAAATGGATCGAAAATGGATGTGGGCTAATAGATTGACTAGAAAATATCGAGATGGGATTGAAGAATTTTTGTCATTTGCGGAAACTCACATGAAGAATGATAAGATTCGATGTCCTTGTGTGGATTGTGGAAATCATAGATCTCATCCAGTTGATGAAGTTAGAAGACACTTGCTTGCGCGTGGGATTATTTGTTCGTACCAAACGTGGTATTTACACGGTGAAATGTTTTTTAATCCATCATCGAACAACAAAGCGAAATATGATGTTGTTGAGGAAGTTGTAGGAGATAATTTGTTTGATATGGTTAATGATTTGGAAGAACAGTTTGTGCATCGTCCGGAGTTATTTGAAGCAATGATGAATGATGTCGAGATGCCCTTGTATGACGGGTGTAGTAAATATACGAAATTGTCCGCATTGGTCAAATTATGGAACATGAAGGCATCGGGAGGGTGGACAAATTCTAGTTTCACGGCTCTTTTAGAATTTCTAAGAGAGGTTCTACCGGTTGATAATAAAATACCTGCTAGTATGTACGAAGCTAAGAAGACGTTGAGCACTTTGGGAATGGAATATGAAAAAATTCATGCATGTCCAAATGATTGCGCCCTTTACCGAAATGCGTACGAGAATTTGGATGAATGTCCGGTTTGTAAGGAGTCAAGATGGAAGAAGGGCAAGAAGCCAACGAATGGCAGCAAAGGTGTGCCGGCAAAGGTGTTATGGTACATTCCTCCGGCACCGCGTCTACGACGTTTATTCCGTAATGCCGAGCATGCCAAGAATTTGACTTGGCACCATGATAAACGTGTTGAAGATGGTATGCTTAGACATCCAGCCGATGCACCACAATGGAAGACCTTTGATGCCGATCATCCTGAATTTTGTGCGGAACCACGGAATCTACGTCTTGGTTTGTCGGCGGACGGAATTAACCCGCATGGTAATATGAGTAGTAGGCATAGTACTTGGCCCGTCATACTTGTCAACTACAATCTCCCTCTGAAGTTGAGCATGAAGCGAAAGTTCTTGATGTTGACCTTATTGATATCTGGTCCTCAACAACCAGGGAATGACATTGATGTGTACTTAGCACCACTAATCGATGATCTAAAGAGCTTATGGGAAAAGGGGATCGAAGTTAGAGATGCTTACCGTCAAGAGACATTCACACTCCATGCAATGTTGATGTGGACAATCAATGACTTTCCTGCTTATGGAAATCTATCTGGTTATTCAGTCAAGAGTTCTATCGGTTGTCCCGTTTGTATGAAAGAAACATCCTCCATCCGATTGAAGAATGGTAAGAAAACCGTTTACCTTGGTCATAGGAGATTTTTACCACAAAATCATCGATACCGCAAACAGAAAAAGGCTTTCGATGGCAAAACGGAAGAAAGAAACCCTCCCCGGGTTTTGACCGGTGAAGACGTTTATGAGATGGTTAAAGATTTGAAAGTGGTGCTCGGGAAAAGAAAACGGCGTAACAATGATCCCGTGGTTGACGGCCCTTGGAAAAAACGGTCAATCTTCTACGAACTTCCATATTGGAGGACACTTTTTGTTCGTCATTGCTTGGATGTGATGCATATTGAGAAAAACGTGTGTGAATCAATAGTGGGCACATTGCTAGACATTCCTAATAAGAGCAAAGATGGTGAGAAGGCACGGTTGGATCTTAAGGAATTGAAGATTAGACTTAACTTGATCCCTACGAAGAAAGGGAATGCAACTTACTTACCTCCGGCGAAGTACACACTATCAAGACAAGAAAAAAGAAAGCTTTGTGAGTGGCTGGCTTCTGTAAAAGTGCCCAACGGGTATTCTTCCAACTTGAAAAGGTTGGTGTATATGAAGGATCTGAGGCTGATTGGCATGAAATCACATGATTGTCATATCTTGATGCAACAGTTATTACCGCTGGCGTTGCGAGGAGTTTTAACGAAGGATGTGAGATTCGCAATTACCAAGTTATGCTCATTTTTCAACTCGATATGCTCTAAGGTAATAGATCCATTGACACTAGATTCGCTACAATTAGAGTTGGTTAAGACTTTGTGCTTGCTTGAAAAGTACTTTCCACCCTCATTTTTTGACATAATGATTCATCTAACGGTGCACTTAGTCCGGGAATTGAAGCTATGTGGACCGGTGTACTTGAGATGGATGTATCCTTTTGAAAGGTACATGAAGGTTTTGAAGGGTTATGTCAAGAACCGAAATCGGGCAGAAGGATGTATAGTAGAAAGCTACATTGCGGAGGAATCGGTCGAATTTTGCTCCGAGTATTTGTCCACCGCGGAGGCGATTAGGTTGCCGAAGACTACAAACATTGACTGGAAAAGACTATCCGTCGGCGTTCCATCGCAGGTAAATCGATGTGAATGGGAGAAAGCTTGTCTCTATACTTTACATAATAGGGTTGAAGTTGAGCCTTTTATCAAGATTCACCTACAGGAAATAAGAGATAAATATCCTAGAAGAGGACGAAATGAAAAGTTGATACACGATGACCACAATCGGACGTTTCGTCTGTGGCTACGAAGTCATGTCTTTCAGAAGGACGGCTGTTCGCAAGAGTTAATGAACCTCGCTAGAGGTCCGTCGATGATTGTTACACGGTATACATCGTACTTTGTCAATGGTTATACATTCTACACTCGCGAAAGAGATGAGAAGCATCCCGTTCAAAATAGTGGTGTTAGTATCTGTACTAAGTCAATGCATATTTCATCTGCAAAGGACAAGAATCCAGTTTATGGAACTATAAACTACTTCGGTTTCATTGAAGATATTTGGGAACTCGATTACTGTGGTTTACATGTAGCACTCTTTAAGTGCAAATGGGCAGACAATAATTATGTAAGGATTGACAGTGATGGCATCACAGTAGTGGACTTTAGACGATTGGGATACAAAAATGATCCATTCATTATGGCATCACAAGCAATCCAAGTATTTTATACAACGGATCCCAGCAATGCAGAGTTGTCCTTAGTTGTGCCGATGAAGCCAAAATTGTACCGTGATGGGCAAAAAGATGAGGAAGATTGCTCCGACATTCCATCTTTCACACAGGGAATGCCACCGGTTGAGGAGATTGACGAATTCGATGATGATGTTTCACACTTGGTTCGACCAGATATTGAATGGACACGTGTTGAGGCAGCAAAGAGAAAAAAGAAAAAAACTTGAACATTATGCCATTTACTGCATGTGTACAAATACATTAATTAATTTCTATTATAATTCATCATGATCTATACTATATTTAATTTGTTATGTTGATTGCTATATATATATATATATATATTGAATATTAAATTTGAATCAGGACACGTGTTTGCGTAATTTTTTGTATACAACACAGTGGTATGTGGCCGTCGGAATGTGGTGACAAATTTTCAAAATTTTTGAAAGATTACACGACGGAGCATATTATAACCGTCGTGTAAACAGGGGTATTACACGACGGGCCCTTGGGCCCGTCGTGCAAGGGAGTAGATTATACGACGGGCCCAAGAGCCCATCGTGTAAGCCACCAAGGGACCGTGGCTTACACGACGGGCCCTTGCGCCCGTCGTGTAAGCCACCGACCCTCGGTGGCTTACACGACGGGCCCAAGGGCCCGTCGTTTAAGCTACCCCCCTCGGGGGTAGTTTGCACGACGGGCCCTTGGGCCCGTCGTCTAAGCTACCCCCCCGAGGGGGCCCCGAGGGGGTAGCTTGCACGACGGGCCCTTGGGGGCCCGTCGTCTAAGCTACCCCCCCGAGAGGGTAGCTGCCACCCCGAGGAAGTAGCTTGCACGACGGGCCCTTGGGCCCGTCGTGTAAGCCACCCCCGTCGTCTAAGCTACCCCGAGGGGGGTAGCTTACACGACGGGTAGTCCGCGGACCCGTCGTGTAATTCTTAAAAATTTTCAAAATTTTTAACTTTGGGTTTTTGAAATCCGCGCGCAAACCCATTACTTAAATACAACTTCCTAAATTTCTCAAACCCATTACCTTTTCTATCTACATACCTTCTCATTTCTCTTCACATTCTCTAAATTTCTCAAGTGCCCACTTCCTCCTCCAAGCCGCCACCAACTCCGTCATTGCCGCGCCGATTCATTGGTGTTGGAGTTTCTATTCATCTTCCAAGAAAATTAAGGTAACTACATATAAAACTTAAAATAAATTTGGGATTTTGTCTTGTTGTTTGTCACTAAATTTCAATTTTTTAGCATAAGTGTTTTAGTTCATAATGATGCTCTTTGTAGATTAATGGTTTGTGAATGGTTTTTACACTTTACATACACATGAATTTTTCCCGCCCACAATATGCTCGAGGAAATGTCAACTTGAGTTTTTTGAGGAATAATATAGAAGCAATCACATATATTTATGTATAAAAACATAAACATGAATTTTTCGAGTGTTATTTTTGTCCTAGGGCAGCGTTATGCACTTATGCTTTTATTTCGAGTTTTTTTTTTTTTGTCATTTTTTGGTCCTAATTCATGTGGGACGCCAGGCGCCCGTGTGTGGCGCCAGGCGTCCCCCGTCTGGGGCGCCAGGCGCCCCCCGTCTGGCGCCCGTCTGGGGCGCCATGCGCACTTCGTCTGGCGCCCGTCTGGGGCGCCAGGCGCAGTTCTGGGGCACCAGGCGCCCCCCGTCTGGGGCGCCAGGCGCCCCCCGTTTGGCGCCCGTCTGGGCGCCAGGCGCCCCCCGTCTGGCGCCCGTCTGGGGCGCCAGGCGCACTTCTGGGGCGCCAGGCGCCCCCCGTCTGGCGCCAGGCGCCCCTATGGCCCGCATTTAAAAAAAACAATTAAAACGTTTGTTATATTTTCCACTATATTTTATTTGTGCCAATATAATTACAGTTAAATTTTAAAAAAAAAAAAGGAAGAAAAAAGTTCGAATACCCATTAACGTAATTTTTTTTTTTTGCCAATAAATGTAGGTGAACCACAACAATGGAACATTCCAAAAAGGGACGAGCACGAAGGAGAAACCCGATGGATCCCACTGTCGAGGGCAAGCGAAGGGCAACAATAATGAAACGTGTCCATATGGCAAGGAAAAGAGGTGAACGAATTCAAGTCACGTTTGACGAGAAAGGACAACCGGAAGGGAAGCACGGTGACGAATTAATGAGCTGGATTGGCGTGCTCGCTAGAGAGCACGTTCCAATATGGATTCAAGATTGGAGATCTCGTGATTTAGACGGATTGAAAGAAATTATTTGGAAAGAAACTGTTACTTCTTTCACCGTGGAAGAAAGCTTTCGGAACACTTGTTTAAAATCATGTGGTGAGGCTGCAAGGAATTTTCGGTACGATCTGTACAAGACATTTGTCGAGGAATTTATAAATGAAGAAAGTGTGTGGACACGGCCGAAAAAAGTTATTGACAACTACCCCAATATTGAAGAAGAGGATTGGATGAAATTCGTTCAGTATAGAACGTCCTCGCAATTCCAACAACTATCTGATCGTGGAAGCGAAATAAGGACAAACAACGAATACTCATCAAGAGGAGGCCGAGACGGATATAGGAAGCTCGACCAGGAAATTGTATGTCAATAAATTTTTTTTTGTACTAAATCGTATCCCAGTTAGACTAACGATGTCAATTACAGTTTAAGAAGAATAAGAAATGGGAGAAAAGAGATGGTTTGTGGCTTGAGCAACAGACGTGACCTGATGGAGAGTTGAAAAACCCAGCATGTAAAAATGCTAGCGAGTTGATAGTAAGTTTACTAACTAACAATGATTTCTTCATCACAACTATACGTACTTACAACCCTTTTGCTTAAATGATTTCTGTTAATAATCTTGTAGGTGGAGTACAACACACAG
Source organism: Ficus carica (assembly GCA_009761775.1). Taxonomy (NCBI): domain Eukaryota; kingdom Viridiplantae; phylum Streptophyta; class Magnoliopsida; order Rosales; family Moraceae; genus Ficus; species Ficus carica. The sequence goes on along the minus strand of CM019748.1, from coordinate 18,453,318 downwards.
GAGAGCCAAGGCACTTTCGAGTCAATTGGCACTAATGATGTATTGTCGCATGCATTATCTAGACCTGAACACAAAGGCCGTGTCCGTGGCCAATCAAAGTTCGTAAAGCCGTCTCAGTACTTTAACCTAAGTCGCAGTTCGAACAAAGACAATGAAGTACAATCAATGAGACGTGAAATAGAGGAATTAAAGGCGTTAGTGCGTGGTCTATGTGCGAACAGAGATGTGGAGCCGTCGGTTGATCCCAAGAATGTGCCAACCGTTGACCAACACAACAGCTTTAAGGCTAGTTGCTCTGCACAAGAAAAACAAGATGGAGTTGCTGAGCCGCCAACCATGCCGGTCGACAGTCAGGAGTGTAAGCTCTATATCTTCGATGAAGTTCAGGGTGGACAGTTGCTTGTTGCGTTTGGAAGAGTATGGTGGGAGAGCCTCCCCACCGATACGGTGCATGGGATTCCACTGGGGGAAGGGAACGTGCGAGTTTCAATCAACGTGCCCAAATTAAAAAAATCAGCATTACCTATACCGACGTACGACGCAACCACTGTGGAGGATGCTGTTAATGGGTTTGTTGCTTGGCCTAAAAGTTTAGTTGAGCTCGACATAAGTATGAACAAGGCGAGTCGAGGGCCTAGTCACGTTCCCGACCCAGCAGCTGGCAACAAAAAACGACAAAAAAAGGCTGGAAATAAAACGATCGACTCTCGAACTGAGGTACAACAAGGTGCGCAAGAACAAAAACTGGTGTTCGACTTTATTAACATGAACAGGGCGATGAAGCCTTTGGCTTATTATGCACATTATTCCATGCGTCAAGGTAATCAGATTGAGGTCCCAATACCATACACGATTATGGGTTTTGATATGCCTGTCTTTCTGAGCTTTGAAGATATATATGAGTTCATTAATTTACAAGAAATCAGTGCGAATTGTATATTAGTCTACATGAGGTACGACATTTTTTATCTTAAATTTTCTTTTTATCTGGAAAATCTTATATATTTCATGTAGAGTAACATTTTTGATACGGTTATGCAGATATTTGGAGGAACTTTGTAGAATTAACGGGCAAGCAGAGAAGTTTGTGTTTGTGTCTCCAAGCTTGATCTCACCGGTGAGAACAGATACTGAAGATGCTGGAAGGAGAGAGCGAGCCGACAATCTTCTAAGCTTTTTGCGTGACGCACCCAAAGAACGGCTTTATCTTGTGCCACATAACAGAGGGAGACATTGGGTTTTGGGTGTCATTGACCCATGGGAGGACCTCGTCCTTTATTTTGATCCTCTTCGGGAGAAGAAGCGCGACGATTTTACTGAGCTAATGAACATGTAAGTTAATTTGAATATGTTATTTTTTTTAATCTTAATTATATGCATCTTAATTAGTTTGAATTTTACCAATTTGCTAGGGCCCTCGCGGATTGGAAGATTACTACCGGAGAAGGGATTAGAAGGAGACGAGACTGTAAAACCAAATTCTCGAACCGTCCCTGTCCTCTCCAAGAGGGAAGTGTTGAATGTGGTTATTTTATTTTAGGTTTTATGAGGGATATAGTGTTGAATGGAATTGACGCACTTGAAAGTAAACAATTTTATACTTCTGAGGATTTGGATCTGATTAGGAGAGAATGGTCTGAACATGTAATGGAATTCGTTAATTATGATGTATAAACTTGTAATGTAATTCGAGTGTATTTTTAGTTTGATTAATGAAGTTAATATCTTGAATCGTGTATTGGATAACATACAGATTAGGCCACCTGTGAAAAAAAAAAAAAAACCCCAAATTTTTTTAAAATTATAAATTACATCTAAACAGATTACACGACGGTTCCGAGCCGGAACCGTCGTGTAATATAATAGATTACACGACGGTTCCATCCGGAACCGTCGTGTAATCCACTGTGTAATCCAGTGGATTACACGACGGTTCCGGTCGGAACCGTCGTGTAATCCAAGGCCTTTTCTTCCATTTTATCGGGATTACATGACGGTTTTGAAACCGTCGTGTAAAGCTTAGATACGACGACGGTATTTAAAACCGTCGTGTTATCTTCCACGACGCTGGATTACACGACGGTTAAGGAACCGTCGTGAAAACTTTACACGACGGGTAAAACCCGTCGTGTAATCCCTCTTTTCTAGTAGTGTTTCCAATTAGGATTGTTTTTCTTCTAAGGATATATCATCGAAACATATATTGTCTTTACCAAACAATATGATCTCCCAAAGTATAACTTTTTAGTCATTAAAGAAGGAGAAGGAGAAGGAGAAAGAGAAGCGTTGTTTTGTTCCCGAGCAAATTCAATTGTTAAAGTTTTTGGAGAAATTAAAAAGTGATCTACTTAATGCTGATTTATAAATTCGTTTGTATAAACATGTTTTGTTAATTAAAAATTATTATTAAATTTTAACTGATTAGTTTAAGAGAAAGGAATATTTATGGGAATTTGATTTAGCAATTAATGTGATATGCATTAATAAAGAGAAATATAATTACAAAACATCAATATTCTGAAAGTCAATTTTTAGTTGGATATTTGTACCACGTCAACATACCTACGTAGTACGCCCAATTTTTTGAATAATTATACATAAATAGAAAGCCAAACTGTATTTCTACAGATAAAGGAGAATCAAAATCCTTTTATGTTCCTGGTGGGTGGGCCGTGGGAATTTTCAAAAAAGCAAAACAAAATGATGATCTGGCAAAGTATTATAAATTTGACAATGATTATGCAATTTACATCTAGTGGCGGAGCTAGACATATATATGAGTGGAAGGGTATAGTAATTTTTTTTTGAAAGAAAAGATTAATAACATCAAAGTATAAAAATTAAATGGTAAAATTTTAGTGGGGACTATTAAGAAATTTTAATTTTTAGTGGGATAAAGCTAAAAAATCATAAATTTTTTGAAGTAAAATTAATTTTAATAGGGGTTATATGCCTCTGTCACTGTTTACATCCCTCTAATTATATTGTTAATTATAAAGTTGTATATGCAAGCATATGCAAGGGTAGACCTACATTGTGTTGAGTAGTGTCTGTCGCCCCTATCGAATTTTTCTTATTTTAAAATTTAATCTAAAATGTTTTGTAATTTTTCCATTATGCCCACATTCAAAACTAATTATCTTATGTATGCTTATATTAAAAACTCTCATCTTTTACCTATAAGCTCATCGGTCATATACATCGAACAAAAAATTTTCGGTCGTATTAAAAATAAGTTGTGATACAGGATTTGATTTTAATATACCTCACTAAACAAGAAGACTAGCTTCGGTGCTGCACATACGTACACAATTTGAATCATATTTTGTTGATAACTTTGTAAACTAATGAAACAGCTAACTGAACAGGAAAAGCAGGCCAAAGCTGACATGGACAATTCTTTTTCAGGCATTTCTATGTGGGTTATTCGGGTAAGTAGCAACATAGATGATTTTATTTCTTTTATTTTCATAAATCTACTATATAGAGAATATATTAGACAAAAATAATTAAAATATATACTATTTATGGCGTTTCACTACTACAATAAGCATACATAACGGCAACATATATAGCGACGACTTATGTTGTTGCCAAAGAAGACGTATCAGCAACAATTTGTGTTGTCGTCACTAAAATTAGAATTAACAACGGGTATGTAGCGACGACATATTAGTGACAACGATTTATGTGAATTTTGGGATGTTTAGCGACGACATATAATAGTCTTTTTCCTGTAGTGTTTTTGAATTTGTAAAGTTGTGGCAATTAGAATATAAGTCAAATAGAATTATAAAAATAAAAAAAAATAAAAAAAAGGAGTGAAATAATGTCATGAAACACAACCTCTATTAATAGAAGTCAATTTTAGCCAACTATATCATGAAACGCAATTTCTATTAATGTCATCCATGACAACTGTATGTATTTCACTCTTAAATGCACGAAGTGTGGTATTGTTTCCTACACTTTGCCAATTCAGTGGCTCATATCTCAACTAATGTTTCTAATATAAATTCTTGTTTCTGGTTGTTGGATTGTTTACCCAAGTTTTTGGGTCCTTTTCTCAAATAAATTTACCTCCGAATTTCCTTTTTTTTTTTTTTTTAAGTTTTATAATAAAAAAAGGGTGAATTACTGTAAGAAATGAACGTTAGCCAATAAATTGTGTATAAAACCTGAATAACCAGTGTCATTGTCAACAATTACTGCAGGGGATCACTGTACAAAATTTATATCTGCAAGGCTTAATTTTAACATCGGCAACAATTGCATCGGCCATGATCAACTTGATTCCAACTATAACATTCATTTTAGCCGTCTTATTCAGGTACACACATATTTCCCTCACTATCTCCCATATATATGTGTGTGTGCATTTTTTTTTATACAAAATTATTGCTAATTTACTATGTGCTATTAAAAATAAATGTGATTTATGTATTATATAGATCTTTATATATAAATTTCAGGTTAGAGAAGCTGAATTTTGAAAACTCGGGAGGGAAGGCTAAGATATTGGGATCACTACTGGGAATAGGTGGAGCACTGGTTCTAACCTTCTACAAAGGTGTAGAAATTGACATTCGGTCAATACACGTTGACTTTTTGCATCGAGATCGTCAGCATGAAACTAGCAACGTGGTGTCGTCACATGCAGAGTCTGGCAGTCATCTCTTAGGCTGCTTATTAGCTGCCAGCGGTTATGCGTGTCTCTCTTTATGGTTCATCATTCAGGTTATTTTGTATATCTTCTACTCGTTAATTAAAAATAATTTACAACATATGGGACATTTCTTTTCTTTTCTTTTTTTTTTCGTGTGCTCCTACAGAAATTAAGTCAAGTGGCATGACTAAGAGTTTTATGAGACAATGAATAGAATTTCCGTACTTTTTTTTTTTTTCAGGCTAAAAGGAGTGAGAAATATCCGTGCTATTACTCAAGCTCAGCTATTATGTCAATAATGGCCTCCATTCAGGCAGCAATTTTTGCCCTCTGCACGGAGAGGGACTGGAGCCAGTGGAGGCTTGGTTGGAATATTAGGCTTCTCGCTGTGGTATACTTGGTAAGCCTCTGAAATTGTGTCACACGTACAGACTTCATATACACGAGTCGATATCTATTTTCCAGATTTTCTGAAAAATGAGACGTACAGCAGATTTGGAGTGCTCTATATACACCTGTATACCGTATACGTACCTATATATATATGTGTATTCAGAAGATTAATTTACATACTAATTGATCTCTCAACTGTTCCTAACCATTAACGGAAAATGTCAGGGTGATGCATGTGTCTGCTCATTATATTTATAAATATATACACCCTATATATATAGTTATTTCAGAAACTTAATCTACCTTATTAAAAGATGAAATTTACATGTGCTCAAGAAAGGTCCAGTGTTCGTGTCTGTTTTCAGCCCTCTCTCGCTGGTTCTTGTAGCTTTTGCTGGGTCTCTGCTGCTAAACGAGAAGTTACACCTGGGAAGTTATATATATATATATATGTATGTATGTATGTATGTATGTTTAAGGTATATACACGCATCTAACACATAAACATTTATTTCTACACACATATAACATCTCTTTAAAATCTTTTTCCTCATTATGTAAGGGTTATTCGAATTTGATTTATGGACTTAATTAGAGGCTAATATATGTAGCAACAGATCTTTAATATTCAATTACGTGTAGCTCGTATACTATTTCACCAATAAATTGTTATCACATCCAGTTGTAGAAGAGCTACATTCAAATCAATGAGAGGTCAAGCGCCCCCACTTCCATTTTTCAAATTGGATTTTCAATCTTGAATTTTTGTAAAAATTTTTAATGTGCCTCTATTTTACAAGAAAAATTACAACTGTACTCCCATTTAAATTTTGAGACTTTCATTTTTACTTCTAAAATTTTTATAGAATTTAGTTATATGTCCATTTTATTGGAAAAAAAAAATTTGCACACATTCAATTATTAAAATACATAATTACGTCTTTCTTTTAAAAATACAGAAATATATATCTTTATTTTTTTATAGAGCGCCCGCTAAAACCATTTTCTGACTCCTCTATATTGATCACCATTCGCCTTACGCAAATGTATTGTATATTATTTATAGCACTCCTGCTAACCATTTTCTGACTCCGCTGCTGATCACCATTCACAACGTGATCAAAATGTGATTTTATATTGACAGTGCATTAGCAGCAGTGCCGATTGTGGTGGGGTTGTATCTTGTGCTGTGGCGAAAAGGACAAGAGATGAATAAGATAAATCAGTCATTATCACCTAATTCAGAGAGCTTTGGAAATTAACCGGAGTCGGTTCACATTGTTGTAACTTCCACTGCAGACAACACCATAACTTGGAGCAGAAGCAATAGCATTAACATGAGTGGTCGTGTCACAAAATTTACTCCTGATCATGCAATGGACAATATCGTTGTAGAAAAGGAAAATGCTCAAGATAATTAATAATTCTTACACGACATTAGTTATGTTCATCTTCGATTTGTTGTATATATATAAATATATATATAGATCTCAACAGCAGACTTCCCGAATTCAAACTGCGTAAAAGTTTAGCCGTTCTTTCACATGTATATCTTCAAAACTCTCTCTCTCTCAGATATTCGAACTCTTCACTAAAACTCAGAGATCCGAAACTCTTCACCTTTCTAGTGAAGTTAGATGCGGAATTACAGCTAAATTATACATGCAACATAGACCGAATGATCAGTTATTAAATTTAGGCATTGATATGAAAGATGTTAAAATTGAATTAATAACATTTCTTACTATATAATCTCATTTTAGGATAAATTGGTTTGTTGGTTTTTAAACTTTTATATTTGTAGCATTTTAGTCCCTGTTGTGTTTCTAAGACGAAATCAAATGATGCTAAAGTCTTAAAAATATTTTAATTAAGTCCTTCTCGTTAACTTATATATGAAACAGATTAAGTGAATAACATATGCATATGATATATGAGGACGTTTTGGTAAATTTGATATGTGTGTTCATCTTCGATTTATTGTAAACATTATAAATAAATTTTGATATATATAGTATTTGATGCAGCATAAAAATTAGATAATTAAAAGTGATGATAGTCTGGTATTTTATAGAAAAAAGAAAAAAAAAATCAACGAATTTGTGTTATTTATGCTTCTGTTACACATCACTATTGCAAGTAAAAGTGCACTCCTTTTACAAATATCCAAATATCTCTCTCATTGGTCTAATAATCTGTTATTCAGATTAGGCATCCTGATAAGAAAGATGCGTAGAAAGACTGTATTTAAATAGAATTATACGAGTTTAATTATAAGAACACTTCTTAATATATAAATCATTTATTATAAACTGCTCAGAATTGTTTGCGTAAATATATGTCTTTATCTATTGTCCATACATTCATCTCTATAATGATTAAAAAGAAAATCAATAAAGAATCTTATAATAAGAAAATCACAAACCAAATTAGAATAACCATATCATTTCCATTTAATATGTATAAATTCAAATTTAGGGTTCAGAATTATTATTATTGTTTATTTTTTAGAGAGTCCAGGAGTTATTATAGAATCAGATATTTAACCAAATAGACAGAGATCCAAAAAAAAAAAAAAAAAACACACACACACACACACACACAAACACACAGTATCATAAATCTCTAACATGCGAAATATGGTCATTATTATAAATATTACAATTATGAATGATGCGCAACATCATAAACGATATTCATCAAAAAATGTCTTTTCTTGAAATGCTGTAACTTTTACAATAAATATATATATATGTCAGCCAATAGATATAACTATTATATATATCACGGCACGTACGCAAATACGTCCTTATAATTTTAAAACAAGTAATGCATAACATCAAAACAATATAATGGATATATACCAGCAATCTTTTGGGAGACGAAAGTGTCCTCACACTACTTTACGTAAAGACTTATTGATTTGTTAACAAAAGAGAGAGAACAATAAATTAGAATAAAGCATGAATAATCTTAAAAAACTGCAGACAGAAGCCCAAAGACAAATATCAAAAGAGCAATTACCAAACAATCCCAAAAGACATGAAATAAAAATATCCTCGGCAAATGAGACAACTACTACAAACAATAGAGCTCAAGCGAAATCTCTGACTTTAATACATACGATCCAAGTAATAACACAACAAAATATAATACAACAACAGGCCGAGCATATAAAAAACTGATTACTAGTACTAATCATCCTGGTCTTCATGTCCAAAGGGAATGGAGTTTAGAAGCAATAAAGAGGCACAATCTTTTGTTTTGCACTGGTATTGAATCCCAAACCCATCTCTTCCATCGTAAAACCACATTGTCATCCTAGCAAGATTGGTACAAATGTCCATGAACGTATGAGAGAAGGTAGAATTTTCAACTCGATCTTTATTCATTTGCTTCCATGTCTCATCGATAACGAACTTTATATGTTGACGAGCTTCAGCGTCAGAAGCACCAAATTCATTCATGTAGCAGTGAATTGATGTAGGAACGTTGCCCTTTTCCAATTCGAACTGAAAAATAGGGAGGAAAAAAATTAGAAGCTGTATAAGCGCTATAAAAAACAGGGTTCTAGTTGAGTAATATTCATGGTTCTACTTGGATCATATGAAGAGAATGGTCTACACCAAGATAAATCTATGTTTGGTGAACAAAAACTAAACTTTATGTTAACTTAAGCTTTATTTGGGGTTTTAGTTTAACTCAAACTAAATTGTAAATTTTCATCTCATTTTTTGTTTTTTTTTCTAAAAAGTCAACAAAATTTATAACTAGTTTTTGAAAAGTTAACCAACTTCAACTTAAAAATTTCATCTCCAACCAGCGAACCAAATACAAACTTAATGAAGAAGATTGAATCTCCCAAGAGGAGTTTGAAAAATGCTCGGGGACATCAGCGGTGCTAACACCCAGTTAAAATAAGTTAGATTCCATCTGTTAACTTTAAATTATGGGATCCACCTTTTATATTAGTGGGTAACAATGACAGAGGGAAGGGGGGCCCATTAGATCTTGTCTTTTCTTTTCCTTTTTTTTATTTTAATATAGTATTTTTTTTTAATATAGTAGATATGTGTATAAATTAGTGTTGGTCCCCTTAAATTAATAGTTCTCTATATTTTGTTGGGCAAAAAATTTAGATTTTATGAAATAAAATAGTAAAAATAAATTCATAAAGCTAGTGACTTAATCTAAAATCTAAATCTGAACTACAATTTTAACAGCTCAAGTATTTTAAAAGACTAGCACATCATACAAAGTAATATTTTGTCTCTACATCAACTAAAAGCTTCGAAAGGAAGCCAACTTTTCACTTTCCCATTCTACCATTCCCAAACCAATTTCCAGAGACATAATATGAATCTTGGTTTTTTGTCAAGGTTCAAAGAAGTTTGGAATTTACTCTATTATTCAAGGTGAGATTTTACTTTTTCTTCTCCTTTTCTTTCTTCCCTTTATAATTTTTTTCCCTTCTGATTTAATGTCTAATTTATGTATTCTAGTTCCTTCATTTTTCATGTTGGGTTTAGGAAATTTAATTGTATAACTTAATTTATGTTTTCTAGTTCCTTAATTTTCATGTTGGGTTTAGGAAAGATGCAGTGGAAACGATATGATATAAGCTGTTATAAATATACGTGAAGATTTAAAACAATGAAATAGTTAAGTCAAGAAAAAAAAATGAGGAAATAAATTTTGATGGTTTTGAACAATGATTGGTTTAAATTTGAGGAAAAAGAAAATAGAGAAATAATTAATTTTTCAAAAGATTGAAATGATTCCTTACAGGTGATACATTGTACTTGGAGTTTTAAGATGTTGAATTTGAATGGTTATGATATAATGAAAACATGAAGATCAACACTTTAATTTCAGGTTTTTTCTTGTATTATTTTTATTTCTAATACATATAATTAACAGTGGTATGTTTTCTTATTTAGATATAATATTGATGTGTTCATATGTTGATATGTCATGAATTTAGTAAACAAAAATTGTTTCATATATATATATATATATATAATAATCTTGATTAAAAAAATTTTTTACCCCCCATTAATAAATACTGGGCTCTGTCACTGATGTGTAGTGTCCTAAAAAAGATTATGTAAATGGAGCGTGCTTACTGGCAATGTGGATAGGTCATTTGTAAGCCGACCAATAATTGACGCTTGGCGGATTATGCTTGGATATTGTTCCATCACCTTCATGGCCTCTTCCGTTACATGATTTGTCACACAAACATAAGCAATCACCAGGACAATGGGTGCTGCAATGGAAAGCCATCCGTTCTCTAAATATTCTTCGAAGGTTGGTGTGTTTCCACCATAGTACCACCTTGCCTCTTTTAAATAACATCCACAAAGATCTGACCACTGAGCATGTTTGATTGAAGAGTACTTAATTATAATTTCTTTTTATTAAATAGAAGATAAACAATAAAGTTTAATAAAAAGGAACAAGAAGAGTACCAATTTTTTCAGGTATTTAATGACGTGGAACCTTTTTTCTTTTACAACATCATAGGCCAATTGGTTCGTGGTGTTGTATACGGCAAGGAAGCTTATTTTCATTGTGTCTGATAATGCATCCATTGCATTTATGTCCCAACTGCAATGCACATATATATATATATATGTATATGTATATATATAAGGATTACTAGCTTCAGATTGAATTAAACTTGTATAAAAATCAAAATCCACATTTTTATTTATCACTTCAAAGCACACAAGTCAAACTGATGTACTGGGATAGAGGTAAAAGAGAGAATGAATTGAGAGAGAGAATAGAATCAAGAGAGCAAATTGAACCACTAGAGATAGAAAGGAGAGCAGGATGGGAATTTAGAAGGAGAAGAAGAACACAAGAGCGGACTAGAAATCTCAATATCCATTAATCATCCAAAACAGGATGAGAATAAAAATTAGTAACGTTTTTATAGATCTTTGCAAAATATATATATATATATATATATATATATATTGTGTAAACCAACAAAAGATAAGCTTAACTTAAAATATTCTTACTAATCTTTAGATGTAAGTATAAATCGACATTCATAATTAGATGCTAAACGTGAAATATATGGTAATAAGTACTAATTTTAAAATCAAATTAGATTGATCGTCACAAACCTTTGAAAAGCATGTGTAAACCGCTCGAGTTCATCTAAGGTACCATAGGAATCATATGTGTCATCAACTACTGTCAACAGCAAAAATATTTTGGTTGAAATGTCTCTACAATATCCATATTGGGGTTCAGATACCATTCCCACGTTCCATAAGACATTCTCCACCAGCCTATCTCTGCAAAATTTCATTTCTTTTCCAAGCCCGCTGTGCCTCCACCACCTGATCATACACACACACACACACACACGTGTATATATAAATATTAGTGAAAAAAAAAGGGAAAGAATGCAAGACCGTCAGCAATTCTTTTACTTGCCTGATTAAACTTCCCAAAAATAAGGGGGGGAAAAACTACTTAAGTGAATGCTGCATACATATACATATATGGAAAGATCTTATACGTGGTACCGGATACTATCCAGTACTTGTAACTTTATATTTAAAAACTTATAACAACTAGTTGATTTACTTGTATTTCCTATTTAAAATCTTGTCACGTGATACTATTTAGATATTGGTGCAGAGCATATGCATAACTAAAAAAAATTAAATTATAATAACCTAGTTGATACAATATATTACAAAATTGTTACAAATAGCGCATAAAGAGAGTGCCAAATAAAAGTCCCTACCTATATATATATAAACAAAGCAATTAACATATATCAAACAATGTTAGTTAGGGACACCAACTCCAATTTCAATTTTGTAATATCAACCTACATGTTATATGAATCGTCATTTTGTTTATCGATAAGTTTTTAAACTACTGTCACGTCAATTTAAATAAAAAAAATTAAATATCTACAAACGAAAAAAAAAATCACCTAATACCACAGATATTTTATGTCAATTTTTATCTCAAGTTCAATATAATACCTTAATATATATACAGAGAATATGATATTTAAAGTTAATAACTTCTGAGTTTAATATGAAACTCTTTAAGATGAGAGATCAACTATTACTTACCTGTACAATTCCTTCAATTCTTGCTGGTGCGTTGATTGCACAATGTTGAAATCTAATATAGCAAGCTCAAGAAAAGTAGGATTCAAATCAATATGTTTGTTCCTGCATAAATCAATAAACCACCGGGCCTCCACCCTAGGCACTCTCCATTGTACTGGAACCTCCAATGCATGGCCCACTAATGTAGACAGATAATTTTCTTCTTTGTTATTACTGACAAAATCTTTGAGATGTTTTGAGGTGAAATTTCTTGCTTCCTCCAAAATAGTTTCCCCTGGTATCAAAAGGAAGGACGCTTCATAGAGTGACAAAATTCCCTGTATGTCATTACTTAGAGATTCCTTGAATTTTTTTGTTTCATCCTTGAAAACATCGAAAATCTCTGTCATCAAATGCATTAAAATTCCACATTAGTAATATGAACTTTGCATTTAGCTCCTTTCTAGCTCTTTTTTTTTTTTTTTTTTTTTTTGATAAATTGCTCGTTTGATTGCTAAACCTTTTATGAAGTTTTAATTTGGTCCCTAACTTTTGTTTCCTCTAAAAGGTCCCTAAACTCTTTAAAATAGTGTAAAATAATAATTCTTTTTGTTAAAATATTTATTATATTATGTCACGTTTATATTTTTCGCTAAGAAAACAGTCCTCTTTAAATTATGTCACGTTAATCACATGTGATTACTATATCTAAAGATAATTCAAATTAAAATGCATAATTCCAACTTATATGTGTCATACACGTGATTTATTTTATCCACTTTTTAACCTCGATCGAGTTGCACCCTTTTACAAAGTTTAGTGACCTTTCAACTACCAAAAAAAAAAAAAAAAAAAAAAAAGGTCATGAACCAAACCACAACTTCATAAAAAGGTTAAAGACCAAAGGAGCAATTAATAACCCAACTTGGTTTGAAAGAAAAAAATGAGGGATGACCTATATTACCTTGAGGAACCCAATATTCGTGCTGTCGTAGAAGTCTAAATTTGAGAGATGTAGCATGTAAGTTGTCCTTCCACGTATCCTTTCCAAAATCAGAACTGTGTATACCCTTCAATAAATTATTTATTTCTTCCTCAAAGTGATATGATAATCCAAGCCTTTGCAGCATATCGATCTGTTCAAGCTTGGCCAAAGGATCCATGTCTTGGTCAAGCACTATCCTAACGTCATCCTTCAACTGGTTACTGTGACGACCCGCCTTGCACAGGCCGTCACTTGACTTAACTTACTTGAACTTAAACTTGTTTTATCCCATTTTTAATCATGAAAATAGTGGGGATTTTTTTTTTTTTTTTTAATAGCGGAAGCATTATACTTAGAAAATATTTACATACACTCATACGTAGATAAAATAACTGTCTGTTTTCTCAAAATAGATTTATTAATGAAATCTTTCTGAGTTGCGAACCCCAACCCGTTCATCATTTCACAGCCACCGGCTTCACCCTCCACCATGCAGTTAATTCAAAATAGGCTGTTTACCTACAGCATAAACTTCAAACAATGAGCGAAAGCTCAGCAAGTACAACTCCTATACCGCGAATCAATTAAATGAAACTTACATAACCTTTTTCATGGCATCTTAAACATGAAATCATAAACATGGCATCATATCATCGATTTCTTCATATTAAACATGATATTCTATCGTGAAATGCATGAACCGTTTATGTCCAGTTATGCTTGCTTTCTTCTATCACACTTTATCTTGTTAATTTTACTTGTGGGCCCGTTAACTTGATGTGCACGTACCCGGCGCGCAACTTGAGGAGATTTCCCAAGTTTTCGACCCGATCGTCATCAGGGGGCACGACACTGGCTCTTGTGGCCTTTTCTCAAACATTCTGTTTGTATGTCTTTCTTGACATCTTTCCACTTGATAGATTAGTGAGCATACTTATATGATGTCTCCTAATCTCATGTTCTATCAATGCATGAACAGGCGTACTTTTTCATGTAAGCATAATCACAATACTTGAAACATATTTTTAAAAGCATGGCATTAGCATTTGAAACATTCATCATACAGTAAACATATTGCAACCATCAAGCAAATCATCAAATAACACTTAAACAGTGTAAAGCAAACATGTTAGGTAAACATACAACTCTAGCCTATGCTGTAGGCGGCGTTGTACTTACCTTGTCTTCGTTGTTCGCGTGATCGAATTTCCTTTCCAGAGCACGCTCGCAGGTCACCTCCTGCCCATGGACGTTTACACGTAAGGTCTCTATTCTAGGATCGTTTAATGTCGGATTAAACCAACATATATATATTTCGGTTATATGTCCCTCTACTAATCACATGTGAAGGGGTCACACGGCGTAACCCACAACAGAAATATTAATTAAGGGTTCATGTAGAGAATCATAATCTTAACTTAAACCTTAATCCGCAAGGTTAACTCTGGGCTTGGGCAAGGCCCTAGTAACTCGGAATAATTTTCCGGCTACTAACGCAGTATCTTACTCATTTTAATCTTGAAAACCTTGAACTTGTTTAAAAATATCATTTTCTTGTTTATTTAAGTAAGTTTGGTGAATAGCACCCAAACTTGTCTTGAAAATTACAAAATACTTGAAAATATTTCTATAAAACATTTGGGGATCGAAAACCGCCTTTGGAACGGTTTTCGGGTTTGAAAATGATGTTTGAAAGTTAGAAAAACGTTTTTCCTAGTCATTGGTCTAGAAAATCCCGTGCATGAGATTTTGCTCACTGCACGGCTTTTGTTTGAAAATTCATAACTTAAAATATAAAATGAATTTGGAAACGCTTTCTTCACGAAAGTTGTAGCTAACAAAAATATCTAAAACTTTCATGTTTTGAACATTTTCTAATTCTGGCTCAATTGATACCAGTTTTTGTTTGAACACATGTGAATCGTTGGAACTTGGTCACCCTGACCAGTTCTCGGTTTTTATAAAAAAACAAAGGCCATTGGAGCCTTATTTTTGAAATCTGTCCGCGTTGTCCCCTAGGAAACACCCTAATGAACAACTTTCGTGTTTTAAGTTTTTACCCATTCGGCCTCTAAGGACCTGTAAATCCCACTTTTCCGAGCTGCCGGGTGTTGGACCCGAGAGCAGTTTTGGTGTTAGTCCAAATTTTACGTCCCTATGCGTTGCTCTAGCTCGACCGCCCAATGCGGGACCTACTAACACATACACGTCCTCTAACGTCCCTCATACACATAATATCTTAAATCCCGTGTTTTCGGATTCAACTCAAGGCCGAGACCCCTTGGTCCACGGTTTTGAGAGAAACATACATACAACAAAACTCAACCATATCATCATACAAACCCTAGAACATGCATCTAGAATTTTTGATAAACATATTAGGGACATACAACCCTTAAATAAAAACCCTAGCATGCATCTCTAGCACACAAAAATCATAGAGCATAATACCAACCAAACATGCAAAATAATCACCTCAAAAACCTAAATCAAGCATAAAAATATAACCTAAGCTATTTAGGGCTAAAACCGAAAATTATGAGCTTAAGCTCTTACAACTTTTGTGCTTGAAATACAAGGTAAAACCCTTGAGAAAAATGAACCAAAAATTTGAACCAAGAACTAGTGTAAAGTTCGGATTTTTACCTCAAAAAATCCGGGGTGTCACTAGCTTGATCCTAGTCGAAAACTAGCCTCCAAAGTGCACGGTTTTGACCTCAAAAATGGTCACAAAAATTTATTAACTTCCATCCCCAACCAACCTTGGCAAAAGAAAAGAAAATGACCAAAAATCTTACCTTAAAATCCGTGGATCTCCTTGAGAACCAACTCACAAAATGGTTGGTTTTTCTTGGCTCTAGATCACACCTTCACTCAACCCTTGATTCTAGCCAAACCCGAAAATTTTTTTCTTGGATTCTCTTAGCTCCCAAACACTCGGCAAGATGGGGAAGAGAGGGGAAAATTTTTGAACAAATCCCTCCCTTGAACTCACAAGAAAACCAAAGGCTTAGGGGGTTTCTTCACCAAAATTTTTGGCTTAACTCCCTTGATCTCTCTCTCTCTCTCTCTTCTCTCTCTCTCTCTCGGATTTTTTTGGAGGAGATATGCCAATGGAATGGCTGATAATGGGTTAATGGCTGCTGTCTTTTTGGGGTTTGAAATCCCTAGGAATAGTGCCTCTAGCTAGGGGAAATCCTAGCTTTCTTTTCCAAGGTAAATTTGCATCCAATCTTGGTATTTGGTCCTCACTTTTTGCAAACCATTGCCCAAAGGGGCTTGGAGTGGCCGGCCATGAGGGGGAGAGAAGTGGGGAGTGGTTGACAACTCATAGATGAGGTGTCACAAGCTCATTGGTCCAAGTGTGTGAAGGGTTATATCCTAATTTAGCTTAATTGTGATATAATTAAGCTTAAAGGCTTGTTTGGTTCAATCTTTTTTTTGAAAATTGTGTAATTCAACACATTGTAATAAATTTTTAATACTGAGATGCTTAAATACCCAGTATCGAAAATTACATTGCATTTAAAATTTCGATCTGTGAAAAACTCGATCGGAAAAATTTTTCTCTTATTTTTCCGAATCCTTTCGCCCTGAACTCTAGCTTAGTATGCTTGATTTTTCTAAGGTGATTTTAATTCTATTCAAACTCATCTTGGTCAAGAAATGAGTTTTTAGCAGTAATTTCGCTTGTACTGCGATCATAAAATTCTTGTTTGACGTTTTCGACCGTTTTGGTCTAACTGACTTATTGGTCAACGTCGACTTGTCTTGAAATATGCAAATACGACCTCCTTTCACTCATAAAGGTCTTTTGCAAGTTCATGCAATTTGTTTTTGAGTCTTAATAAATCTTAAGAACTCTTGTCACAAAATTAAGTTCTAGAACGAACTTTCTCATGAAATACCGATTACGGTAAATATTCACACGAAATTTCTATAAAATATGAACCGAAGAAATTCGGGTGTTACAGTTACATTGGCTGGCATATGGTTCACCCTGCATGGTTATTAAATCTACATTGCTCACTAAAAGAAATTGTACTTG
This sequence comes from Ficus carica, assembly GCA_009761775.1. Classification (NCBI taxonomy): domain Eukaryota; kingdom Viridiplantae; phylum Streptophyta; class Magnoliopsida; order Rosales; family Moraceae; genus Ficus; species Ficus carica. The sequence continues at coordinate 18,436,138 of CM019748.1, read as the reverse complement.
CAAAAATTGCAATGGTACAAACTTAGTAAGACCATCTCCAACGTAAACGCTCTATTTTCTCGCAAGAATTAAATAATAAAAAAAGTGTGAAAATATGATATTTTATATATCCTACTTTATGTTTCACTGGATGATGCTATCTCTAATTATAATATTATATATAGTTTTCGTCAATTTTTTTTTAACTTTTTAGTACTTAAATAACTTCAAAATGACAGTAATATAAACGATGAAATGAAAAAAATCAATACATCGACCAATGGCAGTCAAAGGCTAAAATCTAGCAATTGCCATTGTTGGGAAAAATTTGCCACCAAGTATAGGAATTGCCAAAATTAGCATTGAAAATAGCATTACTCTTTCCTAACTCAAAGGACAAAATTTGAGTATAGTGGTACATAAATTTTGCATTACATTAGAGATTCTCTAGTTTAAAATATTTTCTTTCCGATTATGTTGTAAAAGATATATATATATATATGTGTGTGTTTATATTATTGTTTTCTTTTCATTATTAAAGAGAGGGAAACTAATCTTAGAAAAACCTATCACATCCCCAACTATACTGGCAACTCTACCAAGAAACTCGTTCTTGTTTCAAACCTCCGACTATAGGATACCAAAAATAAAAATAAAATAAAATGCATTTCCAAGACTAACAAAATAAGAAAATAAGAAACAGAAAGAAATAAAGGAAAATGAAAATAATATGGGTAATGTAAAAGTAACTACTCTCTTAAAAAGGAATTAATATAGGTCTCGTTGAAACTCTCTACCAGAAAAACTCAAAGGAAAAACATGATAAAGGGAAAAAGACACTACAATAAAGTCAGATTAAAATGACGCTTTTTTGAAGACAGGTTTTCCGAAAACCTTCAGCTAATTTCTTTAGTGAAAACATGGCACAAAGATTTTGATGTTTAGGATGAGGTAACAATTTCTGCGTCTGAAATCTGACTATGGATTGCCTAAAAATCTATGATTACCATATATATATATAATATCTACTAATAATAGAAATTTACCATCAAATTACGCCAACAACTGATTCGTATTGAATTCAATTATTAGCTCAATTTGTGATGTTCAAAAAAGTATGGAACTATATGGATAGATGTAATTTTTTTTTCCTCTTTTGCATTAGGCAAAAATGATGCCATAAGATTTTTAAGAAACAATGATATATGGAGGTAAATGTTGGATTCCAAAAAAAAGAAAGACAGGGAAAATGTTGGATAGATTTTATTTTATCTTCAATATTTAATCTTTAACAAATATTAAAAAAGCGAATGCTCTCTTTTATTCTGCCCTCAATGTGTATATATTTTATTTTATTTTATTGTTTTTGTTTTGTTTTGCTTGTCTGCACAAGCAAAGTGCGTGCTGTCTGACTAACTTTTATTATAAAAGGAGAATTTTAAGTATAGATTTAATTTTAGAAGTGAAACATTTAAATTATAATAGTTTTATACTCTGTTAATGGCAATACTATATTAATAATGCAGTTAAGAAGTTGCAATTAGGAACACATAAGTTTGATTTATGACTTGGACAAATGCTAAAATTATGCTAACATTATATTGGATCATTGGAGTGTTAAATTTTACTTAAATGCTATATTTTGCCATATATTTATTTATTTATTTATTTATTTTTTGAACCTAACGCTTGGAAGCTTCCTGAGCCAAAAACAAGCCAAGCAGAAGTTTTCATAGTATATTATATTATATGTATATATTCAATTGTATATTTTTATGGAAAAATATTCGTAGTCCCTTTCTCTTATTAGGGACCCATGCTTCTTTATCTTTTTAGATTTCGTCAACTCTCTCTCTCCCTCCCCCCAACAACTCTGTCCTTTTCTTCCCTCCTTTTTTTTTTTTTTTTTCCTCCTTTCTTTTCCAATTTATTTATTGCCATCAAGAATTGTTCTTGCATACATACGTATGATCCATTTTTATGCACATACATATCTATATATACTGATATATGTTTTAATACGTTTTTATGAATATTTATATACAGGCTTCTACATATGTAAGCATGGCTTCTACGTATATGTAAGCACATATATATAAAACCTTCAATAAATATATATAGACAAATTCCCCTACTGTTACAGTAATCATAGCGAGAAACAATTAACGCTAGATTGAGTCCTCATATAAAATTTATTTTAAAAAAATTTAAACTTTCAAGCACTTTTATTAACAGGTCTAAAGTTATAAAACTTATTCTTCTAATTTTCATCAAATCACATTAAGCACAAACAAATCTTCATGATGATGAAGTCACTATTTTCATCTGTCACAACTACTATAATTTCATGCTATTATCAATATTAGATTACAAATTAAATATTATCTGTCATATTACTAGAATAATGTAATAATAGATAATACTGATCAAATAAGTTAGACGGACCCATATACGTATGTGCTTATATATATGTATACATGTAAATATGTAAATTTATTTTTACATGCATAAACAAAAATCGCAATGTGCTTATCCATAGATCTTCACAATATATGTGCATTCACGGAGCATAATTCGTCAGCACCTGAAGTTTGTGTGAATACCAATGCGTATATAATGGGCTAGTTGAGCTATAACAGCATTATTTCCCGAAAAAAACCAAATGTACCTACTCTGTGATCTCCAATTTGCTTATAACAAGTTGACATTTTTTTTCTCGTAAAAAACATTTTTTTTATTAATTTCATATTTGATATTTAAGCAATATTCAAGTCCAATCTTATTTTAATACATAATTTATAACTAATACTGAAACTGTGAATCTGTATCCCAATATTCCTTCCGTCGAAAGCACTGTACAAAATTATGATAATCATGATCATGTGAAGATCACTTGTAAATTTTTTGAAAGTTATAAATTCTCAAAAATACTTACATCCAGCTGACATCAAAATAGCTTACTATATGATCTCTGTTGATATAAAATTTATAACCTGATATAGGGGTTTTTTTTTTTTTTTTTTTTTTTTTTTTTTTTGCGTTTATCACTTCCTCTCAATGTCTTTTTATCTTTCCATACCCAAGACAGCCTGTCTAGCACCAACATGAACTTATCTACTGAATAATAAATAAGAAAGAAGCCAAAACTTATTACGACCAGCTCAACGGGTGAGAGGGGTGAGAGGATTGATATTTATGTAGGCGCTTCCTAATTCAAAACTTTGGAGTGGTTTTTTTTTTATTTTTTTAACTAGTTATATGGCGCGCGCTTCGCACATACGGAATAGACAAACAAAACAAAGCACAAGCAAAAGCAAAAATAAAATCTACGTGATGATAATATGACGATCACGTGGCTGTCACATGACAAGTTAAAAAGGCATGACTTGGCTCTTTTGAATATAAGTAAAAGATAAGTGAGCCATAGACTCCATATCGTAGTAAAATGTTAAAAAATATATATATATAAATAAAAAATAAATAAAAAAGAAAGAAGCCACGTTGAAACATTACCTCATTGTATTGGCTAGTAACGGATTGGATGTAATCGAAGTCCCAAATCGCTGGGTATTGCGAGTACCCAGACGACCGAATTATAATCTCTGCCGCCATGCTTGATGTATCGACACACTGTTTTTCTGGTCTCTGAAATCATATGTAGAGAAGCACTAGTTATACATATGGTAAGTAGATTTATATTTATATATATATATATATATATTTTCCCTACTAGATTTGAACAAACTACATCTACATGTATGTATAGCAAGCCTATATATATGTGCAAGAAAAAACACTTTCTGAAAACATATCTATATATGATGTTTGTTTATCACCAGTAGAACAAAAAGAAAAATGTGTACCTTATATTCTGTCTTTGCTTTGCAAGTTTTTTCCTTGACTTGGATGTGAAGCAGAGCATCTACTTATATACACGGACAGGAGGCGACATGCTTAAGACTTAAAAGTCATGGCTTAGCTAACTAATCCAGCTCGTCAAATTAGTGGTCCCCATTTCTTGAGGAAAAAGACAATTTAGCTTTCCCCTTCTACAATGCGAATGCCAATTTTTATATCCTACAATTTTTTTTTCTAGTGTATATTGATCCAATTTTATCCTAATTTTTTTTAGTTTACGTTAATTTCTATACTTAACTTCATCAAATAGTATAAAATTTGAATCCCACCATCTATTTTTTTTTTTTTTAAGTAAACTTCCAATAATTAAATAATATGATTGATTGTGTTATAATATTAAATTAGAGGTTTAACATTCAACTAGTAACAATTATTTACATTTAGATATGTTATATCTTTTATCAAATTTGACACCTAGTAGCATATGCAAAATTTAAGTAACAAAAAAAATTGTATTGAAAATGATTTTTCTATCCAAATGTTATATCTTGTCATTGTATAGAAGTTGTTCCATCTTAAATTTGTTAGTTTTTGCATGCTAAAATAGTCGTATTTGAAAGTTAAAAATTCGCCAAATTTTCTCTCCTTCGAAAAAAAACAAAAAAACTTTGACAATGAGTGGATTCGAACTCTACGTTTTATGATTAAATTATACGTGCAATTATCGCTCATATTAACTTTTAATAGCCAAAAATAATAACTAATACAATGTTAGTTTGTACTAAAATATGAATTAAAGCAAGATTTATTTATTTATTTTTAAATATTCACAAAAGCGAGAACATGCATAATCCAATAAAACATATTGACCACAAGGATTTTTAGGAGGAGGAATCATAATAGAATCTTAAATGGAACCCCATTAAGTGCAACTTCCAGTCCCACATCAGTGGGGAGTGTGGACTTTTAGTGATTTATAAATGGCGTAAGTTCTCTTTAAGTCAATAAAAGCTAAATAATGACAACACGAATACCGCTATTATTAATTTACAAAAGAAAACACCATGGGTAACAGCCTCTAGCTTTTTCTGTCACTAGTTAACATTGGTATTTTTTAACTTGACAAGTTTAAAAGTTTATGGAACCTACTAAGATATGTTTTAAAAACTAAGATTTAAATTTTTTATTTTCCTCTTTCTCGGCCTTCTCTTTTTATTTTTGTCACTTATCTTTTAGTTTTTCTTTAAAGGACTTGCTTTTATTTTTTCTTTTGAAAGTTTTTACTGTATAACTTCGTATTTTATATTATTGAAAAAAACTATTGTTTTACCGTTGGGCTTTCTCAATGGTCTGATTTATAATTAAAGTGATTATATGTCTCTTACAGAAGTAGCAGGGGCCTCGCGGCATGCATCGGCGTGAGGGACAACATACCAAATCTGTCGTCTGTCTGGCTTTTTCAGATCTATAGAATGTCTATGGTGGTTGTTTCTATATTGCTGCAGTGTTTTGTTGTTTGTTTTATGTTGACTTTTTGTGTGAAATAATGGCATTGTTCTTGCTGGAATACTTGTTTTTGTTGTTTCGTTATTGATTTTAGCCTTCAATAATGGCGTTGGTTTCTCTACTTTCCAAGGTTTTCGTTTGTCTGCTAGATCTATGTCTTGACAATGTGTAATTGTTCTGCTAAACCTATTTCTATATGTAATTAGCGGTGGCCTTTGTACTACAAGGTCTTAGCTCTCAATTGATTAAGAAAATCTGTCAATTATATATAGAGGTATTGTCGAAAAGAGCCTTATGCTTACTCGATCTAGGTGTGTCGGGGCATTTTTATGTTGTCACATTTATGGTCACAAATATCCATGATATTTCTGAAATTTTCACCGATTCTTTAGGGGTACCAAAATATCTTTTGGGGGTAAAATCTTTTAGGTCAAAATATGGGGGAATTTTGGAAAATATTGGTAAAAGTATCGTTATCAATAAAAATCTTGAGTAATTTGTATCAAATATCGAGATATATTGGTCATTATTTCAAATTCGTTTTCTATTTATCTTTTTCAATTAACATGCTTAAATTTTCCATGTGGAAGTACAATGAGATCTAAAGGCCAACAAACCTATATAAGACATGTACATAACCATATTCAATACTATTCAAATAACATATCAAGTACCACTATTACATGAATCAGGATGATATTTCAATCATATTTTAATTTTATAGGACTTCTTTTGGTAGTGAGATAGGTAAGATGTAAGAAGTTTCACATGTAAAACTTGTATTTATTTATCTTCTTAATGTTTATGATATCCTAAAATATTATAAATATGTTTTAAATTAAATTTCTTGACTTTCAAAATTTTCACTGCTATCGATAGTATCTCTGAAATTTCTGTAAAACTGGAGTACCGATATTTTTACCGGTACAGATATTTTTATGCTTCGTCCATTATATACATATGTGTGTGTATTTATTTTGAGCAGCAGCCACGGTCATGTGATCTGGTAACAAATCCCAAAAACCAGTTAAATTGCTTTATATGTTATACATAATGAGCAGCAGCCCCGGCCATGTCGTGAAGTAAGGAAGACCCTAACTTTATTCTTAAAAAATAGATATAAATCAGAGTGTGTCCTTGTGATCAGTCTTGAATTAGTTTTCATTATTGCTCCATGGTGAAATACTACATTCAGTTTGATGATATACTTCGCTGTTTATCTATTTACTCTCACAAAGTATATCAGCTGCACTTCTCACTATCATTATATATAACCACATCTCTTAAATGTTATAATTACATTAATCAAACTCCCAAGCATATTTACTTACTTAAACTACTACCCTAAATTCACAGAGTTGCAATATGACCGTCTCATTTTCACACTGCACTTTTCACACTTTATCATGTATAAATTACTCAAAGTTTTGTCCTATATTCCCACCTCACTCTTACTACGTTAACCTTTTCTTTTAGTTTTACATTCGTTTTCTCACACTATTACATTTCTCTTATCCGATAGTCATGTTTGACTCTAAACCTGTCAAAATTAATGATGTAGGAGTGACGCAACTATTTTTCTAAAAATTGTAACTGATGTGAAATGCGCAATCAATCATTTTAAAAAGCATTTATCACCAAACTTGGGAATCCAACCCAAGCACTATTCATTTGGGCCCTTATTTTCTAGAAATCCCTTATAAATATGTAAGTGCACCTAGCGGATGGGCTCATGCACTTCTTCGAGGCCAAAACCACATAGGCTGGCCTCCCAAGTTCCATATGCTCCTGCATCATTCTCCCTTTCTTAAAAAATGCCCCTCCAGGGCACACCGATGAGGACTTGAACTTGGGACAACCTGGCTCTGAAACCAACTGATGGAAGAGTGACACAACTATTCCTCCCAAGCGTTGCAACTAATGGGAAATGTACAATCAGCACCTGTAAACACCACCTACTAACAAACTCGGGAATCTATCCTAAGCACTATCCATTTAGGCCCTCGAGAAGTTCCTTACAAATTCATAGACGCACCTAACAGACGGGCTCAGGCACTTCTTCGAGGCCCGAACCACTTAGACCCCTCCCAAATTCGAGTATGCTCTTGCTTCAATTAATTAATTATTATCTTCACCTTTTTTATTTATCAAGACAATTACTCAAATAAATAACATTTTCTCGCACTGACATATGCCATTCCAAATTGTCCTTGCTTTCAGTCCTTTTTAGGAACCATACTTGCCAGCCATATAAAAAATAACTTCCTCCAGATGACTCACACTCGTTGACTCAGAGCCGTCTTGAATCCGGTGCCAGATTTAAGACTTATCATACATTTATTTATATAACAGCAGACGATACGTAGTAAGGGACATCCAAACTTTATTGTTAAAAAATAGATACAAAACTAGAATATAGAAGTTAGTAAAAAATGTGTCATCGCCAATCTTGAATCAGTCTTTAATTGCTCGACAGTTATTCATCTATAGAATTTTTTTTATTTTTTACTTCTGGAAAACAAGCATTCATAGTTGTGCATAGAAAAATTCGTATTAGATTAAAAGACTATAATATATATATATATATATATAGCAGCAGCCAGGGTGATGCCATATGGTAAGGGACACCCAAGCTTTACTCTTAAAAAATAGAAATAAAACTAGAATATTTTGATTAGTCAAAAATGTGTCATTGACAATATATATGTATATATATATATATAGAGCAGCAGCCAGGGTGATGCCATATGGTAAGGGACACCCAAGCTTTACTCTTAAAAAATAGAAATAAAACTAGAATATTTTGATTAGTCAAAAATGTGTCATTGACAATATATATGTATATATATATAGGGCAGCAGCCAGGGTGATGCCATATAGTAAGGGACACCCAAGCTTTACTCTTAAAAAATAGAAATAAAACTAGAATATATTGATTAGTCAAAAATGTGTCATTGACAATCTTAAAAGTCTTTAATTGCTCGATGGTGGTTCATACGACGTCAACAATCTTAGAAGTCTTTAATATTTCATGTAGCCAGAGTGGTACATAGATTGAATTTAGATATATATAGCAGCAGCCAGAGTGATGTCATGTAGTAAGGGATACCCAAGCTTTGTTCTTAAAAAACAAAAATAAAACTAGAATATATAAATTAGTCAAAAATAGAGATATCAAAATAGGTGAGGTTTAGTGGATTGGTATGGATACGGTACGTTAAAAAATGGATATGGTATGGCACTGCACGATTATAATATGAGTCTAGTCCGGCATGTTTAATTAAATAGGTTGGGCTTAATGTGAGTTTTAGATATGAAGAATGCTCAAGGCACAGATACGTTTAGAGCACGACACGAGCACAAGCACAGATACGATAAGGGGCACGAAAATGACACAATAATATTACTCTTTTTCTATTATATTTTATATTAATTTTCAAATAAGACTTATAGTGTTTTTTATATTATTGGGAATATTTCATCACTTTTGAATTTTTACTTGATAAGGTTATTAATATTGTAGTTTTTTTTTAATAATATGCTTTGTTTTTTGTTAAAAAAAATGTATATGACATTCAAAACTTACTTTTCTTATTTATTAAAAAACAATTTATTGCTGGACACGATTAAGGCACGAGGACGACACGGCATGGCATGGCACGTTTATAAATGGGCCGTGGACCGGGCTTGACGTTATAAATTTTTTATGAGCATGTCACGGCACGGCACGTTATTAAATGGGCCGGTACGAGCACGACACGAAGCACTAATGGGTTCAAAATAAATGAGCCGGACCAACATATTTGACATCTCTAATAAAAAAATGTGTCGTCGATAATCTTAACAGTCTTTAATTGCTCGAAAGTGATTCATATCTATAATTTTTTTATTTTTTTACTTTTAGAAAACAAGCATTCATAGTGGTGCATAGAAAATTTCGTGTTAGATTGAAAGATTATAATATATATGTGTGTCTGTGTATTTTATTGAATAAGACTATAATGTTGTAGACTATAATAAGACACCATGTGCGTACCATGATTGTAACAGCGACATTTTTTTTTTAATAACAGCGACATTTTATTATTATTATTATTATTACTCTTTTGTTGTTTGGAAATTGGAAAGAGAGAAATAAAATAAAAAATGGAAACAATCTTCATGTTGGATACCAATTTTTATTATTGGACTAGTTAGAGTACGTGCAGACACATGTATAATAACATATTGTCTAAATCATAAATGAGAGAGTCAGTGAGAAAAAATGTTTAAATGTAGATGTATTCGAAAAGAATTGTTTTAATAAGGATAAAGAAACCAAAAATAATAATAATAATAATAAAGAAAGGGAAAAAAAAGTAAAAAGTAAAGGTTGACCAAAACAGTACTTAGAAACGTGATTGTCACTTTTGATAATGTACAAAGTTTTGAGTTTGATTCTCTTATCAAATTAAAAAATAATAATAATTACACTTAAAGAAAACCACACTTAATTATATTTAAAAGGTTCAGAGAGTTCGAATTCTCTCACCCCAAGTTCAAAGAAAAACTAAAAAAATAAAAAGGAAAATTTGAGGATTTATTTGAGAACATTATTTTAATAAGCACAAATTAAAAGAAAGAATGGTAAGATCAAAATAAATGAGAAAATGTTTAAACAATAATAAAATTAAATTATTTTATAGAAAAATTAACTATGGTACATATGAATAAGAAACAAATGTTTAAATATAGAAGAATTAAAAAGAAAAAGAAAAAAAAACTATAAGATAGTTAAAATAAGAAAGTTGAAAGAAATAGAGAAACCAAAAGAAAAAATAAAAATTTACTCAAATAAATAATAAATAAATAAATAAGAAAAATGAGGATATAGGTAGTTAAAAAAATTTTTATCTTAATGGGGACAAATCGAAAGGAAAAATGATAACACTAAAATAAATGGAAAAAATGTTTAAATAGTAACTAAGTGAAATTATTATATAGATACTTAACTAAGGCACATATAAGAAAGAAACAAAAATGTTTAAATGGAGATATGTTTGAGAAAAAAGTTTCAATAATGAAATTAAAAAAAATAGTTATGAAAATCACATTCTTAAAATAATATTTTAAGAGATAAAAGAAAATTATTTAAATGAAGATATATTTTAAAAAAGTTATTACACAATACAAATAAGAAAAAAAAAGTGTATTCAGTGATATATATTAAAGTTTTGGATTTTGAAGAAGAAAGAGGAAAAAAAAATGTAACAAGAAGTTATAAAAGGGGAAAAAGCAAAAGTAGTTTTAGGGGATTGGTGATGATATGATAGATTATGAATAATCAATCGAGAGAAATTAATATAAAATTAATATAAAAGAATATATATTTTTTTTGTCATATTTAAGAATAAGGATTCATGTCTATTTGGATTGAAAATATAAAAATAATAGGATTACCCAGTATCCTTTGTATTCACCAAAATAAAAAAAGTTGTCAGGGGGAGGGTCGTGTCAAAAAAAAAAAAAAAAAAAAAGCTTAAGCGGATGGTCAAATCAAAGGCAGGCAAGCCAAAAAAAAAAAAGGCAGAAAGGCGAGGCAAATAAGAAATATGAAGGGGGGGGAAAAAAAAAAAAAAAAAAAAAAAAAGGAAAGAAAGACATGCCACGTGTAAGAAGGAGAGGACATGCACTTTGAGACATTTATATGTTAAGATAAGATAATAGATAGTGTACCAGTGAGAACAATTTCCGAGACAACTAAAACAATGTGGTTTGCATTGATTATTGAGTGATTAATAAACAAATGGAAGAAGAAGTTATCAAAATTACGTCGTATGAATTAAGAATACCGACAAAAGAACATAAAAATAAAGGTAACTTGTTCCCGTGCTCTCTGAACTTTAAGAAATGTGCCAATTGATCCGTGAGTTTTTAAGGAAGATACCGATTGATCCTTAAACTTTTTTTTTTTAAACAAGTCCCCCAAACTCTTAAAAAATATGTAAAAAGGGTTAAAACCCTAACCGTCGTAAAAAGAAAGACGGTTTTTACTCATCTAAGTCGCACATGCCTTCACTTCAAGGGCATTTTGGCAAAAGAACATGATTTAATTTTAGAAAACATAACTTAAATTAAAAAATAAAACTAAAAAAACCAAGTTTCTATTTGGTATTACAGTTTAAGTTGAAATTTTTAAGTTGGAGTTGGTTGATATTTTAAAAACTAGTTATAATTTTTGTTGACTTTTCAGAAAAAGATAAAATTGAGATTAAAAATTTAAGCTTGTTAAATCACCAAACGAAAAAAAAAAAAAAAAAAAAAAAAAAAAAAAAAAAAGCCCAAAAACTGATTTTGAAAAAAGGCAAAAAAGGGTTTCTATTTTCTGTTGTGCTCATCGGAGAGCCATAGAGGTTTGTGAGGCCCGCAGCCCTAGAGGAGATGGGTGCGCAGTAGGGGTGGGGGGTGACTAGATCAGCACCAGACCGTTGAGCCCGTGCTTTTCCAAGCCACTACGACGTGGAACTATCACTGGGGCTCGCGCGGCGGTGATGGCTCATGACGGCGCGGTAGTTTCTCTACGGCTTGGGCTTGTTTGGTGGTGCGACGGTTGGAGATTGGTCTCACCACAGAGGAGGGAGGCCGTGACGCTTAAATTTATGTGCCATTGCAAATCGGTTCACGGCGATGTACGACCTCTGCTTTCACGTCGGCGTACGAGGGGGGACAACGGGCAGAGGTTCTTGTGGGTCTGGGTTTGTGAGGGGGGTTATTGGCTCGCGATGGAGGAAGGAGGTGGTGATGCTTTTTTGTTGATGGATTGCACGACGGCAATGGGTGGGTTGGGTGGTGATGTTTTATTTTCTTTTTTTTTTTTTGTTTACGTATTTTTTTTGTTAAGGGTAATTTAGTAAATTTAATTAAAATTTAAGACCAATTATAGGTTTCCGTTAAGTTTTTAATGACGGTTAGGAAAAAGGATAAACTTACATCCTTTTCAACAGTTTGGGACCTCTTAATCAAAAAAAAAAAACAAAAAACTAAGGGACCGTTATGGTATTTACTCTAAAATTTATGACATGACAATGTCGTTTGAATTAATTTGTAACATTTGTTTCCTCTAACTTTGAATCATTAGATAATTGTGTTTTTTTTTTTTTTTTTTTTCATTTTGGTCAGTTTTGTTAATAGAATTTGAGGACACATTTTCATGTTAGCCCCCGAATTTTGATTTTGCCAGAAAATATTCCCCTGAACTTTGATTTATAACATTCGTTTCCCCAAATTTTGAAATGACAACAAATTTTTCCATTCTATTAGTTTTGTTAATGGAGTTGCCACGTGTCAAAAAAATTAGAAAGAAACTTTTATAAGAACACAAATTAAGTATACTAAATATGGCTAATTAATTCTTTTAATGCTTTAATTTTTGCTATTAATCTTTATTAGGGGTATACTACAATTTGTGTTCCACAAAATTATCCATTTTAATTTGACTTCTTTTATGACACATGATAATTCCATTAACAAAATGAACAGAAGAGAAAAGTTTGCTAGCATTTCAAAAAATTTGAGGAGAATAGGTGTTACAAATTAAATTTACGAGGTATTTGTTGACAAAATCCAAAATTCGGGGGCAAACGTGTACTTTATTTTCAATATCCGTTAACATAATTAATAAAAGGGGAAAATTTACTAATAATTAAATATTAAAAGAATAGATAAATATTAAGAAAATAGATGTTATCTATATCGTTTACATTTAGTATATAAATCTGTACTTATTCTTTATCTACATTGAAAAACCAAAATACCCTTGTAATTAAAAAAACAATAACTGAGGAAGTTCTATCTTCAATTAAGGGCTAGATAAAAAGACTAAGACAGGGTCCGAAAGGGTGCGTGGCAGCAGAATGGGAAAGGGTTGGGTTGTTATTAGGTGGGGTTGAGAAATCTGAATTTTTTGTTGTGCAAAATTAAAATTTTTGATGTATTAAAATTTTTCCCTTTAAGAGTATTTTGGCCATATTTAGGTCAACAATCTAAGGTATTGATTGAGATCAAAACTAACATATTAACTATAATGAGATAAAATGCATTACTTTGAATTTAGGATATAATTTATGAATAAAAGTGAAATATAGTGTATAAAAGGTAAATAATCCTAACTGTAGTTTTCTATAAAAGGGTGTTTTGGATATTTTAGGTCACAATTATGTATTGACCTAGAAAATATATAGATTTATATATTAACTGTAAAAATATAAAAATTCAAAATACCTGGATACATTCTGAACAAAGTAAGATATAAATATGTAAAAACCCTTTTGTAAAACAATTGTAATTTACGCATTATAATGATGAAATCAACAAAGTACAACTCCGGTATGCAATAATTAACGATAATTACAAAACTTCATGTAGTCTTTATTATCAAGCATGATCGTGTCATTTATTTATTTATTTATTCTGAAAATTGATCGTGTCATTTCTCTGAAAAAAATAAAATAAAATAAAAGCCGCCTAACGTCAACTTTAAGGGGGGAAACAAGGTAACATTTACCCAAAAAAAAAAAAAAGAAAAGAAAAAGAAGGCAACATTGAACCTCAACAATGAATGTAATCATCGCCTATGTTAATTCGTGGTGAACAACACAAAAAATATAAAAATACATCATCAACACATGATTTTGCCTATCAAATTAAACAGAACACAAAAATATGGGGAAAAAAAAAAAAACACACACACACACACACACACACATACACAAACACACCCCATCTAGAAAAAAATGATGTAAACCATAGAAAGCATAAAATCAAATGAAAAAAAAAAAAAACCAGCAGCCCAATTAATCATCAATGATATATGAACATTATCATAATGGTCATATCAGTTTAATTCGTAATCAATACACCAAACGGGTTAAAAAATGTCTTGATAAGCTCGTTTTGGGTATAAATTTTGAGGCCTAATTTTGTTTGTAACAAATTGTATTTATTTCAATAAGTTATCTAGTTGTTTAAAACTTGATATCTAATTTGATATTATTTTAAATGAAAAATAACTATTTCGTACTTTAAAAAAATTCATATACTTTTTAGTAAAGAACAAAATTTAGAGACTGAATCATAATTTTGTAAAATAATAATAATAATAATAATAAAGACAGCCGATAACTTATTTTTGTACATACCATGGATGGAAAGAACGAGTCTGCATTAGTCTGCTTGAGAAATTAACTTTTTGTATTTTGTTGTTTCTCTAACCGTTCACTTCACCTAATAAAGAACTGGTGATCTTGTCGTTTCTTTCTTCACCAAGACAGGAAAACATTATTTTTTGCTTCATCTATCTGATTAAAAAAAAAATGAGTAACAAATTTGCAATAACTTTAAGGCCCTTGGGGAGACTTTTAAAGATGAGAGTTTCGAGGTTTAAAATATGTATCCTAATCCTAAATATATAAAAGAGAAGATATCAAGTTTACTTTGTTTTTTTTTTTTTTTTTTTTTTTTTTTTTTGTAGTAAAAATGCATCATTTTTTGGTATTGTTTTGTTTTTGGCTACCGTCCAGCTGACACGGGGAGGAGAGGGAACGGGAGAGAGAGATAGAGACTTGGGTTTTGAAACTTGCTTTTTGGCTGCTGTGCAGCTGACACATGGGGAGAGAGAGAGAAAGAGAGTGTATGTTGGGGGAGTTGTTGGGTTTGTGGTCTTTGTCCGCTGACACAGTCGGAAGAGAGGGGGAGAGAGCACCGTGAAAGAGAGCGGGAGGTGCGTGGGATGGGGGCTTTTTTTTTTAGATTTTTTTTCTTTTCTCGAGGGGCCAGCCGCGGGCGAGCGCGCGCGCGCGCGTGCGCGCGGCGCGCCAACCCCCCACGCTTTTTTTTTTGTCTTCCTATTCTTTTCTCTCCCTTTTTCCCCTCTCTATCCCCCTCCACCGAGAATCCCCTTCCGAACAGTAAAATTGAATGTTGAAATCAGTATGACTTTGCCAAATCTCACTCATCAACACAAAGGAATAACTCAACAAAAGGACTCCACGAATACATTTTCCCCCTTTTTTCTTTTCTTTTTTCTTTTCTTTTTTGTTTTTTAATTTTCGAAAGGAGCCCTTTATTTTTTTATTTATTTTGTGATATTTACACATCCAAATTTTTTTTTTGGAAGGCATTGAAATACATCATCTTCTTCACCATTCATTCGTATCCTGCATATATATATATATATATATAAAAGAGTGAATTAAATTCATTTTAGATGCTTTGATAGGTCCACATAAACATTGAAATATGTTTTCCCTCTCGTTTTTTCTTTGTTTTTTTCCTTATTTTTTTTTTCTTTTTCTTTTGGCGTGAAACCTTTATTAGTAAGAGACTTTTCTTTTTCATTTTCTTTTGGTTTCTCACCTTCCGAAAATAAAATATATTACTACATTTTATAAAATAGTAGATAAGAGTAGAAGATTGAAGATTGAAATTGCTTTATCATCAAAAGAGAGAGAGAAAGAACATTTTCTTTGTATTCCATACACGCACACGGATATATATATATATATATATATTGTTTTAGAATATTAGGTTTCTTTTTTGCTTAAAAAAGTTTCAATCAAACAACAGAAAAGGCTTTTTTATTGTGAGTTAATGATGCCTTCAGATTTAAAATAAAATTAATAGAATTTTTTTCATTTTAGAATTTCATTTTTTGCTTTGACATTAATTTTGCCATTATTTTCGGGCATATTCATGTTAAATTTATGTTTGGATCGAGTTTTCTTGTTTAGAAATTTCCTACTTTTATCTGCTTTTGGAATGATCATCCGTCCTACTGTAGTTTTAGGAGCTCATTATGCAGGAAATAGGCATATATCCAATATTGCTTAGGATAACACCTACTACAACTTGTCATGTGAGAACTCAGGTTTAGGAATGTATTAGCATTTCAATCTGACTTATTCTTGCTGCAAAACTTTGAACAAATAAATATAAATGTTGCCGCTAGTATATTGTTCTACTAGCTAAAAATGTTTATAAAAATAAACTATTTTGCTTTTTTTAAACTTTGTTTGCAGATGCATGTGTGTACGTGATTCTATATATAAATTAAAATGTGTGTAAAATATTCATATTGACTCTTCTTTTATTTACCTTTTACTTCATTATCATATTTTGAAAACGGTTTTAATTTTCTTTTTCTAATTATTTTTTCTTATTGCAATGTTTTATTTTGCATAGCCAATAATGGGATTAAAATATTTTTTTGAGATAACAAAATGCAACTCTAGATGTTTTAAAATAAATTAATGAGTTATGTGGTAGTATCTTATTTATTAGAATATTTGATTTTTGTTATTATTGTGTATTTTAATGATCGTATTATGAAGTTTAACTCTTTAATTTTATTATTAATTTAAATTTTTTTATAATCTCTAAAAAATATTTTTCATATTAACGATATAAAATTTTTTATCACGATTCAACACGTATAAACGTACGAGTCCTAAACTAGTTTAATTAAAATAACGAATCAGAAATGAACTGGAAACCAAACGCCTCCTGTTGATTTAGGGGCGACAATTAAATTCCCCCAACCATTCATGTGGCAGCTTCCTGAAGTACCTTTGTCATCTTGTTCATCCTTATCCTGCAATAACAGCTATTGAAAGAGTTTTTTTCTTTTTTTTTTTTTTTTGGGTAAAGTCCTATTGAAGGAGATTAGACCTGAAAACTGCACAATGAGATTCCACAGAGTTCTGCAGCTAAACAACTTATGCTTTATGAGTTGATTTTACTCTTCTGTTTGTATTCTTGTTTGTTTTTCCCTAAAAGATTTTATTCAATCGATTTTTAAAAGAAAGATAAAAAAAGAAAAGACAAGTCACTGACGAAAATACTCAATTATTGACCCGTGACACAATTTATATGTGTACAAGAGTACAGCTAGCAAAAGGACATGTCGTTAAGTATTTAGGTAGTGTTTGATATTGATTTTAAAATTATTTGAAAAAGAATTTTATGATTTGTTTTGAAAATGATTTTGAAATAATACTTATTTTACATAAAATTAAAAACATAAACGGAGATAAAAATTATTTTCTCATTTTGTTTTTTATTTTCTAGGAACTTGCATACCACTATTACAAAATGTGGATTCGACGACGGAATTTTTATAACTGTTTTTTAAAAAATTATCATTGAAAATACGACAAAAACACGGAGCGGAACAGAGTTTTCGAAAACCGTCGTGAAAGCCGAAGTTTCCACGACGGTTATGAAAAACCGTTGTGGAAGAGCATGCTTCCACGACGGTTTCTAATAACCGTCGTGGAAGCTTGCAAATATATATATATATTTTTTTTTTAGCTTCCACGACAATTTCTAATAACCGTTGTGGAAGCATGCTCTTCCACGACGGTTTTCGGAAACTCTGTTCCGCTCCGTGTTTTTGTCACTTTTTCCACGACGGTTTTTTAAAAAACGGTTGTGGAAGCTCATTTTTTCACAAATTTGTTTTTTAAATTTTTGGACTCTACCACGACGGTTTTTGGGGAAAACTGTTGTGGTAGGTACTAAGGCGGGAATTTTGAAAAATTTTGAATTAAATTCAATTTTTTGGAGCGTATATTAAAACCCAAAAAGATACCCTCTTTCACACCCCATTACATTCCGAGCCTTTTTCACTTTTTCACTCTCTAATACACACTCTAACTCCATAACCAAAGCCGCCAATTTCCTCCCTCTTTTTTTCTCTCTCCGCTCCCTCCCTACTTAAAATCTCCAAAAACTCGCTCTATCTCACCGCGCCTACTCTCTTTATCTCACCTCTCAAATTTTTCTCTTGGTTCTATTCTCTGACGGCCTCCTCCACCACTCACGCGGCCTCCTCCATTCTCTGACGGCCTCCTCCACCACTCACGCGGCCTCCTCCATTCTCCGACGGGTCCACCAAGGAACTCACGCGGCTTTCCCTCTCTCTCTCTCGCCGCACTCCGCCCGTACCCATTTCGCACTCCGCCCGTACCCACGCTCGACAAGCTGGTAAGTTGTAATATATATTGCTTGGGTAATGCACGGATTTGGAATTTTTCGTCCAAAATGTTGATTTTGTTGATTGTGGTTGTTGATAAAATGTTCCGTCCAAAATGTTGATTTTGTAGATTGTTGAGTTGGGAATATTCCGTCCGAAATAGTCAAAATCCGTCCCCTATATTTTCGGTGATTGTTTGGTTGTGTTTTAGATTGAATTAAATTGGTTGGGTAAGGCACGGATTTGAAAATTTTTCGAAAAAAAAGTGTTGATTTTGTGATTTAAAAGTTTTTGGCAAATGAAATGAATTCGTAAATTTTTTTTGTTACCTATCACGACGGTTTTTTAAAAAAACCCGTCGTGGTAGGGGGTTCCTACCACGACGGTTTCCTTGAGAAACCGTCATGGTAGGCCAACTAACCACGACGGTTTCTCAAAGAAACCGTCGTGGAAGATTACCTTACCACAACGATTTTTTACGTAGAACTGTCGTGGTATGTTCTTAAATGTCCATATTTAGGCTCTATTTTTGCTCATTCTACGACGATTAAAAAGCCGTCGTGGAATCTGAAAAGATTCCACGACCCTAGATTCCACGACGGTTAGAAAATCGTCATGGAAATGTTACCACGACGGTTAAGAACTTTCATGGTATCCACATTCTGTAGTAGTGTACCTAATAAATAATTTGAGAAGCATACCCAAATATTTACTTTTTTTGTATTATTTAAATTGTTTTTGGAAATGATAGAACGAAAACGATTTCTAAATCATGTTTGATTAACAAATGCTACGAAAACGAAAACAAAAATAAAAAATAGTGATAGTTGTTTTTATTAATAAGTAAAAAGTAAATGGTTAAAAGTTGTTGTTTTTTTTTTTTTTTAAATATTTTTTCATTCCCGTTTATTTTTTAGGGCTTTATAATCTAATACATATTTCCATAAACATATACCCAAACACAGCTTCACATTTTTCTTATTAAAATAATCACATAAAATTCTATTTTAGGACCTAATTTTAAAATATGTCCATTTATTGATAATATTACATAAATATCTATTTTTATAAAAATAACCATTTATAATACTCATTTTTCCTTTTTATTATATTTAACATCATTTTCTCTCATCATGATTTATATTTATTTCCTTATTTGTTCATCATTGTTGTATCTTTATCTAAATAACTAGTTCTTTAATTATAGTGATTACTTGTTAGTAAGATTTAAGTTTTTTTAAACCTATCTCTAAAGTATGGTTTAGTTTTCTTAAATTTTTTTAATATGATTTATGTTTTTTACAATAATTGTAACGTTATCATGATAATTTATATTATTTATTATTTTTGGAATTATTTTAATAGTTAGTTTCTAAAGTTTAAATGCCATAAGAACTTACTTATTTTTTTTATGATAATTACCATATCATTATGATACTTTTCTAAATGTAATTTTTTTTTCTCTCTTTATCATAATTATATCAATATGATGTTTTTTTTTTCTTTATGATAATTAATATATCATTATGATGACCTTTTTTTATGTTTTAAAATATTTAATATTTTTATACAGTTATGTTCGTTGTGAATTTTATCTTAATTAACAATTATTTATTATAATGATCATTTTTCATATACTATACAATTACTATCTAATAAAGTCCTTTTTTTCTTTATAATAAATCAAGTAAAATGGTTTTTGTTCTTTCCTTTTTATCAAAAATTTGCTTAGTTCGACATTTTTTAAGAGATTTTTTCTTTCCTTTTTTATCAATTCTTATTTGTTTATTCAATTTTTATGAAAGGGTAAGGTGATTTTTATAAGTACCAAATTAGACATTCATGTATGTTGATGCCGAAAACACCTCCGGCAGCAACACCCAATGTGGTCGGGTGGTCCAATCACGTCCGGCCAGTCGCTCCGCCGCCGTCACCTACAAAACGAAAGCACCTCAGAATGATGGGAACACCGGTGTGGTGTCTGCCGCGGGCACTCCGATGCCTAAGTCAGTTCGAGAGCTGATGAGCATTAGGAGATCCAGAGCTTTGGCAAGGTAGAAGTGAGCTTACCTAGATTTGTGGGTTCCTCCTCAATTTATAGGTGCTTTTCGTGGGCTCGGGTGCTCGGGGCGACCCGGCTGGGTCGGCTACGGAATAACCCAAGTGGGTGACATGACTCTGAACTTGCACACGTGTCGGCCTACAATGACGCCACGCAACCGGCCTAGGGGGCGCTAGGGCGACTGCTGCCGGCGTCAGCAAGGACAACCCCTGCCAGGGCAGGTGGCGACGGGTGGCGATGTGACGCGCTGCAGGAGTGGGCAGACGAAGCCTGCCGCTGATGGGACTTGTGTCAGAAAGGGTGTGACAGGTGGGGCACGGGCTCTGAGGGCCCTTAGCCTCTAGAATGCATAGGCGCGAGGGGGCTCGTTGGTATTCTGGTCGGCTAGCCGGCTCACACGGGTAGACGGGGCACTCTGGCAAGACGACGAGGCCCGAGCGCCGATTAAGCCGTCAGTGAACGGAGTATGGTCGGTACTGCTCGGATCTGATATTAAGTGACTTGGGTAATGGTGGATCACGTATGTCGTGGTCGGAGCAGAAATTGGTATCAACATAAGCCCCCCAGCGTCCCTGGACAATTTTTGTTCTAGGGGTGCTCTTGGTACTCGCGGTGGCAGTAATCGAGCTACTCGTCTTGTGGTCGGCTATTCGGCTCCAAAGTTGATCGTCGGGTGTCGTAGGCAGGTTGGGAACTTTCGACGCCTCGGCAAGCAGCCACGTGTCGGTCTGTGATTGGAGAGAATACAGGGCGGCAGTTTGAAATTTGAATTTTCAAAACAGGCTGCAAGGTGGGAAACCGAATCGTCGCCTGGGAATCCGCGCCTGCGTTAAATGCGGGGCCTTCGCCTATAAATAGGGCTGGGCGCTTCTCATTTCGCACATCGCGTTAGAAGAAATCCATCCCTGCCGAGAGCTGCCGAAGACCGCCGAGGACTTCCAGACCGTCACTCCAGAGATATCAGTCAACTATGTCCGAGAAGGTAAACATAACTTTCTTTCTGAATTTTCAATATGAGTAGTTTTTTCCGATTCCGAGAACAGCCTGTCTGGGAGCGCCGACGCCGCGGGAACGTCATGGTCATCTTCCAGCTTTACGTCGAGCGAGGCGGCTAGCTCAGTGGGCCGAACACCCGACCAACTGTCGGGGTTTTCGGAAGGATCGTCAGTGGAGATCATCGAGACGCCGACCAGCCGAGGAATGGAGGTGTCGGCGCATCACGCAGTCTCACAGGCACCCGTCGCGGCCGAGGAGGTTGCAACTGGAGGGGAAGCAGTCGAGAGGACAGCTAGCCAAGCTAGCACATTCGGTCGTGAGGGCTCTGAGAGCTCAGGGAGTTCGGCCCCGAGAGGTGAACCCATAGAGGCCTGCCAGCGCCCCTCCGGTCGGCCGATGCACATCAATGATCAACAGGTCTATCGCCGAGGCGATTGGGAGATGGTGGAACTAGCCGACGGTCGGCCGGTGTATAGCGTGGACTACTTTACGTCCGCTATCACCCCGAGGTACCTCGCTGCTCTGTGATAGGAATTTGACGTTCCACCTAGCGTGGAGTTGCTGGCCCCAGGGGCTGACGACCTGCCGTCTCGCCCTCCGCTTGGGTACATCACGCTATCTGTCGAGTACTTCCGGGCAGGACTTCGCCTTCCCTTCCACCCATTCCTGAGGCGAGTTCTTACCAGGCTGAACGTGGCGCCGGCCCAATTAAATGCGAACGCCTACCGCATCCTGGTCAGCTGCTATATCCTGTGGATGAGTAACTTCGCAGCCGAGATCCCGTTCAAGGCATTCCAGAACCTTTACAGGATGAAGTCCGCCCTCTCGTCAACGGGATTTTACTATTTCCAGGGTTTCAAGGGGACCTTCATCACGAGTTGCCCGGATTCCGACAAGCAATTAAAGCATCTCTGGTTCTACGCGGGTGGCTGGTGGCTGCACGGGGAGTTGTCGTACAGCGAAGTTCCTCGTTCCGAGAGGGTCCCCGTGACATTCCGGAACGGCTACACATGGGCTCGGGCGCCGCACATACCAGAGTTGACCTCGGCGATGATTGACGCGCTCCGGGAGCAGTCGGACCAGGAAAAGAGTCAACATAGGCTGCTGTCTTTGAAGAGCCTGAAAAACAATCATTGGTTAGGCTCCACCTCGTCGTCCGGGCGTGCAGACGACCAGCCGAGGGCTCCCGGCACGGGTGTCACCATTGCTCGTATGCCGGAGCCCACCGTGCACTACCATTCCCGGACTGGCGGTTTGAGCGCCGCGCAGCAAACTAGCCGACTAGCGCCCCCACCGAGTCAGCCGTCCTCGAGGAACGAGAGCGCGCCTGGAGGGTCATTCGGTCCACGGGTAGCCGACGAGGATCTGGACCGGGTGATCCAGGAATTTTACCCAGCCAAAGGCCTTCGTATCGAAGGTCATTATTTTTGGTTATGTTCCTCGATTATTAGGATAGCCGAGTACTGACCTCTTTCTTCTTATGATCGCAGAACCGATGGCTGACCGTCAGCAAGATAGGAAGCGACCATCCGACGAGGAGAGGAGGGCCAAACTCTTGAAGATGGCCAGGACAAGCAGTCATGGGAAAGGGAAGACTATCCTGCCATCCAGCCAACCAGCCGTCCAGCCCACCGCACCGGCATTGAGGAGTGCAGCCCCCCAGGCCTCGGGAGCAGCGCAAGAACCCCAGGCCGCTCGGCCGGCCGACCGTCAAGAGCACCGCTCGAGCAGGTCCAAAGATGACCGACCGGCCAGCCATCCCGAGGTGCGCTCCAGTCGCGCTCGGGAGGACACAAGATCAAGGGAAATCGTCCCGTCTTCCCGGCTTGAGACCTCTGGTCGAGACTCTCCCGCCCACCGCGCACTTGTCAACAAAATTAGTGACAAGCTAAGCGTTCAGGTGGCGGAGTCATGCCGGCGACCTGACGCCGTGACCGCGCTTGAAGACAACACCGAGAAGCTGATTGAGGCAAGTAATTTATCATGTTCCTCCCTGAGCCCTCCGGTGTTCGATCTAACCCCTTTTCAATTTGTTTTAGGCTCTGTGCATCAGCATCTCGGGGAGCGCGGTAGCGAGGGAGGCGGCAAATAGGGCGGCGGACGATTTGAAGGCTGTTGAATCCGCTGCGAGGGACGCCCGATCCGCCGAGAAGGCGGCTAAGGAGGCCAGGAACTTGGCTCGCGACACCGAGAAGAAGGCCATTGAGGAGGCCAAGGCTGCGGATGCTCGGGCAAAGGCGGCCGAAGAGAGAGCGTAGAGGGCCGAGGAGAGGATTAGGGCTGCCGAGGAATGGGCTCAAGCGGCCGAGAAGGACGCCTCGGACGCCAGGCAGCAGCTGGAAGAGGCTGGTCGGAAGGCGAAAGCGGACCTCGCCTCGGCCCGGGCACAGGCGGTGGACGAGTACCTGCAATCGGACGAGTTTCAGGCTCGCCTGGTTGCCGAGTACAAGGATGGCATGCGGGACATGAAGCTGGGCTTTACCGACGCCAACCCCACCTTGGTCGGGGTGAATTGGTCCTTTCTGCCGGAGGAGTCCGGCGAAACCATGGTCGAGGATGCTCCCGAAGAGGGCGAGGTGTCTGGCGCAGTGAGGGCACCCGAAGACGTCGTCGTGCTCGATGGCGACGAGCAGTCCACTGCCTCCGAACAACCTGTCGCCCCCGATCAGCAAGCCACTCATACACCCGATCAGCAGGCCACTCATACACTTGACATCACCATTGGCGACCTTTTCCCCAGACCAGCTGGATTAATGGACATCATTTTTTTTTTTGGTGGGCTCGGGGCGTGTCCTACTTGTACCCCTTCACCAAAAAATATGAAATGAAACATCTTTTTGTACTGCTGTGTTTGTTGCTCTCCCCTCTTTTTTTGTATGTATATCTTCTCTCGCCTCCCCCCCCCAATTGCCTTTGACGAAGCTCCTTTAGAACCGGCTAAGTCAAGTTGTGGTCGGCGGGTGTTGTGTTCTTTTTTGGGTCCTGGTCTGGCTCGTCCATTTCTGATCGACGCCCGAGCTGCGGATCTGACTCGGGGGTCCGGGGACCTCAAGAGTTGCCTGCAAGGGCAGATTTTACGTGTCCTGATCGGGCTCGACCATTTCTGGTCGGCGCACGACCTGCGGACCTGACTCGGGGGTCCAGGGACCTAAAGGGTTGATGGAACTGAGATTTGAACAACAAACTTCTTATATTTCCATTTTTTTTTGGCTATTACAAAACTATTGAAAGAAGCGCTTTAGGTGGTCGGCGTTCCAAGGGTGGCTAAGAATCCCGTCATCCTGGTCGGCTAGCCGGTAAGTGCCCGGCCGGACGACCTCCGTAATCTTGTAGGGCCCTTCCCATTTAGGTCCGAACGAGCCTAGCCCAGGTTCCTGCACTAGCACTTTCTTGAGTACAAAATCTCCTACCTTGAAGACCCTTGGTCGGAATTTCTTATCATAATACCGAGCGACGACCTGGTTCCTCGCCGTTGTTCGGATGAGAGCCTGCTCTCGTTTCTCCTCGACTAGGTCGAGCTCAGGCAGCATCTGTTCTACGTTGTCCTCCTCATTGTAGTATTCTACTCGGTGGCTCGGCAATCCGATCTCGACTGGGATGACAGCATCTACTCCGAAGGCCATCGCAAAAGGAGTTTCGCCTGTTGCAGTCCGCTTCGTAGTCCGATAAGCCCAGAGTACCCGGGGCAGCTCATCTATCCAGGCCCCATTGTGCCGTTCCAAGTTCTTCTTCAAGTTCTCCTTGATAGTCTTGTTAACGGCTTCAACCTGTCCGTTGCTTTGGGGGTGCCCGGAGGATGAATACACTTTGCTTATACCGAATTGCTCGCATAGTGCGAGGAACTTGTCCCCGAACTGTTTCTCATTGTCTGTGACTATAGTGTGGAGGAGGCCGAATCGATAGATGATGCTCTTCCACAGAAAGCTTGTGCACTTTGCCTCGGTTTGTTGAGCCAGGGGCTCCACTTCGATCCACTTGGTGAGGTAGTCAATTGTCACTAGGCAATAACGAAGCTGCGACCGGGCCATCGGGAGTGGTCCGATCAAGTCGATGGCCCACTTCGCGAATGGCCACGCAGATACTACCGAGGTGAGCTTCTCGGTGTGGGACTTGATAGCTTTGGCGAACTGTTGGCATTTCACACATTTCCGAGCAAATTCCATAGCGTCCCTGCTCATGGTCGGCCAGTAATACCCTTGCCGTAGACATTTGAAGACTAAGGCTCTCCCCCTGAGTGGTTTCCGCACACCCCGCTATGCACCTCCTTTAGCAAGTACTCGGCTTCTCTCGGCCCGACTCACCGCTGATATGGAGCAGAGTGTCCTCGGCGATACAACTTCTCGCCGATAATGGTATACCGCGCCGAAGTGTTCTTGATCCTTCGCGCCTCTACTCGTTCTTCAGGATGCTCTGCGTAGGTGAGGTAACGATGGATCGGATCCATCCAAGTCTTTGTGTTCTCGAAAAAGAGGACCTCCTTGGCCCGGTCAATGCTCGGCTGCTCGAGCCGCTCTATGGGAAAGTAGACGAGCCCTTCAGTGTCGCTCCCTGAGGCCAGACGAGCGAAGGCATCAGCCTCGAGCTTCTCGGATCGAGGTACTCAGACCATAATATGGCTCTTAAACTGGCCAAGCAGGGCCTTGACCTTTTCCAAATATTTCGCCATCCTATCCTCTCTTGCTTGGAATTCTCCGGTTACCTGGTTGACAATAACCATCGAGTCGCTGAAAACTTCGATGTCTTGCACCCCGAGTTCCCGAGTCAATCCGAGGCCTGCGATAGCAGCCTCGTACTCCGCTTCATTGTTGGATGCTTTGAAGTTGAAGCGGAGGGCCTGGCTGGTCTTGAACTGGTCAGGGCTGACGAGGACAAGCCCTGCACCCGAGCCCCCAGAGCTGGAAGAGCCATCAACGAAGAGCTTCCACCTGGTGCTGAGTATTTCTGAGCCGACTTGTTGAGTTGCCGTATTCTTCACTGAACATTCCAGGGACGGCCCAGCAGTGCCCGTAAACTCGGCCACGAAATCAGCCAAGGCTTACGCTTTAATCGCGGGGCGAGGGACGTATTCTATGTCAAACTCCCCAAGCTCTATAGCCCACTTCGCGATTCAGCCTGATAGTTCAGGGTTCTGGAGAACCTGTCGAAGTGGATAACTGGTGAGAACTCGAATCGGGTGGCTTTGGAATTAGGGGCGCAGCTTATGGGCCGAGAAGACCAACGCGAGAGCGAGCTTTTCCAAGGGGGGATATCTCTCTTCCGCCCCTTGGAATGCTTTGCTGCTGTAGTAAACGGGTCGCTGGACCTTCTCGTCTTCTCGGACCAGCACTAAGCTGACTGCTTTATCAGAGACTGCCAAGTAGACGAGCAGCACCTCCCCAGGGTGTGGCTTTGATAGCAGGGGAGGGTTGGCTAAGTATTCTTTCAGGCCCTCGAAGGCCTCACCGCACTTGTCATCCCAACTGATTTTTCTCTTGCTCTTGAACGCCTGGAAAAATAGGGAGCACTTGTCGGTGGATCGAGAGACGAATCGGGAGAGGGCCGCGATCATCCCAGTCAGTCTTTGGACTTCCTTGGTTGTCTGTGGGGGTCGCAGGTCCATCACCGCTTGAGCTTTGACGGAATTGAGCTTAATCCCGCAGTGGTTCACCATGAACCCCAGAAAACTTCCCCGACTCTACCCCGAATGCGCCCTTAGCCGGGTTGAGTTTCATCTTGTACTGCCGTAGAGTGTCAAAGCTATCTCGTAGGTCTTGGACGTGGTCGGCAGCTCGCCTGCTTTTTACAAGCATATCGTCCACGTACACCTCCATGGTTTTCCCAATGAGCGGAGTAAACATCTTGTTTATTAGGCATTGGTAGGTCACTCCGGCATTCTTGAGACCAAACGGCATGACCTGGTAGCAGTACAGGCCCTGATCGGTTGTAAATGCCGTTTTGGCCTGGTCGGGTTTACTGAGGGGTATCTGGTTGTACACCGAGTAGGCATCCATGAAGCTGAGTAGCTCGTGTCCCGCGATAGCGTCAACGAGTTGGTCTATTCTGGGAAGAGGGAAGCAGTCCTTTGGACACGCCTTGTTGAGGTCCGTGTAGTCAATACAAACTCGCCACTTCCCAGTGGACTTCTTGACCAGGACTACGTTCGCCAGCCATTCCGGGTAAGATATCTCACGGATGAACCCTACCGCGAGAAGTTTCTTCACCTCTTGGTTGATGGCCTCGTACCTTTCCGGGTTGAAAACCATTCTCTTCTGGATCACAGGTTTGTGCCGCGAGTTAACGTTAAGCTGGTGGGTCATGCTGTTGGGTCAATTCCGGGCATGTCCTCGTGGGACCAAGCGAAAACGTCCTTGTGCTCTCGCAGACACCGCTGTATGCCTTCCCGGCTGGTCGGACTAAGCCTAGAGCCGAGCAGCACGGTTCTCTCCGGATGCTCAGGGTCCAATTGGTAGGGAATCAACTCCTCGGCAGGGTAAGTCTGGACTTCCTCTTCTGGCGTGCAGGGGTCTAGGTCACTGAACCGCTTGACTTCCTCGCTTGGGGCCTCTATCTCGTTGATCCGAAAGATGGCAGCGACGGTTATCGGGGCAGCGGTCCTCTGACCCACTCTGTTTACCGCCTCCACATAACATTTACGCGCCCCTTCCTGATTCCCCCGGAAGACTCCGATCCCACCTTCGGTGGGGAATTTCATGGCTAAGTGGTAGGTGGAGACTACCGCTTTGATAGCGTTAAGGATTGGCCTCCCTAGGATGACGTTGTAGGCGGACGGCCGGTCTACAACGATAAACTCCACCATCCTGGTCACCCTCTCCGGGCCATCCCCTATCGCAATGGGGAGATTGACCGTGTTAGCTGCGCGTACGCATTCCCCGGCGAACCCATACAAGGGCGTCTGAATGGGCGTCAGCACGGCACCTCCGATCTTCAACCTCGAGAAGGCATCCATGAACATAACGTCAGCCGAGCTTCCGTTGTCAATAAGAACGCGCTGGATGACGTTGTCGGCTACTCGGATTTCTCCGACCAAAGCGTTGTTGTGTGGGTGAAGCAGCCGGTCAGCTTCCACGTCTGTGAAAGTGATCGGGGTGCTGCGCTGACAGCATATTTTGGAGACGTGCTCGGTAATGTTGATGAACTCCCCACGGGCAAACCGCCTTGACTCGCGGGCGTAACTCCTCTGGCTACTGGCGGTGTCCCCAGTCGCCGTTCCACCAAAAATGGTGTGGACTATGTGCTCCGGTCCAGGCTCGTCCGGTTGATCATCTGGTCGTTGGTTGCGCCGAGTACCTTGGGCTGGTCGGTTACTCGGCTCCGCTGGGGTGATAATTCTTTCCACGAATTCCCGCAGGTGACTATCGCGAATCAGTGCCTCGATCTGGTCTCGGAGCTGAATACAGTCTTTAGTCTCGTGGCCGACGTCCTTGTGGAAGTGGCAGTATTTGTTTGGGTTCCTCCGCGTCTGATCCGTCCGGATGGGCCGCGGGTCTCGGAGCAGTCCTTTGCCAGACACCTGGTAAAGGACGTTTTCGACCGTCATGACCAGCGGGGTATACTGGTGGAACTTCCCCGCTGGCGTCTTCGGACTGGATCTGGGTTCCTCCCGGCTGCTTGTCGCAGGAGCCTTCCCTCCGTCTGACTGGTTCCTGTCCGACTTCCTTCAGGAAAGCCGGGTTTGTACTTGGGCTTCCAGCCCTCATCCTCTAACGTACTCGTCCGCCTCGGCATACCTCCAGGTGATCCCTCTTAGTTGGGCAAAGGTGGGTGGCTTGTCATAGGCGAGCGTCCAGACGAGACAGGGATCCTGAATTCCCTCGCGGAAAGCTTGGATAAGGGTCTCATCCGTGCAAGACTCCGCTTGCACAACAGCCTTATCAAAGCGCTGCAGGTACGCCTTCAGCGTTTCGCTGTCACCTTACTTTATACTGAAGAGGTGGGAGGCTCCTAGCTTCCTGGCCTTCGACCCCATGAAGGCAGCCGGAAAGGAATCCACCAACTGCTGGAAGCTGCTAATCGACCTAGGGGCCAGCCTTCTGTACCATTGCCGAGCAGCTCCGGTCAAGGTCAGGCAGAAGGATTTGCAAAGGGCAGCCTCGTTGGCACTCTGGATTTGCATGTACGCTCTGTAGTTCTCGAGATGCTCGTCCGCATCTGACGAACCGTCATAGGACGCCATAGATGGCATCTTGAACCGGGTCGGATAGGGTGCGGACATGATTGCCGAGGTGAATGGTGGTTCAGCCGCTCCAGATTGGTCTAGACCATACTGCTGACCTACGAGCTGATCTAACTGCCGTTGGAGGTGGTTTAACCTGCTCCGGCTATGGCTTCCCTCCTCCGGCTTGTCCACGGATCGTTCTCGGCCAAGGCGCCGGTAAATCGCTGGTCTCCCGAGCCGGTCGAAGACTGAGGCCGCGCTTGCGCGAACGTTCGGGTTTTCTTCCGGCTGGTCGGCCTGATTGTCCTGGTCGTCTGGTCGAGCGCTGGCCTGGTTTATTTCTCGAGGGTCAGCAGCGTCTGAGCGCGCCATGCCAGTGCGGCGACTTCTTGAACGTTCTCGACCCGACTCCTCCCCTCGTTGTTCTCTCTCTTGGTCCCCGTATTGTGACCGATGACTCCTATCGCGGGTGGGGGGTATGTCCAACCGTCTACCCGCCGACCTAGGCGGTCTACTCGACGTTGACTCGGCGGCTTCCTGCTGTTGTTGTGGTCGGACGTCCTGGGCCCCACGCAGGCCTCCATAAGTACTTGGACAGTATGGTTCAGGTCCTGCACACTCCCGGCCAAGATTTCCGTCTGGCTCGGTCGACGTTGTCGGCCTCCCCTCCCATGTGGTGGTCGGCGGGAGTCGCGCAAGCCCGTGCCAGCGGGGTTCTCTTCACGGATCTCTTGTTCCTCGTGCTCATCCATTATGCGAGGCCGAGCACTCGGAAGTACAGGTTTAGGTTGTGGTTGCTGGAAAGGCGCGTCGCCCTCCTTCTAGCGCCAAAATGTTGATGCCGAAAACACCTCCGGCAGCAACACCCAATGTGATCGGGTGGTCCGATCACGTCCGGCCAGTCGCTCCGCCGCCGTCACCTACAAAACGAAAGCACCTCGGAATGATGGGGACACCGGTGTGGTGTTTGCCGCGGGCACTCCGATGTCTAAGTCTGTTCGAGAGCTGATGAGCAGTAGGAGAGGCAGAGCTTTGGCAAGGTAGAAGTGAGCTTGCCTAGATTTGTGGGTTCCTCCTCCATTTATAGGTGCCTTTCGCGGGCTCGGGTGCTCGGGAATACCCGGCCGGGTCGGCTACGGAATAACCCAAGTGGGTGACGTGGCTCTGAACTTGCACACGTGTCGGCCTACAATGACGCCACGTAACCGGCCTAGGGGGCGCTAGGGCGACTGCTGCCGGTGTCAGCAGGGACAACCCCTGCCAGGGCAGGTGGCGGCGGGTGGCGATGTGACGCGCTGCAGGAGTGGGCAGGCGGAGCCTACCGCTGATGGGACTTGTGTCAGAAAGGGTGTGACAGGTGGGGCACGGGCTCCGAGGGCCCTTAGCCTCTAGAATGCACAAGCGCGAGGGGGCTCATCTGGTATTCTGGTCGGCTAGCCGGCTCACACGGGTAGACGGGGCACTCCGGCAAGACGGCGAGGCCTGAGCGCCGATTAAGCCGTCAGTGAATGGAGTATGGTCGGCACTGCTCGTATCTGATATCAGGTGACTTGGGTAATGGTGGATCACGTATGTCGTGGTCGGAGCAGAAATTGGTATCAACAATGTAAATTAAAAAAAATAACAAATTTTAAATCATAGTTTTTAATTTAGACATTCTTGTAAATAAGCATTTCTTATACTCAAACCAATCTCTCTAAAAGCACAATCAATTATAATTTTAGAAACGATCTTAAAATCATTAAAAAAAAATTTCTCATTTTTGTGCCGAAAACAAAATCGTTAAACACAAAAAATATATCAATACATCATCAACACAAGATTTTGCCAATCAAATTAAACAGAACACAAAAATGTGGGGAAAACACACACACACACACAGAGTCTAGAAAAAATGATGTAAACCATAGAAAGCATAAACATCAACTGAAAAAAAAAAAAAAAAAAACGGTAGTACAATTAATCATCAACGATATATGATCATTATTTTAATGGTCACATCAGTTTTATTGGTAATTAATATACTAAACAGGTTGGAAAAATGGCTTGATAAGCTCGTTTTGGGTATGAAGTTGGAGGCCTAATTTTGTATGTAACGAATTGTATTTATTTGGATAAGTTATCTAGTTGTTTAAAACTTGATATCTAATTTGATAATATTCTAAATGAAAAATAACTATTTTGCACTTTTAAAAAATTCAAATACCTTTTAGTAAAGAAAAAAATTCAGAGACCTAATTGTAATTTTACAAAATAATAATAATAAAGACCAAGCAGATCATTTATTTTTGTATATACTATAGATGGAAAGCACGTGTCTGCATTAGTCTGCTTAAGAAGTCAACTTTTGTATTTTGTTGTTTCTCTACCCGTTCACTTCACCTAATAAAGAGCCGGTGATCTCGTCGTTTCTCTCTTCACCAAGACTGGAAGATATGATTTTTTGCACTAACTATCTGATTTAAAAAAAAAAAAAAAAAAAAGGTGTAACAAAATCCGTAGTAACTTTAAGGCTCTTTGGAGGAGATTTTCGAAGATGAAAGTTGTAGAGGTTAGTTTAAAATATATATTTGATTAAAGGATGAATTAAAAATGAACCGGAAAGCAAAGGCCTCTTCAATTCTTGATCTAGGGCCACAATTAATTTCCCCAACCAATTCATGTGGCAGCTTCCTGAAAGTAGCTTTGTCATCTTGTGCATCCTTATCCTGCAATATTGAAGATCCTCAAAGTTCTGCCAGCTTTGGAGTTGATTTTACTCTGTTTGTACTTTGTTTTTTCCAAAAAGATTTTATTCAATCGATTTTAAAAAGGACGATAAAAAGAAAGGACAAGTCACTGACGAAAACACTCAATTATTGATCCGTGACACAATGCTATATGTGTGCAAGAGGACAGCTACGAATAGGACATGTCGTTAAATATTTAGGTCGTGTTTGGTAATGATTTGAATATTATTTGAAAAAGAATTATATGATTTTCAACAAAAGTGTTTTGAAAAGTGATTTTAAAATAATATTTGTTTTGCATAAAATTAAAAAATATAGACGGAAATAAGTTTTTTTTCTTATTTTGATTTTTATTTTTTAGAAACTTGCATACCTAATAAATATTTTGAGATACATATTCAAATACAATTTTTATTTGGTATTGTTTTAAATTGGTTCTGGAAATGACTCCACATATCATTTAAGGCGAGAAAACGAAAACAATTTCTAAATCATGTTTGATTAACAAATGCCATGAAAACGAAAACGAAATTAAAAAATAGTGATAGTTGTTTTTGTTTAGTAAAAAGCAAACGGTTAAAAGTTGTTTTTATTTTATTTTTCATTCTTGTTAATTTTCTAGGGCTTTAATACATGTTTTCATAAACATACACAAATATAGTTTTACATTTTTCTTATACTCAAACCAATCTCTCTAAAAACACAATCAAACACAATTTTAGAAACGATCTTAAAATCATTCCAAAAAAATCTTCTTATTTTTTGTGCTGAAAACAATCATTTTCCAAACGCTCCCAATGGAGCATTATTTTTTCATTTAACATTCAAACGAATACTCTAGAAACACAACCGAAAACAACAATAAAAATATCTTAATGATCTTCGTAAAACATTCTTATTTTTATTTCATATCCAACACAAAATCATTTATAAAATACTCCTAGGTTCTAATAAAGGCCATTTTAGAACATCAATTTGAGTTGGATTTTTGAAAATGTTTTGGTTGGAAATGAGTTGAGTTTTGGAAATGTGTGTTAGGTTGAAAATGAAATGTTTCAAGTTAAAAAGTGTAAAAACTTGAATGTGTTTGCAAAAAAAAAAAAAAAAATAGTGATATGGATCTTGTTTCATTATTCTCGTCGAAAATTATTATCTCATTTCAACTTAAAATAAGAAAGTTATGAACTTTTAAAGTTTGGATTTTTTGAAAAATGAAAGAGATATTTGGATATGTAAATAGTGAAAATTGATGTACTTTATAAAAATTAAAAAAAAAAAAGGAACGAAAATTACATTTCACATTATTTGTTCAATTTGAATTGTGTTGGTCATTTAGATGACGTTTGGCTACCCAAAAAAAAAAGAAAAAAAAAAGAGGAATATTGCACTTGAATTTGTACTCCATCTAAATGGTGCATTTAGACTATCATTGGAATGTTGCCCCCCATGAGCCACCCGAGTGAGTGCATTTGGCCTCTCTCTCTCTGATTAAAAACTCTCTCTGCGTCATACATTTTTCTCAATTCAATTTCGATTGAGAAAATTCTTCCTTTTATATGTTCAGAGCAAAGAGAATAACAAAATTCCAACTATACACACTATTAAAATCTACATGTATGATCATTAAAGTTTTTATTAGACTTGTAAAAACTGTTTCCAACACTCTATCCAAAACACGAACCCCATATTTGTATTCCCCATATTTGTATCTAAACTTCATTTGAGATGGAAATTATACATGCCATGTTAGAGTTTCGGAATTCCCAAATTACTCAAAATGTTAAGATAAATTTAATCAGGGAATAAAATTTAATTAATTAGGGCCATACAAATAACATTTTTTAATCTTGCAATTATAAATTGTTCTTTTCTTTTCTTTTTTTTTTTTTTCACTTGTCCATATAGAAGAGATCAATTTTGAGATAGTCTAAAGAAAATAAAAAATTAAAGATCAAAATTCCAAGTCATTATTGGACCATCACATAGGCAGTTATGTAGCAATCATGAAAGGGGTAACGAAAAAATACATTTATGCTTTTAAAGAGTAGTATAGATTTTTTGAATCTAGATTGTTTTTATTTTTATTTTAATGAAATATCACATTGTTTTTTTTTTTTAACGTAATATCACTGTTATTTTTTCTTTTTCTTTTTTCCCCCTCTATAGGGAGAGATCCAAATGCATGGTCAGAGAATGCGGAGGAATTTTACCCTGAAAGGTTTATTGGTAGCAACATAGATCTACAAGGTCATCACTTCGAACTTCTTCCATTTGGATCGGGTCGTAGAGGGTGTCCGGGATTGCAAATGGGCATGACAACAGTTTGTTCGATTGTTGATCAGTTGGTGCATTGTTTCAATTGGGAGCTTCCTAGTGGTGTGAATGCGAAGGACATTGACATGACCGAGAATTTTAGTCTTTCAATGGGAAGAGCTAATCACTTGTACGCGAAGCCAACCTATCGCCTTTCTTGATTTATTTCTTACCAGGAATAAACTGTAGTCCTCTTTAAGTACCCATTGGAAAAACTACGAATTATTAGTTCCTTGCTTAGGTTGTTTCTTTTTGTTATGTTTTGTTTTTCTACTTCCATAACTGGATCTTCGTTTTCCCTTCATAACGAGCTCTATAGATTTCCATGGAACTTGTGGGAATTCATACTAATTATATTAGTAACAAATTATTGTTGGGTCAAGTTGATTTTTTGGTGGTTCCGGCATGACTAGTATGACAAACATGGCGATCTCTAACTGGTACACACATTAATTATTGTGCCCCACGACATGAGAAAAATGTAGACGTTTCTCTCAGCATTAATATTGCTGATTTTTAAAATGGCATTTATGGCAATGTTTGTCAGATAGCGGCCACTTGATCCAACTCGATTGCTTTCAAACAAAAGCAAAATAGTCATCGATCAAATCTTTAATTGGCATTCATATATATATGTATATATATATATAGTAGTCAGAGAACATTATTGATATCAGAAAAACTAGTACGTCTCAATTAAATTTAAACCTACTAGCAACCCCATCACACGCTAAGCATATTTAACGTTCATGTTTCATTGATCTTCTATTTTTGGTGCTAATTTTCTCTCCTCTAACCCCCAAATAACGGAATAATCAAAAAATGTCTCCCACTTCAATAATATTACTACTAGCAAAAGGTAAGTAATTTTATTTTATTTTATTTTTATTGTAGTCTTTTATTATTATTATTATTATTATTTTTGTGTTTAGCTTTTGTCTTTTTGTCTCGGTCAAGTTTTTGATTTTCTTTATACGGTTGTGAGCTCTGTCATTCTTCATTGGTCTCATTAAGTTTTGTTTTGTCTTTTTTTTTTTTTAAACAAATAAACAAAAAAAATTTTAAAAAAAAAGTTTTATTTTTAGTAATCATTATTTTGTGTTATATCATTTTGTACGTTCTGTAGACCGTTTCTTTTAGACTTATTTAGTTTAGTTTTGTCTTATTTAATTTTTTTAACGTTTTGAAAAAAAAAAAAATTACATACCTTACTGTTTTGTATTTTGTTACTTTTCATAACTTACTATTTTGTTTTATTAATAATTATTAGTCATTTACTTTTTGTTAATTTACCTTTTTAATTGTTACGTTGTAATTTTACTATTATTATTATTATATTTTTAATTTTTAGCTTATATTATATTTTACCAATTTAGTGTTACTAAATTAGGGCTCATAATTTGTGTAACCTTAGGTTTTAGTTTAGCATTAACTTAGGATATTAATATCTAACATCTAACATTTCATAAAATACGTCATAAAATTTAATAAATTTTGACAGCAATTGTGTGGAAATGTTGGAAAGTACGAACTAAGGGAGTTCTATCCAAGGAGGCTGGGTTCTATTAGCATTCTACGCCACCAGTCTTTCCTGGGAATGTTGTTCTGTCTAGGAGGTTGATTTTTAAGGAGGCCTCACCCCACCAATCTTTCCTAGGAGCACTCTTAGGGATTGCGATTTGCGGTTTTACACTAAAAAAGCTCAAGGTGAATGAATCGTTATAGAAACGAATTAGGGAGATTTGCAAGAAGAGCTGAAGACCCTAGTGAAGTTTCTTCTACTACGTCTAGCCTTCCTCCATCTCCAAATGCTTTAGCAATTCCAAATCCATTTGCGATGGCTCAAATCGAGGAGGTCCAGCAAAAGACGTTGAACAACTACCTTCACCCTACGCGTACAACCACACCGTCATGCATAATGTTTCCACCTAATATGCCGAATTTGGATTTCAAGCCGGGTATGATTCAACTTTTACCGACCTTTCACGGGTTAGAAAGCGAAAATCCGTACGTGCATATTCGGGAGTTTGAAGAGGTGGTGGCCACTTTCCATAATCAAGCTGAGGCTGCAGATTCCATGCAATTTGTAACGACCCACCTTACGTAGGCCGTTACCGTACATAACTTACATGATTACTTGACTTACTTAAATAACGGAAATTCAGACTATATATATATATATATATATATTTACAACTTAATTCATACACTTACATACAAATATACTTATATACATATGTATAAGTACTTAATCAAGCGCTTGAGTCTGAAACTTATTATATAACAAAACTGCATACATATATTATAACAAAACGCGTAGTAGTTCCCAGCCCGTAATCTCATAGATAGCCCTGCCCAGCTCCACGTCTTGTATCAAGCACTGCCAGTAGGGAGCTTACCTACAGCATAGACGTAAGTCGTGAGCTTTCGCTCAGCAAGTACAACTATTTACACTACTACAAAAGATAGATTACACGACGGAGATTACACGACGGTTCCTTGGAACCGTCGTGTAAAGTGGATTTTACACGACGGTCCCAAGGAACCGTCGTGTAAAGGCGCACTTTACACGACGGTTCCGGGGGACCGTCGTGTAATCCGCCCCTCGAAGGAGGATTACACGACGGTCCCAGGGAACCGTCGTGTAATCCCTCCCTCGGGGGGACATTACACGACGGTCCCCCGGGACCGTCGTGTAATCCGCCCCTCGAAAGAGGATTACACGACGGTCCCCCGGGACCGTCGTGTAATCCCTCCCTCGGGGGGGACATTACACGACGGTTTTGGGGGGGGACCGTCGTGTAATCCCACCCTCGGGGGGGACATTACACGACGGTCCCGGGGGACCGTCATGTAATCCGCCCCTCGAAGGAGGATTACACGACGGTCCCGGGGGACCGTCGTGTAATCCCACCCTCGGGGGGGACATTACACGACGGTCCCGGGGGACCGTCATGTAATCCGCCCCTCGAAGGAGGATTACACGACGGTTCCGGGGGACCGTCGTGTAATCCCTCTCTCGGGGGGACATTACACGACGGTCCCGGGACCGTCGTGTAATCCGCCCCTCGAAGGAGGATTACACGACGGTCCCGGGGGGACCGTCGTGTAATCCCACCCTCGGGGGGACATTACACGACGGTCCCGGGGGAGGACCGTCGTGTAATCCGCCCCTCGAAGGAGGATTACACGACGGTCCCGGGGGACCGTCGTGTAATCCCTTCCTCGGGGGGACATTACACGACGGTCCCGGGGGGGACCGTCGTGTAATCCACCCCTCGAAGGAGGATTACACGACGGTCCCGGGGGACCGTCGTGTAATCCCTCCCTCGGGGGGACTTACACGACGGTCTCGGGGGACCGTCGTGTAATCCCGGGTATTACACGACGGTTCTAAATAGACCGTCGTGTAATCTTCTAAAAATTTTGAAAATTTTCAAATTTAATTTTTTGAAATCTGCGCGCCAAAACCTATAACTTAAATACAATTTCCTCCTCGTTTCTCTTCATCTCCGCACGAATTTCTTAAGTTCTCTCTTCACACTCTCTAAATTTCTCAAGTACCCACATCCTTCACCAACCCGTTGCCACCATTCTTTTAGAATCCGGTCAAGCCGTCGTTGCCGAAGTTGCCTCCCTCTTCGTGTGACCGTTCATATTCTTTTTAAAAGAAAAGCAAGGTGACTTCGTATATAAACTAAAACACATTTGCTCTCTTGTATTGTTGTTTTCCATTAAATATCCATTTTTGAACATGAATGTTTTTGTTTTTAATGTTGCTCTTTGTAGATGAATGGTTTGTGATTGGTTTTGGCACTTTACACACATTTTTCAACAAAATTTTTTTGCACCCACAATATACTCGATGAAATGCTTGAATGAGTTTTTTTTTATTTAATCTTAATTATATACATCTTAATTAGTTTGAACTTTATCAATTTGCTAGGGCCCTAACGGATTGGAAGATTATGACCGGAGAAGGGATTAGAAGAAGGAGACAAGACTGTAAAACAAAAATCTCGAACCGTCCTTGTCCTCTCAAAGAGGGAAGTGTTGAATGTGGTTATTTTATTTTAGGTTTTATGAGGGACATAGTGTTGAATGAAATTGATGTACTTGAAAGTAAATAATTTTTTACTTCTGAGGATTTGAATTTGATTAGGGGAGAATGGGCTAGCCATGTAATGCAATTCATTATGTGAACTTGTAATGTAAAAATTGGTATGTAATTTTACTTTGATCATTGAAGTTACTATCTTGGATCGTGTATTGGATAACATACAGGTTAGGCCAGCCGTGAGAAATCACCAAAAAACCATAATTTTTTTTTTTAATAAAAGAGACATTACACGACGGTTCGGCCAAGAACCGTCGTGTAATGTCCGCATTACACGACGGTTCGGCCAAGTACCGTCGTGTAATGTCCGCATTACACGACGGTTCGGCCAAGTACCGTCGTGTAATGTCTCTATATTACTTGTATATACTACGGTGTACCTTGTTTCGACGACGGTTTTTAACCGTCGTGTAACATTGAGATACCACGACAGTTCAATAACCGTCGTGTTATCTTCCACGACACTGGATTACACGACGGTTGGGTAACCGTCGTGTAAACTTTACACGACGGTAAAAAACCGTCGTGTAATCCACAATTTTTAGTAGTGTTATCAGCAAAATATTTCATAATAAAACCATGCATGAACCAATTATGCTTTCTTAAGTTAGTTTTTTTTTTTTTTTTTTGGGCCCTTACAAAACATAAGTGTACGTACCATGGCGTGCTGCCATGGAATGATTGGGGCGGCCAGCCCAGTCCAACTCAAACCATGGACCTAGTACAGGTCGATATGACACGAAACTTACTTATCATCTTTCATAAACAACATATTCTTAAAATAGTTCCTTACTTGAAACTTGATCTTATTCTTACCAAATAAATTATCAGTAGTGAACATGCTTCATGATGTCACAATATGAATCATAAATCATACACATTTATACATAAATGTATGATTTTGAAAACATGCAGTTAATAAAACAATATGCCTATGCTGTAGGCGGAGTTGTACTTACTGGTTTTACTAGATCTGAGTTCGATGCTTCAACAAATCGCAACACAGTTTATTTACCCGTTTTCAAAAAGACGTAAGATAAGAATCATCCTATCTTACCATAACTTATTACATTCAATGTTGGTATCCTAACCAACATTTATCCATAATCCTGGTTATATGTCCCACCACATACCAAAAATTGATATTTAATTCGGTTACTAATGGTAACTTTGGGTCCAAAAATTAACATATAAAAATTAGTAACCCTTTTGGTTACTATAAGTATCCTTTTTATTAACTTGGTCCAATTAAATTTTTAGTAACCTTTCTAATTACTAAGTGTCTTACTATGATTACCTTATAGCTTAGTCCTTATTTAATTCTTTTTACAAAAGATAGTAAAACTTGTAAAATTCTTAAGACCATTTCTGAAAACAGTCCCATAATCTCAGTTATTAGTGTATGTGCAGGAATTGCCTAATCTTGCACTGCTTTGAAAATTATGTGCAGGAATTTCCTGTTTTCCTGCCCAGTTTTTAAGATTCAGTTTTACTTTAAAATTAGTTTTAAATTTGAAAAAGTCTTCTTCATGAAAGTTGTAGATCTCAGTAATTCCTACAACTTTCATGTTTTACTCGAAATCCAATTCAGCCCTTAATTTACCCATTTGCCTTGTTGAATTTGCCTGGCCGTGAACACTTGTCTGCTCAGGCCAAGCTCGGGTTTTGATGAAAACTGAGACCGTTGGAGTCTTATTTTTGAAAATGGTCCATGATGGCCCCTAGGATTTTCCTTTTTATACAACTTTCATGTTTTAACTTTCTTCAAATTCGGCCTCTAAAGGCCTCAAAATTCTGATTCCACATTGCTGCCTTGTTTTGGTCCGAAACTGGCAGCTTCCCTTTCGGTTGGTTCTTATGCAAAATTACGTGCACACTACCTCGAATGGTTAAAACCGTGAGCCTACAACAAGCATGCAGTGTATTTCCTATCATTTTCCTTATCATACATTTAATTCACATCAAACAACTTACATGTACCCAAATGGTAATTTCTACCAAAGTTGTGGTTTTTGGGGTTATTCAAAACCCTTACACATCATACATCACCAATCTCATTTCCATACATCTAATATCCTTCTTGGGTATGTGGGAACATATAACAAGCATATGGTGAGCATACACCCTTAGCACATAATTTCTAGAGCATAAAATCAAAAACATACACAACCACATAAATCAAACTCACTAAACCCTATACAAGCACATACTAAGCTTACTTAAACCATTACATGAAAAGGAGAGAAGATGAGCTTAGGCTCTTACATCCAATGCTTGAAATACATTTAAAGATCTTGCTCCAAAACATAGTAAAAGACTTAGGAGATTAAGAGAGTTTACCTCTAGAACTTGGAAGATGATTCTTAAGCTTGGATCCAACAATTTCTTCTTGCTTTTCTTCTCCAAAATCTGACCACACTTTTTTTCTTTTTCTCCTTCTTTTAGGTTCGGCTCTTAAGGGGAGTTTGTGACTAAAGAGTGAACTAAAGCTTTAGAGCAGAATTAAATGGTCCAAAATTTCTCACACATCACCTATTTATAGGTGACTTTGTTTTCTTTAAAAATTGCATAACAATCCCCCAAAAGAGAAGTAATTGCCCAAAAACCCATGAGAGGTGGCCGGCCATGAAGAGCTTGCTTGGTGGCCAGGCAAATTTCAATGATCAACTTTTTTAATACTTTCCATATTTTCCCAAAAATCCAAAATTCACTAAATTATCCTTTAGGTGAGGTGTCCCTTCATTAGGTCCCATTTGGCTTGTCTCCTAAAGTGCAGTCCATTTTCATACTGATATAGATATTATAAGTACTATTTACAACTAATAACAGTACTGTTATGTTGGCCTACAGTCCAAAATTTATCTGCACTTAACTGTACTGCGTTAAAATTTTCTGTTTGGACTTAAAGCCTCTTGGCCTTATTACTCTAAATATTGAGCTTGATTTTTCTACAATGGTCCCGTGCCTTATTCTTACTTCCGTATTCATAATGACGGTTTTTCACAGTATAATTTCATACTGTTTACTATACTGCAGTACCGTCTCAATCATATCTTAGATTTTTCCAGGTCAAACGTTGACCGGAATAAAATCATACATAAATTCTAATTTTGATAAAATCAGATTAGACATTTCATATAAACATACATAATACAAACTTTGATTTCAAATAACAGAAATCGTAATTTATACAAAGGTTGGTTATTACACAATTAAAGTTTTTCCCCTTCTTTCTGAAGGACAAGGCCAAAAGCTGGTTGTATTCTTTGCGGCCTAGGTCTATTGGAACATGGGAAGAGATGACAACTACGTTTTTCAACAAGTATTTCCCACACCATAAGACTAATGGTCTTAAACGACAGATCTCGACCTTTACTCAGAAGGACAATGAAACTCTCTATCAAGTCTGGGAGCGGTTTAAAGATTGTTGAATCAATGTCCCCACCATGGTTACGAGAGATGGCGCCTCGTCAGTTATTTCTACAAAGGACTCACAATCCGAGAGCGTCAATTTGTGGAGACGATGTGCAATGGTGAGTTTCTCCAGAAGGATCCCGAAGAAGCTTTTGAGTATCTCAACGAGGTAGCCAAGAAAGCCCACACATGGACTGGACCAAGTGCTACTGACAGCACCAGTCGATCCCGACCTGCTGGAGTCTACCAAATAAGTGAAGAGGATAACCTCATGGCCCAAATCGAGTATTTGACATGACATATTGAGGCCCTCAAAACCAAGGAAGGTAGAGGAATCCACATGGTCGCAAGGGTAGAGTCACAAGAGCCATGCTTCATTTGTGGAGGGGTGGAACATATAGCTAAGGATTGCCTTGCTTATAATGAAATGAGAGGGGGTTACGAGGAGCAATGCAATGCCTTAGGGGCATACAACAAGCCTTTCTCTAACACGTACAATCCTGACTGGAGGAACCATCCAAACTTCAGTTGAAGAGATTCCAAACACAACCATCAGGTGGACAATGGAGAACGGAGCAACAACCACAACCACCAAAGGCGAATTTTGCACCTAAGTACCATGCACAACTGCCGAGGAGTTCTCTCAAGATTACCTTGCAATCTTTCATGGAGCCACAGAATAGGATGAACCAAAAGTTTGAATCACTTTTCATGCAAATGGTGGAAGAAAGTAAGGAGATGAAGAGCCAGATCACAAAGCTGACTGGTGCCTTGGCTGTTCAAGACTGAGGTAAGTTTCCTTCCCAAGCTCAATCTAACCCCACGGGGCAACACATGGCACAAACCTCCAACTCTGAAGGTCAAAACATCAAGGAGGTCAATGCCATTACCACTCATAGTGGCAAGATTTTGGATGATCCATCACCAACTACCGTCACTTCAAGTGGTCAAAAAGTCGCTCCCAAGAAAGATGAGCTAATTGAACTTCCAGTAAAGGTGCCTTTCCCCCAAGCTCTGTGATCTGCTGGGAAAGTGCTGGATAGTCAAAGTGAGATCTTAGAGCATTTGACTCAAGTGAAGATTAATCTTCCTTTGCTTTAAGTGATCAAGCAAGTGCCGATTTATGTGTCAAAAGGAAGCACCTCGTTAAGAAGACTGCCTTCTTGACGGAACAAGTGAGTGCGGTGATCGAACAGAAGACGTCACTCGAATACAAAGATCCTGGTTGTCCCACCATCTCGTGCCAAATTGGGACTCGGGAATTCAGTCAAGCTTTGCTCGACCTTGGAGCGAGTGTCAATCTCATGCCTTACTCTATCTACTCGCAACTTCGTCTTGGAGAGATTAAGCCCATATCTGTGGTTTTGCAGCTGGCCGATTATTTGATCAAGAAGCCTTAGGGTATAGTTGAGGATTAACTGGTTCAAGTTGAGAAGTTTTATTACCCCGTTGATTTGCTTGTCCTAGATACCCAATCGTGGTAAGCATGGAATCCAAGATTCCCATTATCCTATGTAGACCTTTCCTTGCTATAGCCAATGCTTTGATTAAGTGTAGGAATGGTCTCATTGAGATATCTTTCGGGAACATGACCTTGGAGGTGAATGTTTTCCATATTGCGAAGCAGCCACATGATGGTGACGAGTGTCACCAAACATTTATGATTGACACACTCGTCTCAAAGGAGGTTAAACTGCCACTACTACAAAAAGTACATTACACGACGGAGATTACACGACGGTTCCTTGAAACCGTCGTGTAAAGTCAGACTTTACACGACGGTTCTTTGAACCGTCGTGTAAAGTGCTCCGCGAGGGACTTTACACTACGGTTCCTTGAAACCGTCGTGTAAAGTCGGACTTTACACTACGG
The DNA here is from genome assembly GCA_009761775.1 of Ficus carica. Classification (NCBI taxonomy): domain Eukaryota; kingdom Viridiplantae; phylum Streptophyta; class Magnoliopsida; order Rosales; family Moraceae; genus Ficus; species Ficus carica. The sequence goes on along the minus strand of CM019748.1, from coordinate 18,392,128 downwards.
TTCCAAAGAACCGTCGTGTAAAGTGCTTTGCGGAGCCACTTTACACGACGGTTTCAAGGAACCGTCGTGTAAAGTCTGATTTTACACTACGGTTCCAATGAACCGTCGTGTAAAGTCTGACTTTACACTACGGTTTCAAAGAACCGTCGTGTAAAGTGCCTCGCGGAGAAACTTTACACTACGGTTCCAATGAACCGTCGTGTAAAGTCCGACTTTACACTACGGTTCCAAGGAACCGTCGTGTAAAGTGCCTCGCGGAGAAACTTTACACTACGGTTCCTTGGAACCGTCGTGTAAAGTGCGATTTTACACGACGGGTTTTAAGAACCCGTCGTGTATTCCTAACTATTTTACCCTTCAATTCCTCTCATTTCATCTCATTACAGATCTATCGCGCAGCCGCGAAAAACATCACAGACACCTGCGAACACACGTCTCCTCCACTGCGAAACCAACACTCGCGTATATTAAATATTTGTAAGTATTGTGATTATTACTTACTCTTCTTTTTATTTATTTGATTTTTATGGACTATTTATTGTAGATGTCAAAAATGGTATATATTCTCTTTTTTTCCTTTTTCGGTTTGATTAGTTGTTGACTATACATTGTGTTTTTAAATGCAAAAACTTGATTATTGAATAATTTGTATGATAAATTTAATATCGATTTAGGTCGGGTTCTTGAAAATGGATCGAAAATGGATGTGGGCTAATAGATTGACTAGAAAATATCGAGATGGAATTGAAGAATTTTTGTCATTTGCGGAAACTCACATGAAGAATGATAGATTCGATGTCCTTGTGTGGATTGTGGAAATCATAGATCTCATCCAGTTGATGAAGTTAGAAGACACTTGCTTGCGCGTGGGATTATTTGTTCGTACCAAACAAGGTATTTACACGGCGAAATGTTTTTTAATCCATCATCGAACAACAAAGTGAAAGATGATGTTGTTGAGGAAGTTGTAGGAGATAATTTGTTTGATATGGTTAATGATTTGGAAGAACAGTTTGTGCATCGTCCGGAGTTATTTGAAGCAATGATGAATGATGTCGAGATGCCCTTGTATGACGGGTGTAGTAAATATACGAAATTGTCCGCATTGGTCAAATTATGGAACATGAAGGCATCGGGAGGGTGGACAAATTCTAGTTTCACGGCTCTTTTAGAATTTCTAAGAGAGGTTCTACCGGTTGATAATAAAATACCTGCTAGTATGTACGAAGCTAAGAAGACGTTGAGCACTTTGGGAATCGAATATGAAAAAATTCATGCATGTCCAAATGATTGCGCCCTTTACCGAAATGCGTACGAGAATTTGGATGAATGTCCGGTTTGTAAGGAGTCAAGATGGAAGAAGGGCAAGAAGCCAACGAATGGCAGCAAAGGTGTGCCGACAAAGGTGTTATGGTACATTCCTCCGGCACCGCGTCTACGACGTTTATTCCGTAATGCCGAGCATGCCAAGAATTTGACTTGGCACCATGATAAACGTGTTGAAGATGGTATGCTTAGACATCCAGCCGATGCACCACAATGGAAGACCTTTGATGCCGATCATCCTGAATTTTGTGCGGAACCACGGAATCTACGTCTTGGTTTGTCGGCGGACGGAATTAACCCGCATGGTAATATGAGTAGTAGGCATAGTACTTGGCCCGTCATACTTGTCAACTACAATCTCCATCCGAAGTTGAGCATGAAGCGAAAGTTCTTGATGTTGACCTCATTGATATCTGGTCCTCAACAACCAGGGAATGACATTGATGTGTACTTAGCACCACTAATCGATGATCTAAAGAGCTTATGGGAAAAGGGGATCGAAGTTAGAGATGCTTACCGTCAAGAGACATTCACACTCCGTGCAATGTTGATGTGGACAATCAATGACTTTCATGCTTATGGAAATCTATCTGGTTATTCAGTCAAGAGTTCTATCGGTTGTCCCGTTTGTATGAAAGAAACATCCTCCATCCGATTGAAGAATGGTAAGAAAACCGTTTACCTTGGTCATAGGAGATTTTTACCACAAAATCATCGATACCGCAAACAGAAAAAGGCTTTCGATGGCAAAACGGAAGAAAGAAACCCTCCCCGGGTTTTGACCGGCGAAGACGTTTATGAGATGGTTAAGGATTTGAAAGTGGTGCTCGGGAAAAGAAAACGGCGTAACAATGATCCCGTGGTTGACGGCCCTTGGAAAAAACGGTCAATCTTCTACGAACTTCCATATTGGAGGACACTTTTTGTTCGTCATTGCTTGGATGTGATGCATATTGAGAAAAACGTGTGTGAATCAATAGTGGGCACATTGCTAGACATTCCTAATAAGAGCAAAGATGGTGAGAAGGCACGGTTGGATCTTAAGGAAATGAAGATTAGACTTAACTTGATCCCTACGAAGAAAGGGAATGCAACTTACTTACCTCCGGCGAAGTACACACTATCAAGACAAGAAAAAAGAAAGCTTTGTGAGTGACTCGCTTCTGTAAAAGTGCCCAACGGGTATTCTTCCAACTTGAAAAGGTTGGTGTCTATGAAGGATCTGAGGCTGATTGGCATGAAATCACATGATTGACATATCTTGATGCAACAGTTATTACCGCTGGCGTTGCGAGGAGTTTTAACGAAGGATGTGAGATTCGCAATTACCAAGTTATGCTCATTTTTCAACTCGATATGCTCTAAGGTAATAGATCCATTGACACTAGATTCGCTACAATTAGAGTTGGTTAAGACTTTGTGCTTGCTTGAAAAGTACTTTCCACCCTCATTTTTTGACATAATGATTCATCTAACGGTGCACTTAGTCCGGGAATTGAAGCTATGTGGACCGGTGTACTTGAGATGGATGTATCCTTTTGAAAGGTACATGAAGGTTTTGAATGGTTATGTCAAGAACCGAAATCGGGCAAAAGGATGTATAGTAGAAAGCTACATTGCGGAGGAATCGGTCGAATTTTGCTCCGAGTATTTGTCCACTGCGGAGGCGATTGGGTTGCCGAAGACTACAAACATTGACTGGAAAAGACTATCCGTCGGCGTTCCATCGCAGGTAAATCGATGTGAATGGGAGAAAGCTTGTCTCTATACTTTACATAATAGGGTTGAAGTTGAGCCTTTTATCGAGATTCACCTACAGGAAATAAGAGATAAATATCCTAGAAGAGGACGAAATGAAAAGTTGATACACGATGACCACAATCGGATGTTTCGTCTGTGGCTACGAAGTCATGTCTTTCAGAAGGACGGCTGTTCGCAAGAGTTAATGAACCTCGCTAGAGGTCCGTTGACGATTTTTACACGGTATACATCGTACTTCGTCAATGTTCATACATTCTACACTCGCGAAAGAGATGAGAAGCATCCCGTTCAAAATAGTAGTGTTAGTATCCGTGCTAAGTCAATGCATATTTCATCGGCAAAGGACAAGAATCCAGTTTATGGAACTATGAACTACTTCGGTTTCATTAAAGATATTTGAGAACTCGATTACTGTGGTTTACATGTAGCACTCTTTAAGTGCAAATGGGCAGACAATAATTATGTAAGGATTGACAGTGATGGCATCACAGTTGTGGACTTTAGACGATTGGGATACAAAAATGATCCATTCATTATGGCATCACAAGCAATCCAAGTATTTTATACAACGGATCCCAGCAATGCAGAGTTGTCCTTAGTTGTGCCCATGAAGCCAAAATTGTACCGTGATGGGCAAGAAGATGAGGAAGATTGCTCCGACATTCCATCTTTCACACAGGGAATGCCACCGGTTGAGGAGATTGACGAATTCGATAATGATGTTTCACACTTGGTTCGACCAGATATTGAATGGACACGTGTTGAGGCAGTAAAGAGAAAAAAGAAAAAAACTTGAACATTATGCCATTTACTGTGTACAAGTACATTAATTAATTTCTATTATAATTCATCATAATCTATACAATATTTAATTTGTTATGTTGATTGCTATATATATATTGAATATTAAATTTGAATCAGGACCAATGCTACAGTTTGCGTAATTTTTTGTATACAACACAGTAGTATGTGGCCGTCGGAATGTGATGATAAATTTTCAAAATTTTTTAAAGATTACACGACGGTGCATTTTAAAACCGTCGTGTAATAGGGAGATTACAAGACGGGCCCTATGGGACCGTCGTGTAATATCCACTAAGTCGATGGGATTACACGATGGGCCCCTTAGGGCCCGTCTTGTAATCCCCCGTCTTTAAGATTGCACGACGGGCCCAAGGGCCCGTCGTGTAATCCACCTGAATAAGGGGATTACACGACGGACCCTAGGGCCCGTCGTGTAACAACTGATTACACGACGGGCCCTAGGGCCCGTCGTGTAATCCCCCTGGTTCGGTGGCTTACACGACAGGCCCTAGGGCCCGTCATGTAACACCCCGAAGGGTGTTACATGACGGGCCCTAGGGCCCGTCGTGTAATCCGGGGGATTACACGACGGTCCGTGGTGGACCGTCGTGTAATCTTGAAAAAATTTTGAAAATTTTTAACTTGGGGTTTTCGAAATCCGCGCGCAAACCCATTACTTAAATACAACTTCCTTACCTTTTCTCTCCACATACCTTCTCATTTCTCTTCACACTCTCTAAATTTCTCAAGTATCCACTTCCTCCTCCAAGCCGCCGCCGACACCGTCGTTGCCGCCGCCGTTGCCAATCCATTGGTGTTGGAGTGTCTATTCATCTTCAAAGAAAATTAAGGTAACTTCATATACAACTTAAAATAAATTTGGGATTTTGTCTTGTTGTTTGTCACTAAAGATCTATTTTTTAGCATGGGTGTTTAAGTTCATAATGATGCTCTTTGTAGATTAATGGTTTGTGAATGATTTTTACACTTCACATACACATGAATTTTTCCCGCCCACAATATGCTCGATGAAATGTCAACTTGAGTTTTTGGAGGAATAATATAGAAGCAATCACATATATATATGTATAAAAGCATAAACATGAATTTTTCGAGTGTTATTTTTGTCCTATGGCAGCGTTATGCACTTATGCTTTTATTTCGAGTGTTTTTTTTTTGTCCTAATTCGTGTGGGGCGCCAGGCGCCCGTGTGGGGCGCCAGGCGCCCGTCTGGCCCGTCAGGCGCCCGTCTGGGGCGCCAGGTGCAAATATAACTTTTGTTATATTTTCCACTATATTTTATTTGTGCCAACATAATAACAATTAAATTTAAAAAAAAAAGGAAGAAAAAAGTTCGAATACCCATTAACGTAATTTTTTTTTATTTGCCAATAAATGTAGGTGAACCACAACAATGGAACATTCCAAAAAGGGACGAGCACGAAGGAGAAACCCGATGGATCCCACTGTCGAGGGCAAGTGAAGGGCAACAATAATGAAACACGTCCATATGGCAAGGAAAAGAGGTGAACGAATTCAAGTCACGTTTGACGAGAAAGGACAACCGGAAGGGAAGCACGGTGACGAATTGATGAGCTGGATTGGCGTGCTCACTAGAGAGCACGTTCCAATATGGATTCAAGATTGGAGATCTCGTGATTTAGACGGATTGAAAGAAATTATTTGGAAAGAAACTGTTACTTCTTTCACCGAGGAAGAAAGCTTCCGGAACACTTGTTTAAAATCATGTGGTGAGGCTGCAAGGAATTTTCGGTACGATCTGTACAAGACATTTGTCGAGGAATTTATAAATGAAGAAAGTGTGTGGACACGGCCGAAAAAAGTTATTGACAACTACCCCAATATTGAAGAAGAGGATTGGATGAAATTCGTTCAGTATAGAACGTCCTTGCAATTCCAACAACTATCTGATCGTGGAAGCGAAATAAGGACAAACAACGAATACTCATCAAGAGGAGGTCGAGACGGATATAGGAAGCTCGACCAGGAAATGGTATGTCAATAAATTTTTTTTGTACTAAATCGTATCCCAGTTATACTAACGATGTTAATTACAGTTTAAGAAGAATGGGAAATGGGAGAGAAGAGATGGTTTGTGGCTTGAGCAACAGACGGGACCTGATGGAGAGTTGAAAAACCCAGCATGTAAAAATGCTAGCGAGTTGATACTAAGTTTACTAACTAACAATGATTTCTTCATCACAACTATACGTACTTACAACCCTTTTGCTTAAATGATTTCTGTTAATAATCTTGTAGGTGGAGTACAACACACAGGAGAGCCAAGGCACTTTCGAGTCAGTTGGCACTAATGATGTATTGTCGCAGGCATTATCTAGACCTGAACACAAAGGCCGTGTCCATGGCCAATCAAAGTTCGTAAAGCCGTCTCAGTACTTTAACCTAAGTCGCAGTTCGAACAAAGACAATGAAGTACAATCAATGAGACGTGAAATAGAAGAATTAAAGGCGTTGGTGCGTGGTCTATGTGCGAACAGAGATGTGGAGCCGTCGGTTGATCCTAAGAATGTGCCAACCGTAGACCAACACAACAGCTTTAAGGCTAGTTGCTCTGCCCAAGAAAAACAAGATGGAGTTGCTGAGCCGCCAACCATGCCGGTCGACAGTCAGGAGTGTAAGCTCTATATCTTCGATGAAGTTCAGGGTGGACAGTTGCTTGTTGCGTTTGGAAGAGTATGGCTCGAGAGCCTCCCCACCGATACGGTGCATGGGATTCCACTGAGGGAAGGGAACGTGCGAGTGTCAATCAACGTGCCCAAATTAAAAAAATCACCATTACCTATACCGACATACGACGCAACCACTGTGGAGGATGCTGTTAATGGGTTTGTTGCTTGGCCTAAAAGTTTAGTTGAGCTCGACATGAGTATGAACAAGGCGAGTCGAGGGCCTAGTCACGTTCCCGACCCAGCAGCTGGCAACAAAAAATGCCAAAAAAAGGTTGGAAATAAAACGATCGACTCTCGAACTGAGGTACAACAAGGTGCGCAAGAACAAAAACTCGTGTTCGACTTTAATAACATTAACAGGGCAATGAGGCCTTTGGCTTATTATGCACATAGTTTCATGCGTCAAGGTAATCAGATTGAGGTCCCAATACCATACACGATTATGGGTTTTGATATGCCTGTCTTTCTGACCTTTGAAGATATTTATGAGTTCAATAATTTACAAGAAATCAGTGCGAATTGTATATTAGTCTACATGAGGTACGACATTCTTTATCTTAAATTTTCTTTTTATCTGGAAAATCTTCTATATTTCATGTAGAGTAACATTTTTGATACGGTTATGCAGATATTTGGAGGAACTATGTAGAATTAACGGGCAAGCTGAGAAGTTTGTGTTTGTGTCTCCAAGCTTGATCTCACCGGTGAGAACAGATACTGAAGATGCTGGAAGGAGAAAGCGAGCCGACAATCTTCTCAGCTTTTTGCGTGACGCACCCAAAGAACGGCTTTATCTTGTGCCACATAACAGAGGGAGACATTGGGTTTTGGGTGTCATTGACCCATGGGAGGACCTCGTCCTTTATTTTGATCCTCTTCGGGAGAAGAAGCACGACGATTTTACTGAGCTAATGAACATGTAAGTTAATTTGAATATGTTATTTTTTTTAATCTTAATTATATGCATCTTAATTAGTTTGAATTTTACCAATTTGCTAGGGTCCTCACGGATTGGAAGATTAGGACCGGAGAAGGGATTAGAAGGAGACGAGACTGTAAAACCAAATTCTCGAACCGTCCCTGTCCTCTCCAAGAGGGAAGTGTTGAATGTGGTTATTTTATTTTAGGTTTTATGAGGGATATAGTGTTGAATGGAATTGACGCACTTGAAAGTAAACAATTTTATACTTCTGAGGATTTGGATCTGATTAGGGGAGAATGGTCTGGACATGTAATGGAATTCATTAATTATGATGTATAAACTTGTAATGTAATTCGAGTGTATTTTTAGTTTGATTAATGAAGTTAATATCTTGAATCGTGTATTGGATAACATACAGTTTAGGCCACCTGTGTGGAAAAAAAAACCCCAAAATTTTTTTATAATAATAAATTACACGACGGTTCCGGACCGGAACCGTCGTGTAATCTCCAAACAGTAGAAGATTACACGACGGTTCCGGGAGGAACCGTCGTGTAATGTTTGTTTTTTTTCTTTCACCACATATCTTTTTACCGGGATTACACGACGGTTTTGAAACCGTCGTGTAAAACTTAGATACGACGACGGTATTAAAACCGTCGTGTTATCTTCCACGACGCTGGATTACACGACGGTTAAGGAACCGTCGTGAAAACTTTACACGACGGGTAAAACCCATCGTGCAATCCCTCTTTTCTAGTAGTGTGCATAGCGATTCCGATAATCTTGATGATCTCCTCCACAATTCTGACTCTGAGAGTTTTGATCCTTGTGAGTTGGCCAACAACGCTACCATCTATAAAGACTCACAAGGTAGTGGAACCAAGTTTTGGAAACCACACTTTGAAGAACTTCCTCAAGATAAAGAAAAGCAAAAACCATCCAATAAAGAGATCCCAACACTTACGCTAGCTCAACTGCCTGAGGGTCTGAAACATGTCTTTCTGGGAGCTGGTGATACCTTTCCTGTTATCATTTCATCTAAACTTGATGCATCACAAGAGCAGCGGTTAATCAACATGCTGCGAGAGCATAAATCTGCATTGGGTTGGATGATTGCTGACATTAAGGGTATTAGCTCCTTAATTTGCTCCCATCACATCAATTTGGAAGACGAGGTTATTCCATGAAGGGATCCCCAAAGGAGATTGGACCCGACGATGAAAGAAGTTATGAAGAATGAGGTCTTGAAGCTTCTAGATGTAAGTATCATCTATCCGGTCGCTGATAGCAAGTGGGTCAATCCAACTCAGGTAGTGCCCAAAAAATCGGGCGTGACAGTGGTGGAGAACGAGAGAGGGGCTCTTGTCCCCACAAGGATTGTTACGGGTTGGCACATGTGCATTAACTACCGAGAACTGAACGCCGCCACCCGCAAGGATCATTTTCCACTTCCATTCATTGACCAAATCCTAGAACACGTGGCTGGTCATCCTTTCTATTGCTTTCTTGATGGCTACTCAGGTTATTATCAAATCAAGATCACATTGGAGGATCAAGATAAGACTACTTTTACCTGTCATTTTGGTACTTATGCCTTCCGACAGATGCCATTTGGACTGTGTAATGCACCAGCCACTTTTCAGAGGTGCATGATGATCATTTTAAGCGACATGGTCGAGAAATGTATGGAAGTGTTCATGGATGACTTAACCGTCTTCGGTGACTCCTTCGACTCGTGCCTTCTCAAATTAAAAGCTGTTCTGACAAGATGTAAACAGAAGGGTCTTTTGCTCAACTGGGAGAAGTGCCATTTCATGGTACCATCTGACATGTCTTGGGGCATGTTGTTTCTGAGAAAGGGATTGAGGTTGATCAGTCTAAGATTAAACATATCTCTAATTTGCCAACCTCCAAGTCAGTGAAAGAAGTTCGTGTTGGGATCTAAATGTGCCCTAAGGATAAAAAATCAATATTAGGGATTTTCTGTAAATATGACATTTTGATATTAATAAGAGGAGGTTATTCATGTTTAATAAGATGTGTCCTATTTACTTTCATTTGTTGATTGTATGGTTATTTTGAGCAAACATAAAATACTCCTTGACTGTTGGTAATATATCAGATTACCATATGTATACGGGGTATACATAGAAGACGTGGTAATTTGATAACAGTCTAAATAAATAGTCCGCAATCGATGGAATAAGATTTGGGGATCTTATTCATGATAAGATTATACAAGTTGTCTACTTCCTTGGAGGGATGGTTTGTCTTGACCATCGGATAGGTTCCGAGTAGAAACTTTAATGTATACCAGTATTGAGGTATGACATTGGACTGGACCTAAAGTGTTAATTGATTCGGTTTAATAATTCCGTTTATAAGAATCAATGACACTTTGATTATCATCCTGTATTAATCTTAATCCTGAAATGATTACTTGAATTCGCATCCATGACTTTTGTAACTTTAATGCACTACAGGTGAGACACTGTTAATTCATGGTCAATATACTTGTGTTTTGGGTGCATGACTTATGGATGGAGAAATCAAGATTCATAGATACGGAATCCATAGCTATCTTAACAATAGTAAATGTTATCTACTTAAAGGCATTATTCGGGGATTGAAAGATAGTATAACAAGATCTTGGCCATCGATTTACTTTGTGTTCTCTGGTGGTTTACCAATTGTATGGTTTTATAATTGGTGATTCTTTTAATAGAGAATAATGGAACTTTAAGTTAAAATGATTGAAAAGGTAAAACGGAAAAAGTCCTTAATTCAATCATGGATGACATATGGGGATTAAGCAAGCGATGAATAAATCATGGAAGAAGCACTAAGTGAGAGAGCTTTCGTAATACGGTATGTAAACAGGAGTTCAGCTTCAAACTTTTAGTGGAATAGTTTTGAAGTTGATAATTGATGAATAATTAATCTGGGATTAATTTTTCACAATTATAGGAGCCTCTTTACATATTTCCATCGGGTCCCTCTAGTAGCTCACAAAGTTCCATAAAGCGTCTCGGGATTTGTTCCTTATGAGATCGGTAAATTTAAATAGAATTTAGTAATGTCTATTAAGACATGTTACTCTCTAACATGCAATCTAGAAAGGATTGGACATGTAAAATTTGTAGACAAATGATTTGTCAACATGTGATTGGTTAATTTGAATTTTGGAAATAAGATTGTGTTTGGATAATTTAATTTTGGAAAAATAAATTTTTCTCTCCTAATCTCAGTAAGGTGCACGGTTTTTAGATAGGTGGAGGGAAGAAAAATTTTGTTTCAAAATTATTCAAATAAATTCCTAACATTAAATTATTAATTGATTTAAATAATGGAGATTATTTCATGTATTTTTCTTTCCTAATTAAAAGTGGTTCACGTTTTTTTGAGGAAAGGAAATTTGAAATATTTCATTGATTTAAATTAATTAATATGGTTAATGTTTATGGAAAATATTAATTCAAATAAGTGAATCTTATTTAAATTCAAAAAGGTTTAAAAGGAATTTGAATCTAGATAGGACTATGATCTTTTGACTAGTCTAGATTCTTGATTTAAAATTTGAATCACCAATCTAACTTAACAAACTCAATGTGGCCGAATTTTTTGAGGAAGATTTCCTTTTTGAAAAACGTTTTTAGGTTCAATGAATCTAGTCATAAAGTTGTATGATCTTTTGATTCAAAATTTATCCAGAAAAATAATAATAATAATTTTTTTTTTAGATTAATTTTGAAAAAGGATTGGACTTCTATATAAAGGCTAGGGATTCATAAAAACTAATTTTTGGTAATTTTTCAAGAGCAAAAAAACGTTTTTGGAGAAAAGGAAAAAATTTAGTTTTTCCGGAACATCAAAAAATTCGGCTATCTTGTGAGAAAGAAAAAGAGAGAAAATTCTATTGAACCAAAACTGAGAGGAAGGTTAAACCGAGTGATTATTTTCATTAGGAGGTTAACTGGTTCCTGTTTTGCAGTTTTGAAGGGAGAAGGTTGATCATATTCTCAACGAGGTACATCGGAATTGAGAAGGAGGGATCTAGACTTTGAAAAGCATTACCGGTTGCTTGGATCCATAGAACGTGTGCCCACACACACTCTGAGACGTGGAACTCGAGAATAATAGAGAAGACACGTTGGTCAAACGCTCTAGTAATTCCGGAATCCAAGAATAAAGGTACGCTTGATCACAAATTTAATTTATTGTTATATGCATCATGAGATTCTTTTCCGGAAACGGCATAAAATTTTTAAAACTTCCGCTGCGCCGTAACTCTGATTACCGATCCGATTTTTCCAATAGTTCGGTCATTTCTCGGGCATGCTGGTTTCTATAGGAGGTTAATACAGAACTTTTCTGTGATTTCTCATCCGTTATATAATCTCCTAACCAAAGATGATGTTTTTGAGTAGATGCAAGAGTGTGAGGATGCCTTCCAAAGGCTTGTGGTGAAGTTGATTTCTGCCCTCATCATTCAGTCACCGGATTGTAGCTTAACATTCGAGATTATGTGTGACACAAGTAACCATGCTGTTGGGGCAGTCCTTGGTCAAAGAAGAGAGGGGAAGTCCTTTGTAGTGTATTACGCAAGCCGCACTCTGAATAGTGCTCAATTGAACTACTCAACCACTGAGAAAGAGTTGCTCGCTATTGTGTTTGCACTTGACAAGTTCCATGCATATCTGATTGGTTCACCCATCACCATCTTCACAGATCATTCTGCCCTGAAGTATCTCCTTTTCAAAAAGGATGCTAAGGCACGATTATTTAGGTGGATCCTTCTTTTGTCGGAATTTGACTTGATTATCAAGGACAAGAAAGGTTTTGAGAATGTGGTGGCGGTCCATTTGTCCCGATTGGAATTCAATGACTCTGCTGATTGTCTAGCCATTCGAGATGACTTTCCTGATGAACATCTTTTTGCGGTCACTAAGTTTCCTTGGTATGCTCATATCGTCAATTACTTGGTGACCGGCGAACATCCTGCTGATTTGAGTGCTCAAGATAAGCGTAAATTTTTTATCGAGGTGTGTAATTTCTATTGGGATGATCCGTACCTATTCAAGTACTGCCCTGACCAAATCATAAGGCGATGCATTCGCGATGACGAGATTCATAGTGTTTTGAACTTTTGCCATAATGATGCATGTAGTGGTCACTTCTCCGTAAAGAAGACTGCTGCAAAAATCTTGCAGTATGGTCTTTATTGGCCCACTTTGTTTAAAGACACTAATGAGTTTTGTCGTTCTTGTCTGAGGTGCCAAAAGTTAGGTGCTTTGTCCCGTCGCCATCTGATGCCCTTGAACCCAATTATTGTGATAGAGATATTCGATTGTTTGGGGATAAATTTTATGGGACCTTTTCAATCTTCTTCTGGTTACCTCTCCATTCTCCTCGTTGTGGATTACATTTCTAAATAGGTAGAAGCCGTGCCGTGTCGAACCAATGATAATGCAACAGTTGTGAAGTTCTTAAAAGAGAATGTGTTATCTAGGTTTGGTACTCTGCGTGCTATCATCAGTGATCAAGGAACTCATTTCTGCAACCGTTCTTTTGAGGCTCTCCTGCACAAGTACGGTGTCATTCATAAGGTTTCCACTGCTTACCATCCACAGACAAATGGCCAAGCTGAGTTGGCGAATAGAGAGATCAAACAGATTCTGGAAAAGACGGTGAACCCCGACCGCAAAGATTGGTCCTCACGTCTCTTAGACGCTCTTTGGGCATACCGTACCACATATAAGCCCCCTCTTGGAATGTCTCCTTACAGGCTTGTCTTTGGAAAAGCCTGTCATTTACCTATAGAGCTTGCACATAAGGCTTATTGGGCTATCAAAGCCCTTAATTTTGATCTCAGTGCTGCAAGTTTCCAACGAAAGCTTCAGCTATCGGAAATTGAGGAGTTGAGAAATGATGCATACAACAACTCCAGGATTTACAAGGCTCGAATGAAGGCAGCTCATGACAAGAAGATTTGAGAAAGAACTTCGAGCCAAATCAGCAGGTGCATCTTTAAGACTCTCATCTGCATCTCCACCCAGGTAAGTTAAGGTTGCGGTGGACTGGTCCATTTGTGGTGAAACAAGTCTTTCCCAATGGTGCTGTTGAGATCGAGGACCCAAGCGATATGAGGATTTTCAGAGTCAATGGTCAGAGACTGAAGCATTACATTGAGTGAATGAGCCAGGCTGAAGAAATCATTCTTGAGGCCTTAATTAATGAGTAGTTTGCTTCCAACCCTTTTTGTATCATATTTTTGTTTATTTGTTTTTCTTGTTTCTATTATTTTTGTGTGTTTTGTGTGCTTTTAATTTCGGTTTGTTTTTATGTGCTTTTATATTTGTTTGTGTGTTTTAGAGAATCAAATCAGGTAGCTCATCTATGTTCCTACCGTCATCATCCAGGTGTTCTCTTTCCCTGTCTTCTTCACATTTGTACATATTTTTAGACATTGAGGACACTGTCTGATTTTTTGTTGGGGGTGGTGAGCATATTCATGCGTGAGTTTAATTTTTGTCATTTTGGAATCTGGATCAAAATTTTTGCAAAGTTACCTAAGTGTGATTTCAAAATGTTCGGTTTGAGTCAGTTTTTGTTATCTTGACTATTAAGCAATGATTTCCAGAGTTCTTTTAGTGCACATGCTAAACCTTGTGGTAAGATGGTTGTTAACACATTTAGTTGAGAAAAATTCTCGAGTTTAAGTGTTTCATTTTTGGTGAGTTTTGAAAGTTGAGAAAACAGCTTTTTGAACTTTTATTGATCTTTTGAGTTGGTACAATCATTATTTGGAACACCACTACTTAACTTGTACTTTTGCTTGAGGGATGATTTTTTGTTAGATAGAATTGATCTTTTGTAATAGAGCCTTGTTCGGTAAATATTCGTCATTTTTCTTTTGTATTGTCTTAAAAAAAAAAAGAAAAAAGAAAAAAGAAAAAAAAGAGAGCAAGAGCAAGAGCATTCATTTCATCATCAATATTTATGTAGTTCGGTTATAACACTAGTAAAAAATTATGGATTACACGACGGTTTCTAACCGTCGTTTAAAGTTTACACGACGGTTACACAACCGTCGTATAATCCAGCGTCGTGGAAGATACCACGACGGTTATATAACTGTCGTGGTATCTCAATGTTACACGACGGTTAAAACCGTCGTCAAAACATCGAATATAGTTGCAGAGAGCGACAAATTGGCTACATTACACAACGGTTCTCCCGGGAACCGTCGTGTAATGTACTAAATGTACTACATTGCACGACGGTTCTCCCTAGAACCGTTGTGTAATGTACCTTAATTACACGATGATTCTTAGCGAAAACCGTCGTGTATTTATTTGTAAAAAAAAATAATTGGGATTTTTTGGTGATTTCCCACGCGTGGCCTAACCTGTATGTTATCCAATACACGATCAAAGATATTAACTACATTGATCAAAGTAAAAATACATACCAATTATTACATTATAAGTTTACATATCATAATTAATGAATTGTATTACATGTCTAGACCATTCTCCCATAATCAAATCCAAATCCTGAGAAGTAAAAAATTATTTACTTTCAAGTACGTCAATTCCATTCAACAATATGTCCCTCATAAAACCTAAAATAAAATAATCACATTCAACACTTCCCTCTTGGAGATGACAAGGACGGTTCAAGATTTTTGTTTTATAGTCTCGTCTCCTTCTAATCCCTTCTCCGGTCATAATCTTCCAATCCATTAGGGCCCTAGCAAATTGATAAAGTTCAAACTAATTAAGATGTATATAATTAAGATTAAATAAAAAATTAACATTTTAAAATTGACTTACATGTTCATTAGCTCAGTAAAATCGTCTCGTTTCTTCTCTCAAAGATGATCAAAATAAAGGACGAGGTCCTCCCACGGGCGCCGCACGCCCCCCACTGGTCCTAGGCGCCCGTCGCGGGCTCTATGGCCATAGGGCGTTTTTAGGCATTCTTCATGTATTTTCATGATAGGGAACTTGATGTAAAATTGCTATAGTTATACTATGAATATTTATCAAACTCTATATGATTGTCCAAAAGAAAAACTCATTTAGGCATTTCATCGAGCATGTTGTGGGCGCAAAAAATTCATGTTGAAAAATGTGTGTAAAGTGCCAAAACCATCACAAACCATTCATCTACAAAGAACAACATTAAAAACAAAAACATTCATGTTCAAAAATGGATCTTTAATGGCAAACAACAATACATGAGAGCAAATGTGTTTTAGTTTATATACGAAGTCACCTTGCTTTTCTTTGAAAAAGAATATGCACGGCCACACAAAGAGGGAGGCGGCTTCGGCAACGGCGGCTTGATCGGATTCTAAAAGAGTGGTGGCGGCGGGTTGGTGAAGGATGTGGGTACTTGAGAAATGTAGAAAGTGTGAAGAGAGAACTTAAGAAATTCATGCGGATATGAAGAGAAATGAGGAGGAAATTTTATTTAAATGATGGGTTTTGGCGCGCGGATTTTGAAAAATTAAAATTTGAAAATTTTCAAAATTTTTAGAAGATTACACGACAGTTTATTTATAATCGTCGTGTAATCCCCCTTCGAGGGGCGGATTACACGACGGTCAAAGTCTAATGAAAGATAATAATGCATAGTAGATAATTTTGTAGAAGATTGTGTTAGAATAATTAACAAATTTTTTTTTTTTCGTTTTTTCCTTTTTGAAAAACAACAAAGAGAAATACAAATAGGCTATCTGCAATTTGACTTTCTACGATTAATTTCTAAATTACCAATTTTTGGATGGGTCTATTAACATCCTCCATTTTACTTTTTCTATCCACTTTTTATAACCGTTTACCGTATTTATTTTAGAATTAAATAACTACTTGTTTCACCCTTTAATTTTTCCAAACAACCTTTATAAATAAATTATTAACTTTTTTTTTCTCCTCTCATTACAGTCTAAATCTCTATATATATTTTTTCTTATTTTTTCAAAATGTTCTATTTTGTTGTTATTTTTTAATTCATTTTCCAGAGAATTTTTTTAAGAGAAGATTCTTTTATTTCATTTGTTATTATTCCTATTTTTCAATAGTTTTTGTAGTTCCATGTTATAACTAGTTTTTTGTTTTCTAAAAAATAATAAGCAAATGGAAAATACGTATGCATGATATGGATAGATAATCAAATATATCTATTTGATTGGTTATTCATTATATATATATATATTAAAAAAATGGTTAGGAATTTATGCAAACTATGAAATTGTTAGTTTTTTCTAATTATCTAATAAAAATATTAACTAAATTCATAACATTTTCAACTACGTTTGTGGAATGTTCAGCTTCATCAATATATTATCCTCAAGTTTTTATCGTTTCAAGAAGAATTATACCAAAGAATAAGTTCATATTTTTTTATTATATATAAAAAATTCATAGATTTTTATCTCAACATATAAACTGATGAATAATTTTTATTGGATATTAAAAAAAAAAAATAAATCTCCTGAGAAATTTTTAATCTGAAAATAAAAATAAAACAAAACATACTAAAAAAAAAAATGTGTAGTGGTTTAGATTAGTATGCGGAGAAAGAAGAAAGACAAATATTTTAGTTATAAAAGTTTTTTGGGAAAACTAAGGGGTGAAAAAGTAATTTTTTAATTCTAAAATTAATTTTTTGATGATTTTGGAAAGTGGGTGGGAAAAGAAAAATGGGGAGTGTCAATAGACCCCCTCATTTCTTCATATTAGGAGAGGATCTATTCGGATTAACATCTGTTGTCCAATTTTAGTGTCTGATGTCTAACCAATTATATTTTTTAAAGCATTATTGAAAGAAATTTAGATATTAAGGTATAAAAAATCAGTTATAAAGCATTTTAATTTTATAAAAAAAAATATAACTTGGCATATTATTATTGATTAGACAACATTTGAAACACTAAAAATTGAATAAAAGATTTGAGTCCGATTTATTTAATAATTGGAAATAGGAAGAATCACAAAAACTAATTACAATTGTCAATCCAATACTTCAACTTTCTCACTTCAATTGGCGAATAGAATGACCAACTTGCCTAAAATAAAATAATAAAAATATGATTCCACCAGTCAGATCGCGTATGGACAATGCTCTTGGACGATGTTCTTCAATATTGGTGGTGGTACATCTTTGGCGTCGTTGGAGATCTTTGATTATACGCTAACGTGCAAGTGGAGTTTTTATTTCAATGAACACTATTTCAAGAATGGATTTTCAAATCAAATTGGTAAACTTTACTCAGACAATTCAATATGTATCTGTTTAGTCACTTGTCAATA
The DNA here is from genome assembly GCA_009761775.1 of Ficus carica. Lineage (NCBI taxonomy): Eukaryota > Viridiplantae > Streptophyta > Magnoliopsida > Rosales > Moraceae > Ficus > Ficus carica. The sequence continues at coordinate 18,374,282 of CM019748.1, read as the reverse complement.
ATTCAATATATTATTTTTTAAATTCCACCGTTTTTTTTTTCTCACTTTTTAAATTCAACATATTTTGATTCTTTTCTGTTAAATTTTTATCTATTTGTAATTGTAAATACACATCCAGATAATTAATAACAACAAAACATCTAAACAATTAGGGCTTCAACTTATATTTTCCAGGCACATTGTCTTTTGTGGAACAACACGAAGGCAAAAGACAAGGAGACGTGTGGCGGTTAGACGGGTTGCTCGGTAGCGGAGTCGATGATATGGGTGGTGGTTCAACAGTGGCTTCGACGGGTTACAAAGGAATTTCACAACGCGTTCAAAGTTTTTTTTTTTTTTTTTTAAAAAAAGAAATTTATCATTATTTTGTTTTTTACTAATGTTTTTAGGAATTTCGGTTTGATAGCAAAATCAAATTTAAATATGAAAAATAAAAAAATGAGAAGACAAAAGGTTTATCGTGGTTTGTCCACAACAGTGAATCTACTATTTATTCTTAATTTGTGGACGAAACATGTTAATATATTGGGCTTTCTCATTAGAATTTAGAGATAATTAGTATACATGCCATAAAAATAGAAAGTGCATTGAATTTTGGCATAACTAGAAAATTATGGGTAAATTACTCATTTAGTCCCTCAATTTTTAACCTCTTGCAACTATAGTCTTTGAACTTTTTTTAATAGTTAGAATTCCCCTAAACTTTTAATATATTGTTAAAATAATCCTTTCAGTTAATTTTTGGATAAAATATGTTAGTAATTTGATTAAATAGTGGTGCTAACTATGGATTCCGTCAAAAAATTAACGGAAAGAACTACTGTAGCAATGTTTTTAATAGTTTATAGTCATTTGCTACAATAATCATTTATGTTAATTTTTAAACTTAATCTATTAGTAATTTGGTTAAAAAGCAATGCTCGCTAACGGATTCTGTTTAAAACTTAATGTAAAAGACTATATTGTACAACATTTTAATAATTTAGGGGTATTTCAGCTACAAAAAAAAAGTTTAGAAACCAAAGTTGCAGAAAGTTAAAATTTCAGATACCAACTTAGCAATTTACGCAAAAGTATGTCAAAACATGGCATAACTATTATGTAAAAGACCAAAATATCTTCATAGTAGTTAAAAAACCATTTATCATTTTTTTTCTTCTTCTCTATCCCTCCCCCCACCGCCCTTTTCACACTCCAAAACAGGCGGACGTGAAGAACTCTGGTTTCCGTCAGTGGTGGTCGTCAGTTTTCGTCTAGATCTCCGCGCATGACTGTGGCCGCGTGCGGAGGAGATCCTAGATATCCTCTGTGTGCTATAGTGGAGATGGTGCGAGGTGATCTCCGACGTTGGTGATCATCCCATTTTTATTTTTCGATTATCTAATTTTTTGGATTTTTTGTCTTTATTATTTTTTTTTTTTGGAGTTGTTGGCTTCTGTGATTTTTAATTACTATTTTTTATTTTTACACAGGGTGATAAAATCTGACAAATTTGGAGGTTACCAATCGGTATCCTATTGTTGAAGGTGGTTACCAACGCGGTAACCAACCGGTAACCATTGGCTGGCTTGTATCATTATGAATACCAACTGATAACTTAATGTTATCCTGTAAAATAAATAAATAAATATTATATGATGTCACGATATGACATTCTTTGAAATAGTTCTTTTCTTTATTTTTTTTATTTTATGGAAAAACTTAATCCAAGACGTGAAGCTATATATGGAATTCTTGTAAAGAGCTCTTTACCCACACGTTTGTCGTAATCTATCATGCACATGGGAGAAAATGTTAGAATATAAAACTATTATTGGTCCACTTCTTAATAGCTTAGGCTTTTGATTAGATGGATAAACACTGACTTTTTTCTTAAAAAAATAAAAAATAAAAATAATACAAGCATACACAAAATTGACAATCTACGGGTTGATTTTCTATATTAATTAGGTTACCAATTTTCTATAATTATACAAAAGGATTTGTTCGCACTAAAACTAGAAAGAATAAGAAAGAATCGTGAATAATAACTACAATAGCCAACCCAATATTTGAAAAGATATTCCGTGAAAGTTTACTGATAACTTTTAACATCAATAATGTTGAAAGAAGCTATAATGTTTTGTTTGCTACCAATAATGGGCTGGTGGAAAGTGACTCTACATCTGTAGTTCGAGCTATAAATGAGTCACCATTATTTGAAGACGTGGCCCCGATAATTAACGACATCAAGATGTGATTTGGCTGCCCACACATTGGCAAAATGTTCTTTTTCCCTTAGAAGGGATTGCTTTTGGTTGGATGCATGTCCTGTTATTATTTCTGATATTGTATGTGCCGACATGGCCTTTAATATTGAATCATAAATTGCATCCGCTTCATCTTTCCAATTAAAAAAAAAAAAAAAGAAGAAACTATAATGTCCATTATATCTATCTATTTCTCTATCCGACTAATCATCATTTAGTGATATTTCATCATTCATTATTCAATTAAAAGGCACAAACAGGAAAATCTCTTTGGTAATGTCTCTTTTTCCAACTTCTTTTATCATTTTTTTCCCGATCTCCAACACATCCTTCTCATTTATTTTTCTCCTTATATATCCATCATTCACCTCTGTTTCTGTCTATCTCTCGCCCTTATATTTCTCTCTTTTTGTTTTGTTTTGTTTTTTGTTTTCTGTTTTTGTTTTTTTCATTGTCTTACTTTTGGTTTGTTTTCCTGAAATAGAACGTTCTCCTCCTTTTGTTAAGATAATTTCACTGAGCAGAATGTTCATTGGGTTAGTTTGTTTTTCTATCTCCTTTTGATATTGAATCATATCCTTCATTTGAGTGAGCCTGTTTGTCTCCTATTTTTTAAGAGAAGAAATTTATTTCTATAGATAATAGGTGGGAGACAAATTCTTTTTTACATTAAGGGAGGAAACTAGACAAACATTAATTTAGTTGGTGTTTGATTTTGATTTTGTTTTTGTTTTTTTCTTTTTGGGACATGTTTTTGCACAATCTTGTAAGGGACACGACAATGAAAACGTCTTGTAAATAATGTTTGTTTAACAAATGTTTTGAAAATAAAAATGAGAAAAAAATTCTGAGAATGGTTTTTTTTTTTTTTTAAGCAATAAAAAATGATTGAAAGTTGTTTTAATTTAAAATTTTTTGTTTTCATTTTCTAAGGCACCATAACTTAACACATGTTTTTACAAATATATCCAAACACAATTTTACATGTTTCTTATAACCAAACATTTTTTTTTTAAAAGGCAATCAAATACAATTTCATTTATGATCTTAGCATCAATCTCAAAAAAAATTTTCATTTCCATTTTCATCTGCAAAATAAAATAATTTCCTTAACTTTACCAAACACAGTAGTGTTTACCTTTTTCTACCTTTTTCAAATTTTGCAATATGATCAGTGTTTGGTTGGATAGACTATTTGATTCTTTGTATGTGACTTGAAACAATGTCTATCCTTTATCTTTATATAAAAATTTCAAATACTCTTAAGTTTGGGTAAAGCATTGAAAAAATTGGCTGAAGATAAAAAACATGAGAATGTCCAAATTGGTGCTCTAGTTCACAAATTATCAAGTAAGTGGCGTTTTGGTGATCTCTCTCTCTCTCTCTCTATCTTTCTTAAACGAAAGACCCTGAACTCTTTTTTCGTGAACCACAGGCGATGGCATGGCAAGAAGATGGTTGTAGACAGTGATTACGCCCAAATGTGTACAAAAACAAATGGTCAATTGTAGCACAATTAGGACGGTCAATCCCACGAGGAGGTGATAAAAACAAACAAGAAAAGATTAGCGGAGCAAAAGCGTTAGAGAAATAAGTAATCAAATAAAGAAAATGAAGAAGTAATTTTGTGATTTTGAAATAAATTTAAAGACAACGTAATTTAAAATGGAATAAATTCAATAATCAAAAGATGGCAAAGCATCAAGAATCCCTCACGTGTATTGTTTTCCAATTTTAGTTTTGATTCATAAAATTTAACAAAAGTATTCAAATGAATTAAACTTCTCACATTAGAACCAAAAAGATTATTATTATAAATTATCTAAAATCGACAATATATCAAATTGACAATATTGCAGTAAAAGATCAACTTATAAAATAATTCTAGTTACAAAACATTACATGACAAAATTTACATAGAAAAAGCATGACTGAATCTATATAAAAACTTAGCACATAATATATTGCATTCAAAGAAGATTAGAAAATGGAGAAGAATAATTCACTCAAATATATATGCATTATAAAACCAAACAAACAAAACCCCAATTGGAGTACTCAACACATGAGTTCATCTCTGGCTTCACCAAGAGAATTTAGCCTGACATGCTTAACATTCTCACAAAAACTCTAAAGAAAAATAGGAGTAGAAGAGGTAGAAATATGACTATATTTTTGGCTCTAAACTCAACCAAAAATTGTTTAAAAACACAACATCCTTGCCCTCTTGAGGAACCCTCATTATATAGCCGATAGAGAGGATTTTTGGCACAACAAATCCACCACCCAGGTTGGTAAATCAGTCGGAAATTCGCAGTAAGCCAGTAGGGGATTTGCGGGCTTGAGTTTTGGCCCAAGAATTATGCTGCCAAGCCGGAGACATCGAGTGGAGAGAGGCGGTAACCGACTAGAGGCAATATCTGGCCTGGGCTGGAGGGAATTGAGCGCGGGCTTGGCTGAGGATTCGGCCCGAAAGCCATGCGGGCTTGGAGTGATCTATAGCTGGAATCACGGGCTTGGGCTGGTTGCTGGCGTCACGGGCTTGGGATAGCAGCTGGAGTTACGGCCGGGCTTGGCTGAGAACACGGCCCGGAACTCGCGGTAAGCCAGTTGGAGGAGGTTGGTGGCCTGGGCTGAAGCTGGCATCACGGGCCTAAGAATTAGGCCCGAGATTCTCGCGGCTAGGCAGCTAGCTGTCAGCGTGGCTCAGTGGTTGGGACATTTGGGCTTCATTTCTTAGGCTTTGTTTGACTGATTTTGCTTGTAATTTTGCCCAAATGTCTTATCTTCCTACAAAACAAATTAAATTAAATTAAAACTAAATATTTCCACAAAATTTTTTTTTTTAAATTCATGAGAAATATTTAATTAAAACTTAATTTACTTGATAATTATGTACAATAAAAGTGCATTTTTTGTATTTATCACAACCCCCAACCAGCTTATTACTAGTCCCTAGTAAATCAAGCGGAAGAAAAATCAAGTCAAGCTGAAAATTCGAATCGAAACCTGCAAAATCATCCAAGCACTCAAACAAAACATCACCAAGAAATCAGAAAATGCTATCAAAAATACTTCAGTCATTACTCCAGAGTTGTGTGTGTGTGCACCAAACCATATCCTTCTTACCACAGTACATAACACAAATAGCATCGAAAAATTCACCAAGAAAAAGTCTCAACTCCATTACCTCACGGGTGCTGGAAATATTTTAGTGCAGAAGTTTTCACTCATGGAGTTGGAAAGGATTCAGTCAACACTCAAATGAGATAAGGCAATTTAAGGACAAGCTAATAAACAACCATTGATCAAATGATAGGTGAATCAAATATTCGGAACATTACACCACTTACACCATAAACCAGCTTTCGGGATTTCATTCGAATCAAATAGAAAATCACACAAACGAAGAGCCGTAAAATACAAACAAACAAATATACAACACTCTTTTTTTATTTTTTTACTTATTTATTTTTTTAAAGAAACAAGTGACATCAAGCTTAATAAAACAAATATAGTAAGGAATTCTTTTGACTGCTATGCAGCACCATATGAGATTATAACCGAACTACATAAATATTGATGATGAAATGAATGCTCTTGCTCTTTTTTTTTTTTTTTTTTAGACAATACAAAAGAAAAATGACGAATATTTACAGAACAAGGCTCTATTACAAAAGATCAATTATATCTAACCAAAAATCATCCCTCAAGCAATTACAAGTTAATTAGTGGCGTTCCAAATAATGATTGTACCAACTCAAAAGATCAATAAAAGTTCAAAAAGCTATTTTCTCAACTCTCAAAACTCACCAAAAATTAAACACTTAAACTCGAGAATTTTTCTCAACTAAATGTGTTAACAACCATCTTACCACAAGGTTTAGCATATGCACTAAAAGAACTCTGGAAATCATTTCTTAATAGTCAAGATAACAAAAACTGACTCAAACCGAACATTTTGAAATCACACTTAAGTAACTTTGCAAAAATTTTGATCTAGATTCCAAAATGACAAAAATTAAACTCATGCATGAACATGCTCACCACCCCCAACCAAAAATCAGACAGTGTCCTCAATGTCTAAAAATATGTACAAATGTGAAGAAGACAGGGAAAGAGAACACATGGATGATGACGGTAGGAACATAGATGAGCTACCTGATTTGATTCTCTAAAACACACAAACAAATATAAAAGCACATAAAAATAAATCGAAATTAAAAGCACACAAAACACACAAAAATAAAAGAAACAAGAAAAACAAATAAACAAAAATATGATACAAAAAGGGTTGGAAGCAAACTCATAAATCGAGGCCTCAAGAATGATTTCTTCAGCCTGGCTCATTCGCTCAATGTAATGCTTCAGTCTCTGACCATTGACTCTGAAAATCCTCCTATCGCTTAGGTCCTCGACCTCAACAGCACCATTGGGAAAGACTTGTTTTACCACAAATGGACCAGTCCACCGCAACCTAAACTTACCTGGGTGGAGATGCAGATGAGAGTCGTAAAGATGCACCTGCTGATTTGGCTCGAAGTTCTTTCTCAAAATCTGCTTGTCATGAGCTGCCTTTATTCGAGCCTTGTAAATCCTAGAGTTGTCGTATGTATCATTTCTCAACTCCTCAATTTCTGATAGCTGAAGCTTTCGTTGGAAACTTGCAGCACTGATATCAAAATTAAGGGCTTTGATAGCCTAATAAGCCTTATGTGCAAGCTCTACAGGTAAATGACAGGCTTTTCCAAAGACAAGCCTGTAAGGAGACATTCCAACAGGGGACTTATATGTAGTACGGTATGCCCAAAGAGTGTCTAAGAGACGTGAGGACCAATCTTTGCGGTCGGGGTTCACCTTCTTTTCCAGAATCTATTTGATCTCTCTATTCGCCAACTCAGCTTGGCCATTTGTCTGTGGATGGTAAGCAATGGAAACCTTATGAATGACACCGTACTTGCGCAGGAGAGCCTCAAAAGAACGATTGCAGAAATAAGTTCCTTGATCGCTGATGATAGCACGTGGAGTACCAAACCTAGATAACACATTATCTTTTAAGAACTTCACAACTGTTGCATTTTCATTGGTTCGACACGGCATAGCTTCTACCCATTTAGAAATGTAATCCACAATGAGGAGAATGTAGAGGTAACCAGAAGAAGATCGAAAAGGTCCCATAAAATTTATCCCCCAACAATCGAATATCGTTATCACAATAATTGGGTTCAAGGGCATCATGGCGACGGGACAAAGCACCTAAATTTTGGCACCTCAGACAAGAACGACAAAACTCATTAGTGTCTTTAAACAAAGTGGGCCAATAAAGTTCACACTGCAAGATTTTTGCAGCAGTTTTCTTTACGGAGAAGTGACCACTACATGCATCATTATGGCAAAAGTTCAAAACACTATGAATCTCGTTATCGGGAATGCATCGCCTCATGATTTGGTCAGGGCAGTACTTGAATAGATATGGATCATCCCAATAGAAATTACGCACCTCGACCAAAAATTTACGCTTATCTTGAGCACTCAAATCAGCAGGAAGTTCACCGGTCACCAAGTAATTGACGATATGAGCATACCAAGGCAACTTAGTGACCGCGAAAAGATGTTCATCAGGAAAGTCATCTCGAATGGCTGGACCATCAACAGAGTCATTGAATTCCAATCGGGACAAATGGTCCGCCACCACATTCTCAACACCCTTCTTGTCCTTGATAATCAAGTCAAATTCCTGCAAAAGAAGGATCCACCTAAGTAATCGTGCCTTAGCATCTTTTTTGGAAAGGAGATACTTCAGGGCAGAATGATCTGTGAAGATGGTGATGGGTGAACCAATCAGATATGCATGGAACTTGTCAAGTGCAAACACAACATCGAGCAACTCTTTCTCAGTGATTGAGTAGTTCAATTGAGCACTATTCAGAGTGCGGCTTGCGTAATACACTACAAAGGACATCCCCTCTCTTCTTTGACCAAGGACTATCCCAACAGCATGGTTACTTGCATCACACATAATCTCGAATGTTAAGCTACAATTTGGTGACTGAATAATGGGGGCAGAAGTCAACTTCACCACAAGCGTTCGAAAATCATCCTCACACTCTTGCATCCACTCAAAAATGGCATCTTTGGCTAGGAGATTACATAATGGACGAGAAATCGCAGAAAAAATCTGTATGAACCTCCTATAGAAACCAGCATGCCCGAGAAATGACCGAACTTCTTTCACTGACTTGGGGGTGGGCAAATTAGAGATAAGTTCAATCTTAGACTGATCAACCTTAATCCTTTTCTCAGAAACAACATGCCCCAAGACATGTCAGATGGTACCATGAAATGGCACTTCTCCCAGTTGAGCACGAGACCTTTCTGTTCACATTTTGTCAGAACAGCTTTTAAATTAAGAAGGCACGAGTCGAAGGAGTCACCGAAGATGGTTAAGTCATCCATGAACACTTCCATACATTTCTCGACCATGTCGCTAAAAATGCTCATCATGCACCTCTAAAAGGTGGCCGGTGCATTACACAGTCCAAATGGCATCCGTCGGAAGGCATAAGTACCAAAATGACAAGTAAAAGTAGTCTTATCTTGATCCTCCAATGCGATCTCGATTTGATAATAACCTGAGTATCCATCAAGAAAGCAGTAGCAAGGATGACCAGCCACGTGTTTTAGGATTTGGTCAATGAATGGAAGTGGAAAATGATCTTTGCGGGTGGCGGCGTTCAGCCTTCGGTAGTCAATGCACATGCACCAACCCGTAACAGTCCTTGTGGGGACAAGAGCCCCTTTCTCGTTCTCCACCACTGTCACGCCCGATTTTTTGGGCACTACCTGAGTTGGACTGACCCACTTGCTATCAGCGACCGGATAGATGATACCTACATCCAGAAGCGCTTCAAGACCTTATTCTTCATAACTTCTTTCATCGTTGGGTTCAATCTCCTTTGGGGATCCCTTCGTGGAATAACCCCGTCTTCCAAATTGATGTGATGGGAGCAAATTAAGGGGCTAATACCCTTAATGTCAGCAATCATCCAACCCAATGCAGATTTATGCTCTCGCAGCATGTCGATTAACCGCTGCTCTTGTGATGCATCAAGTTTAGATGAAATGATAACAGGAAAGGTATCACCAGCTCCCAGGAAGACATGTTTCAGACCCTCAGGCAGTTGAGCTAGCTTAAGTGTTGGTATCTCTTCATTGGATGGTTTTTGCTTTTCTTTATCTCGAGGAAGCTCTTCAAAGCGTGGTTTCCAAAACTTGGTTCCACTACCTTGTGAGTCTTTATAGATGGTAGCGTTGTTGGCCAACTCACAAGGACCGGAACTCTCAGAGTCAGAATTGTGGAGGAGATTATCAAGATTATCGGAATCGCTATGCAGTTGAACCTCCTCCGAGACGAGTGTGTCAATCAGAAATGTTTGGTGACACTCGTCATCATCATGTGGCTGCTTCGCAATGTGGAAAACATTCACCTCGAAGGTCATGTTCCCGAAAGATATCTCAATGAGACCATTCCTACAGTTAATCAAAGCATTGGCTGTAACAAGGAAAGGTCTACCGAGGATGATGGGAATCTTGGATTCCATGCTTACCACAGATTGGGTATCTAGGACAAGAAAATCAACGGGGTAATAAAACTTCTCAACTTGAACCAGAACATCCTTAACTATACCCCGAGGCTTCTTGATCGAATGGTCGGCCAGCTGCAAAATCACAGATGTGGGCTTAATCTCTCCAAGACTAAGTTGCTAGTAGATAGAGTAAGACATGAGATTGACACTCGCTCCAAGGTCAAGCAAAGCTTGATTGAATTCCTGAGTCCCAATTTGGCACGAGATGGTGGGACAACCAGGATCTTTGTATTCGGGCGACGTCTTCTGTTCGATCACCGCACTCACTTGTTCCGTCAAGAAGGCAGTCTTCTTAACGTGGTGCTTCCTTTTGACGGTGCACAAATCCTTGATAACTTTGGCATAAGCCGGCACTTGCTTGATCACTTGAAGCAAAGGAAGATTAATCTTCACTTGAGTCAAATGCTCTAAGATCTCACTTTGACTATCCAGCACTTTCCCAGCAGATCGCAGAGCTTGGGGGAAAGGCACATTTACTGGAAGTTCAGTTAGCTCATCTTTCTTGGGAGCGACTTTTTGACCACTTGAAGTGACAGTAGTTGGTGATGGCTCATCCAAAATCTTGCCACTAAGAGTGGTAATGGCATTGACCTTCTTGATGTTTTGACCTTCAGAGTTGGAGGTTTGTGCCATGTGTTGCCCCGTGGGGTTAGATTGAGCTTGGGAAGGAAACTTACCTCGTTCTTGAACAGCCAAGGCACTAGTCAGCTTTGTGATCTGGCTTTTCATCTCTTTACTTTCTTCCACCATTTGCATGAAAAGTGATTCAAACTTTTGGTTCAACCTATTATGTGCCTCCATGAAAGATTGCAAGGTAATCTCGAGAGAACTCCTCGGCAGTTGTGCATGGTACTAAGGTGCAGAATTCGCCTTTGGTGGTTGTGGTTCTTGCTCCGTTCTCCATTGTCCACCTGATGGTTGTGTTTGGAATCTCTCCAACTGAAGTTTGGATGGTTCCTCCAGTCAGGATTGTACGTGTTAGAGAAAGACTTGTTGTATGCCCCTAAGGCATTACATTGCTCCTCGTAACCCCCTCTCATTTCATTATAAGCAAGGCAATCCTTAGCTAAATGTTCCACCCTTCCACAAATGAAGCATGGCTCTTGTGACTCTACCCTTGCGACTATGTGGATTCCTCTACCTTCCTTGGTTTTGAAGGCCTCAATCTGTCATGTCAAAAACTCGATTTGGGCCTTGAGGTTATCCTCTTCACTTAGTTGGTAGACTCTAACAGGTCGGGATCGACTGGTGCTGTCAGTAGCACTTGGTCCAGTCCATGTGTGGGCTTTCTCTGCTAGCTCGTTGAGATACTCGAAAGCTTCTTCGGGATCCTTCTGGAGAAACTCACCATTGCACATCATCTCCATAAATTGACGCTCTCGGATCGTGAGTCCTTTGTAGAAATAACTGACAAGGCGTCAACTCTCGTAACCATGGTGGGGACATTGATTAAACAAATCTTTAAACCGCTCTCAGACTTGATAAAGAGTTTCATTGTCCTTCTGAGTAAAGGTCGAGATCTTTCGTTTAAGACCATTAGTCTTATGGTGTGGGAAATACTTGTTGAAAAACGCAGTTTTCATCTCTTCCCATGTTCCAATAGACCTAGGTCGTAAAGAATACAACCAGCTTTTGGCCTTGTCCTTCAGAGAGAAGGGGAAAAACTTTAATTGCACGGAATCTGCAGCCTCAGCTCGGTTGTGGAAAGTGGCCACCACCTCTTCAAACTCCCGAATATGCACGTACGGATTTTCTCTTTCTAACCCGTGAAAGGTCGGTAAAAGTTGAATCATACCCGGCTTGAAATCCAAATTCGGCATATTAGGTGGAAACATTATGCATGACGGTGTGGCTGTATGCGTAGGGTGAAGGTAGTTGTTCAACGTATTTTGCTGGACCTCCTCGATTTGAGCCATCGCAAATGGATTTGGAATTGCCAAAGCATTTAGAGATGGAGGAAGGCTAGACGTAGTAGAAGAAATTTCACTAGGGTCTTCAAGTCTTCTTGCAAATCTCCCTAATTCGTTTCTATAACGATTCATTCATCTTGAGCATTTTAAGTGTAAAACCTCGAATCGCAATCCCTAAGAGTGCTCTCAGGAAAGATTGGTGGGGCGAGGCCTCCTTAAAAACCAACCTCTTAGATATAACAACGTTCCCAAGAAAGACTGGTGGCGTAGAATGCTAATAGAACCCAGCCTCCTTGGACAGAACTCCCTTAGTTCGTACTTTCCAACGTTTCCACACAATTGCTTGCAAAATTTATTAAATTTTATGGCGTATTTTATGAAATGTTAGATGTTAGATATTAATATCCTAAGTTAATGCTAAACTAAAGCCTAAGGTTACACAAATTATGAGCCCTAATTTATTAACACTAAATTGGTAACCTAAAATGTTAAAAATTAAAAGTTAAGAAACAAAACTATCAGTTATGAAAAATACAATATTAACATAAAATTAACAACATTTAGTATCAGTATTAATGAAACATAAAACGTAAACTTAATGAAAAACACTAACAATCAAAACGTAAAAAGAAAGTACAATATATACTAGCTAAAATCAAAGAAACTACTATTAACAATACTATTAAACACTATTAAAATCAAAAGAAAGAAACTAACCAAGGAAAACTAAAGGAACGTTAACCCTCTTATTAACTAAAAAGATAACCAAAAACTGACAAAATATTAATGGAAATAGAAACTGATAGAAGAAAAATGAACAAACGAACAAAAAAATGATAAAATGTTCTAAAATATAAAAATCAAAACTTAAACTGAAATTTTTTATAAAAAAAAAAAACAAATATTATGTAAACTAAATTAACAAAAGCTGACAAAACTAATAAACTAAAGAAAATATAATATAAGCTAAAAATAAATAATAATAATAATAATAATAATAATAATAATAATAGTAAAATTACAACGTAACAATTAAAAAGGAAAATTAGCAAAAAGTAAATGACTAATAATTATTAATAAAACAAAATAGTAAGTTATGAAAAGTAAAAAAATACAAAACAGTAAGGTATGTAATTTTTTTTTTTCAAAACGTTAAAAAAATTAAATAAGACAAAACTAAACTAAATAAGTCTAAAAGAAACGGTCTACAGAACGTACAAAATGATATAACACAAAATAATGATTACTGAAAATAAAACTTTTTTTAAAATTTTTTTTATTTATTTAAAAAAAATAAGACAAAACAAAACTTAATGAGACTAATGAAGAATAACAGAGCTCACAACCGTATAAAAGAAAATCAAAAACTTGACCGAGACAAAAAGACAAAAGCTAAACACAAAAATAATAATAATAATAATAAAAGACTACAATAAAAATAAAATAAAAATAAAATAAAATAAAATTACTTACCTTTTGGCAAAATATCTACTGATCAATCTTGCTCATTAGCACCTCCCCGGCAACGGCGCCAAAATTTGATTACGCCCAAACGTGTACAAAAACAAGCGGTCAATTGTAGCACAATTAGGACAATCGATCCCACGAGAAGGTGATAAAAACAAATAAGAAAAGATTAGCGAAGCAAAAGCATTAGAGAAATAAGTAATCAAATGAAGAAAATATAGAAGTAATTTTGTGATTTTGAAATAAATTTAAAGACAACGTAATTTAAAGTGGAATAAATTCAATAATCAAAAGGTGGCAAAGCATCAAGAATCTCTCACGTGTATTGTTTTCCAATTTTAGTTTTTATTTATAAAAATTCAACAAAAGTATTCAAATGAATTAAACTTCTCACATTAGGATCAAAAAGATTATTATTATAAATTATCTAGAATCGACAATATATCAAATTAACATTATTGCAGTAAAAGATCAACTTATAAAATAATTCTAGTTACAAAACATTACATGACAAAATTTACATAGAAAAAGCATGACTGAATCTATATAAAAACTTAGCACATAATATTTTGCATTCAAAGAATGTTAGAAAATGGAGAAGGATAATTCACTCAAATATATATGCATTATAAAACCAAACAAACAAAACCCCATTTCGAATACTCAACACATGAGTTCATCTCTAACTTCACCAAGAGAATTTAGCCTAACATGCTCAACATTCTCACAAAAACTCTAAAGAAATATAGGAGAAGAAGAGGTAGAAATATGACTATATTTTTGGCTCTAAACTCAACCAAAAATTGGTTAAAAACACAACACCCTCGCCATCTTGAGGAACCCTCATTATATAGCCACTAGAGAGGATTTTTGGCACAACAAATCCACCACCTAGGCTAGTAAATCAGCCGGAAACTCACGGTAAGCCAGCTGGGCTGAGGATCAGGGAAGCGGGATGCAAGGCCCGTGATTTGCGGGCTTGAGTTTCGGCCCAAGAATTATGTTGCCAAGCCGGAGACATCGAGTGGAGAGAGGCGGTAACCGGCTGGAGCGAATTGCTGACCTGGGCTGGAGGGAATTGAGCGCGGGCTTGCCTGAGGATTCGGCCCGAAAGTCACGCGGGGTTGGAGTGATCTGGAGCTAGAATCACGGGCTTGGGCTGGTAGTTGGAGTCACAGGCTTGGGCTGGCAGCTGCAGTCACGGCCGGGCTTGGCTGAGAACACGGCCCGGAACTCGCGGTAAGCCAGCTGGAGGAGGTTGGTGGCCTGGGCTGAAGCTGGCATCATGGGCCTGAGAATTCAGCCCGAGATTCTAGCGGCTCGGCTTGGCTCAGCAGCTAGCGGTCAGCATGGCTCAGTGGCTGGGACATTTGGGCTTCATTTATTGGGCTTTGCACTACTACAAAATGTGGATTCCACGACGGAACATCCACGACCGTTTTTTAAAAAACCGTCGTGGAAAATACGGCAAAAACACGGAGCGGAACAGAGTTTCCGAAAACCGTCGTTTTTTTTTTTTGCTTCCACGACGGTTTTTAAAACCGTCGTGGAATCCCATTCTTCCACGACGGTTTTAAAAACCGTCGTGGAAGCTAAAAAAAAATTTTTTTTTTTTTTTTTTTGCAAGCTTCCACGACGGTTATTAAAAACCGTCGTGGAAGCAAGCTCTTCCACGACGGTTTTCGAAAAACTTTGTTCCGCTCCGTGTTTTTGCCGCATTTTCCACGACGGTTTTTAAAAAAACGGTCGTGGAATGGTCTTTTTCAAAAAACAATTTTAAAATTTTTGGACTCTACCACGACGGTTTTCCCAAAAAACCGTCATGGTAGGTACTAAGGCGGGAATTTTGAAATTTTTTAAATTAAATTCAATTTGTTGGAGCATGTATTAAAACCCAAAAAAATGTCCTCTTTCCCACCCCATTGCATTCCGAGCATTTTTCACCTTTTCACTCTCTAACTCCATACCCAAAGCCACCCAATTTCTTCCCTCTATTTCTCTTTCGCCACTCCCTCCCTACTTAAAATCTCCAAAAACTCACTCTATCTCACCGCGCCTCCTCTCTCTATCTCACCTCTCAAATTTTTCTTTTGGCTCCATTCGCCGATGGCCTCCTTCACCACTCACGCGGCCTCCTCCATTCTCCGACGGGTCCACCAAGGAACTCACGCGGCTTTCCCTCTCTCTCTCGCCACACTCCGCCCATACTGACGCTCGACAAGCCGGAAAGTTGTAATGTATATTGCTTGGGTAATGTACGGATTTGAGAATTTTTCGTCCAAAATGTTGATTTTGTTGATTGTGGTTGTTGATAAAATTATCCGTCCAAAATGTAATTTTTTTTTTTTTTTTTGTTACCTACCACGACAGTTACTCGACCGTCGTGATAGCTCCATTCGTAAATTTTTTTTTTTTCGTTGTTACCTACCACGACGGTTTTTAAACCGTCGTGGAATCCAAATATATACCACGACTGTGGATTCCACAACGGTTAGAAAACCGTCGTTTAAGTATTACCACGACGGTTTTTAACCGTCGTCGAATCTCTATTTTGTAGTAGTGTTGTTTGACTGATTTTGCTTGTAATTTTGACCCAAATGTCTTGTCTCCCTACAAAACTAATTAAATTAAATTAAAACTAAATATTTCCACACAAAAAAAAATATTTTAAATTAAATTCATGAGAAATATTTAATTAAAACTTAATTTACTTGATAATTATGTATAATAAAAGTGCATTTTTGTGCATTTATCAAACAGCGACTGACAGGGGCTTGTCGGAGAAGCCAGCAGCGTCCCCCCGGGGGGGGGGGGGGGGCAGCGCACTCTGCTAGGCACAAACCCTAGCGGAGCAAGTTTTCACTTATTGGGTCTGGGAACATATTGTGATGAACCCATTCTTTAAACTAGACCACCTTATCCAAAACAACAATTTGTTGAGTCGATGATACCGCAACAAGTGTTAAGAGTTTTTGTTCTTTTTAGATTGACAATATTAATTTCACCTGATCACGAAAGATAAGGAACGATATTCAATTAAAAACTGGCAAAACTTAAAAAAAAAAACATAGATATTAAAAGTTTGTTTTAAAAAATAGAAAAGTCAATGGAGACTACACTTAGCCTTAATTGGCTCCGTCATGCTTCGATGTCTACATCACTTCTTCGAAAACACATTGAAAATGTCATCCGTTGGCTCACAAAGTAGTCGAAAGCTTGGCTTTGCAAGTAAGTGGTTGGCCCTCCCCATCGACAGACCAAATAACTTCTCATTCATGTCAATGTCCTTATCCTCTATGCCAATTGGAATCTCCCAATTAAAGCAATGCACCAATTGAGCAAAAACAAGATGTACTGTTGTTAACCCTAGTTGCATTCCAGGGCACCCTCGACGACTGGGTCCGAACGGGAGAAGTTGAAAGTCTTGTCCTCTCACGCTTATAATGGTCCTAATGAATCTTTCAGAATAAAAATCTTCTGAATTTTCCAACTATTTATTTGGATCTCTTCCTATTGACCAAGTATTCACTAAAACTTGAGATTTCTTCGGAATATGGTATCCATCAATGTTTATGTAACGCCCCGACTTCCCACGCCGGGTCGTCACCTTACTTACATACTTAACTTAAACTTGCGGAAAATTTGGGAAAAATTTTTCTTTTTCTTTTAAACTTTATTTTAAAACTTTCAACTGGAACTTCATCCTCAAACTCATACTTACTGATAGGTACTTACTCGAGTACCAAACTTTCAAACCTTCCTTGAAGGCCATCATAATCATGTTGTAGACCAAATCCGAACTAATGTGGATTGGTACCACAAGAGGCAACTTGCTTGCCTTACATACATAAACCTCGTCCTTCATACTTAAAATGTCATGAAAATATGAAAATCATTTTTCTTTACAACATATTATATATATATATATATATTTTTTTTTTTTGTTTAAAAGCCGTGGCAGTGTCCATCCCACATTTCACAGTCCGCAGAACCAGCCCTCCACAGTATTGCATCAGGTATTGCCGGTAGGTAGCTTACCTACAGCATGAACGTAAGTAATGAGCTAAAAGCCCAGTAAGCACAATATTCAATCCGCATGCAACTGAAACACAAAATGCATGAACAGGTTATGATTTCTTATTATTCAATTATGGTTCCTTATTATCTTACTATATAACATGTGCGCATGTACTGTGGTACATAACCATGGAGTGGTTGAAGGCGGTCCGTCCAATCCAACTTAAACCATGAAACAAGATGTTTAACATGGAGTAGTGAAGGCAGCCAATCCAATCCAAGTCAAACCATGGAATATACCATTTGAACCCACCACAAAGGCAAGCCAGTACAACACAACAATCTTTACTTAACTTATCTCGTATCTTAAGAACTTATTCTTACCATATGATTCATTATTAGTGAGCATGCTTTATGATGCCAAGATATCGAACATAAAACATAACATAACATACTTCATAACATACTACATCTTAACATGAAACATGGACATACTTAACATATCATCATGTCATAACGTACTACTTCATAACATCATAAATCATGAAATGCTATTCATGATTTCTTAAAAACATCATATGCAAACAAACATGTGTTCATGCTGTAGGCGGAGTTGTACTTACCTTCCGTCCTACGCTCTTGATTTATTGTCCCAACAAATGCTTGTTCCTTTTCCGGTACAGCTGCAGGTTCTATCCTGCTCGATAAAGGACATTGTCTAACTTAAACTCGTGAAATGTTGGTGACCTAACCAACATGCTTACCTTGCATGGTCTTGGTTGTATGTCCCTTGTGCATAACGTCTTACTCGGTTACCTTGGATAACCTTGTGTACTAAGCCCATAACATAACATACCATTAGGGTTAGATCATCTTCCAACCCTGGGCTTCATCCTTAATCCACAATTCATTGGGTTACTTTCCTAACCCAATATCTTAGCTCAAACGGGTATCCTTTAGGGTTATATTGAGTAACCCTTAAGATCAAACTAAAATCCACTTGTTAGTCAACCAAAGTCAACTATGGTCAACAATGGTCAACTTCGGTCAACTATGGTCAACCCTCGTTGGGTCAACCTTTGGGCCTTGGGCTTGACCCAGTAACTCGGGTATAACTCCCGGTTACCTTTCGTAAACTAATCGCTTGCTATACTCTAGCTTGAAAAATTCATTTTCCTTACTTGGAAAATTTAGGGAAATTAATCCCAAAACTTCTTTCTTAACTTTTAAAAATCCTTTACTTAAATCGTAAAAATCCAAACTCTTGGATTAGTGCTTCATAAAATCATTTGAGGTTGAAAACTGCCCTTGGAACAGTTTTCCATAATCAAAACAATAGTTTGTAGTAGAAAAACAGTTTTCTAGAAACATTTGTAAAGCTAGTGGTGCAGGAATTTTCGGATTCCCTGCGCACCCTTCAAAAACGATCCCAGTTTAAAAATCGGTTCGTAATCTGAAAAAGTTTTCTTCACGAAAGTTGTAGCTCTCGAAATATTCTAAAACTTTCGTATTTTGTAAAAATTCCAATTCGGCCTAGATTCGTCCCAGTTTTTGTTTGAAACTGGCTGACCCCGAAAAACTGAGTGAAAACTGGGTCTGGGGATCAGCCACGGGTTTTGGGGTAAACGGAGGCCATTGGGGTCTCATTTTGGGAAACGGTTCACGTTGTCCCCTAGGAAAACCTCTTCCGAACAACTTTTATGTTTTACGTTTTTCCCAATTCGGCCTCTAAAGGCCTTATATTTCACTTTTCCAAAAACTGGGCAGATTTGATCCGAATCTGCCAGTTTTTGTGCTTACTCGGTTTTACGCGTCCTACTTCACGGAACTAACTCAACCGATCACGCGGGAGCCTAAGTAACCAACATGCAGCGTTAACTAACGTCCCACATGAATCAACACGTGATTCTAACGCAGCCATGCAACCCAAACCAAATCTACACAAACCTAGGGTTGCATGAACTAGAGTTGCATCACATTTCATACATGCATTCAAGCCAAACCATGACTAGCTTTAATAACCATGCACACAAGCCACAACCGGCTGCACACTAATAGGGAACATACCAACCATAAAGCCATGCAATCCTACCATGTAACAAGCACAAATATAATGCACACAAGCATAAACAAAACTATAAGCAACCACCCTTAAGCAACACCCTAATCAAGCACCACACCTAGTCTAGGGCATTAACCATAAAACTTTGAGCTTATGCTCTTACATATTGGACTTGGAAATACACTTAAATTTCCACATTAAATCTCAAACCAAAAGCTTATGGTTTTAGGGTTTACCTCTAGGGTTTGGAAGATGGTTTACTAGCTTGGATTCCAAACTTCCTTACTCCTCCCTCTTGGCTGCCAACAAGTCCGGATTTCCCCTCCAAATGGGGTTCCAATTTTCAGCCATGCACATACAAACATACACATAAATATCCCATCTAACTTGCATGGAAAAATGTTAGGGTTTGAGGGAGTTTTACCTTAGCTAACCCTAGGGATGGGTTAGGGTATGCAAACCGAAATCTCCCTCCCTTTTGGCTCTCCAAACACTCCGCTCTAGCTCCCCAAATGGCACCAAAATTTTTCACCCCTTTCTTCCTCACCCCTGCACGGCCACTGCCCAGAAATTGGGTCCAAAATTTCCAGATTTGCCCTTGGTTTCTAGCTTGAAACCGAACATGCACACTAACTAGCCTCCCTTGGCTTTTTCCAACTTTTTCTCTTGGTTCTCTCTTGGTTTCTCTCCTCCTCTCTCTCTCGGATTTTTCTGCAGAAAAATGGCAAGAGTTTGGCCAAATTTTCTGATTTAAATGATTAAATGCCACCCCTATTTATAGGCAAATGCAAACTTTCCAAAAATTGCATTTTAGCCCCTAAATTTTGAGAAAATCATGCAATTGGCATGCTAGGTGTCAAGATGGCCGGCTGCTACTTGGAGAGCAAGGCAAGATGACCTCATCTTGGTGACATCACATGCTTACATCACCCAATTTCCAAAATTTGCACTTTGGCCCCAAAAGTTTAATTTCTTGCATTTATGCCCTCTAGGTGTTGGCCGGTCATTGGCTGCCTTGGAGCCCAAGTTTTGCTTACCTCATCATGATGACATCATCTTGATGACATCATGTGCTTACATCATGCTTACATCACTAATTTCTAAAATTACACTTTTGCCCCAAAAGGCAAAATTCTTACAAAAATGCCCCCTAGGTGGCCGGTTGCTTTCTTGGTGAACAAGCCAAGCTTATCTCATCATGATGACATCATCTTGATGACATCATGTGCTTACATCATCAATTTTCCAAAATTTACACTTTTACCCCAAAAGTGAAAATTTTGACATTTTTGCCCCTGCATGTGACCGGCCCCAATGGGTTACTTGGTGATCAAGTTTTCCATATTTTCACGACCTTTTTCCCTTGACCTTAACTAGGTGTGCTTGATTTTCTATGGTGGTTTTAAAGCCTATTTGAGCTATCTCGCCCATACTGACATATTTTACAGTATTTTCTCGTACTGCATCATACAATACTGCCAAGTCAATCCGTTGACCACTCTTGGTCAAACTTTGACTTTCTTGATCAAATTTGACTTTTTCTGAAATCATGAAATTTCATCACGTCATTTTCCTTAAAATGCCTTAAACTGGCCTAAGTAATCCATCGTTGAGTCTCGTAGCTAATTAACCGAGAACTCAAACTTATACCGATATTATATTCCAAACATGATCTAGACTTAAGTTTTCCTCATTCAAAGGAAATCTAGAGTCATAAAAATTCGGGTTATTACATTCTACCCTCCTTAAAAGATTTTCGTCCTCGAAAATTAGAATAATTCTAGGTGGCTTTTCTTCAAGTCCACTATAAATTCATTGTAGTTTATTCTCATTTAAATAACTTAATTAGATCAGGTCTTTCATATAGAACCATAATCTTCTTTCATGTTCTATCATATCCTCATACTTTCATGCTTTCATTTCATACCATCATACTTTCCTTTCATACTGCATCACAAGAACTATTTACATGAAAAACTGAGCAAGTATATCATATAACTTGCATGTTTGAAAAGCATATATATAACTTTTCCATACTTTAAAAACATATCATATCACATAGCTTTTTCATATTTAAAAAGCATATTGTGTCTTATTATCTTGTCTTAACATGTGGGCCCATAGTGTACGTACCAAAAGCGCGCAGCCTCCAGACAAAGCTAGGGTTTGCAAGGTCCCTAACAGTTCTGGGAATTTTATAAGCCTTTGCGATTTTACAAAAGGTCTTATAAACTTGGTCTTGACCCTTCACGATCACGGACGGTCAAGATCACAACTGAAACATGTAGCCTCCACGATCACGGGAGGTTGGTACGACACCTTACTGTTACTTGTCTTTTTATGTATCTTAATATGTTATTACATTTAAGATACTTTTTGGAATCTTTTCCAATTCAATGATGAAAATCAATAATAAATAGTATTATTGAAAACATATTACTGTTCAAGTGATGCAATGAAAGGTATCCTTGTATCAACTAGCGACTTGTTAGCTAGTAGAAACGTTCTTCTTGCCTTTAGCATTTCCTTTAAAGCTCAAAGGCATAATCATAGTTCTAAGGAATATCTAAAACTCCCAATCATCATCTCATAATTTTCATTACTTAAATGGTTGTCTTCAGTCGACCTTAATCATCCATTACATGTCGACTTCAGGGTTGGTGCCATCGACCTTAACCTCGTTAACTTCATATCATCAAATCTCATAATCATCATCTTTAAAAAAAAATCATAGCCTAATAAATTGTTGTTGGTAGCATATTGCTTATTTGCTACCCCCAAACTAAGGCATCCTCAAAATCTTCCCCATGTCAAATATTTCTCTTATGGGTAAAAGTTTTACAATCAGGAAACTTAACTTCCATGATCTCAATCCAATTCCTTAAATGGAAAGATTCCTTATCATCACTATACCCAAAATGAGACGATAGGCTATCTAATCTTGGAGCCTACTTATTTCTTATTGCTATTCTAGCGATCATCATATCATAAGCTTAGTTTATCCATCGCGCTACCACTGTGCGACTCTGATTTACTGGCAATAAAAGCCCATAAACTCGTTCGGATAAGCATGTCAGCTGCAATATAGCGAACGTATCATCTCATGTACATATCCTAGTACATCTCGATATCGTGGTAATACATGGGCGATCCTTGCTGTCGTCAAGAAAACCATTTAGGAATCTCCTCTCAAGATCCTCTTGGCCAAGGCTCCTTGCACGAGCTTCCTTGACTAGACGTCAGCTCGACTGGTAAGCATATCCTGAAGATACGTCCCTGCATGACATAATCTGAGGAGGGGTCTCCATATCGTGCAACCACTCCTTGAGTCTTATTGAAGATGCGAAGCTTCTCCTCCATTTCTCGGAATGTCAACGGAGTCTCGTGGTCTTCTTTAGTCCGACCCAAATTTATCACCAGATACATGCCATTATAATAGTCTTATAAAACAAAGTAAGAAAACAAACTTACAAAACTGTGGCGCTGGCAGCAGAACTGTGAAACTGGATGGCAGGAACTCTGCTCTGATACCAAACTGTAACGCCCCGACTTCCCACGCCGGGTCGTCACCTTACTTACATACTTAACTTAAACTTGCGGAAAATTTGGGAAAAATTAATCCCAAAACTTCTTTCTTAACTTTTAAAAATCCTTTACTTAAATCGTAAAAATCCAAACTCTTGGATTAGTGCTTCATAAAATCATTTGAGGTTGAAAACTGCCCTTGGAACAGTTTTCCATAATCAAAACAATAGTTTGTAGTAGAAAAACAGTTTTCTAGAAACATTTGTAAAGCTAGTGGTGCAGGAATTTTCGGATTCCCTGCGCACCCTTCAAAAACGATCCCAGTTTAAAAATCGGTTCGTAATCTGAAAAAGTTTTCTTCACGAAAGTTGTAGCTCTCGAAATATTCTAAAACTTTCGTATTTTGTAAAAATTCCAATTCGGCCTAGATTCGTCCCAGTTTTTGTTTGAAACTGGCTGACCCCGAAAAACTGAGTGAAAACTGGGTCTGGGGATCAGCCACGGGTTTTGGGGTAAACGGAGGCCATTGGGGTCTCATTTTGGGAAACGGTTCACGTTGTCCCCTAGGAAAACCTCTTCCGAACAACTTTTATGTTTTACGTTTTTCCCAATTCGGCCTCTAAAGGCCTTATATTTCACTTTTCCAAAAACTGGGCAGATTTGATCCGAATCTGCCAGTTTTTGTGCTTACTCGGTTTTACGCGTCCTACTTCACGGAACTAACTCAACCGATCACGCGGGAGCCTAAGTAACCAACATGCAGCGTTAACTAACGTCCCACATGAATCAACACGTGATTCTAACGCAGCCATGCAACCCAAACCAAATCTACACAAACCTAGGGTTGCATGAACTAGAGTTGCATCACATTTCATACATGCATTCAAGCCAAACCATGACTAGCTTTAATAACCATGCACACAAGCCACAACCGGCTGCACACTAATAGGGAACATACCAACCATAAAGCCATGCAATCCTACCATGTAACAAGCACAAATATAATGCACACAAGCATAAACAAAACTATAAGCAACCACCCTTAAGCAACACCCTAATCAAGCACCACACCTAGTCTAGGGCATTAACCATAAAACTTTGAGCTTATGCTCTTACATATTGGACTTGGAAATACACTTAAATTTCCACATTAAATCTCAAACCAAAAGCTTATGGTTTTAGGGTTTACCTCTAGGGTTTGGAAGATGGTTTACTAGCTTGGATTCCAAACTTCCTTACTCCTCCCTCTTGGCTGCCAACAAGTCCGGATTTCCCCTCCAAATGGGGTTCCAATTTTCAGCCATGCACATACAAACATACACATAAATATCCCATCTAACTTGCATGGAAAAATGTTAGGGTTTGAGGGAGTTTTACCTTAGCTAACCCTAGGGATGGGTTAGGGTATGCAAACCGAAATCTCCCTCCCTTTTGGCTCTCCAAACACTCCGCTCTAGCTCCCCAAATGGCACCAAAATTTTTCACCCCTTTCTTCCTCACCCCTGCACGGCCACTGCCCAGAAATTGGGTCCAAAATTTCCAGATTTGCCCTTGGTTTCTAGCTTGAAACCGAACATGCACACTAACTAGCCTCCCTTGGCTTTTTCCAACTTTTTCTCTTGGTTCTCTCTTGGTTTCTCTCCTCCTCTCTCTCTCGGATTTTTCTGCAGAAAAATGGCAAGAGTTTGGCCAAATTTTCTGATTTAAATGATTAAATGCCACCCCTATTTATAGGCAAATGCAAACTTTCCAAAAATTGCATTTTAGCCCCTAAATTTTGAGAAAATCATGCAATTGGCATGCTAGGTGTCAAGATGGCCGGCTGCTACTTGGAGAGCAAGGCAAGATGACCTCATCTTGGTGACATCACATGCTTACATCACCCAATTTCCAAAATTTGCACTTTGGCCCCAAAAGTTTAATTTCTTGCATTTATGCCCTCTAGGTGTTGGCCGGTCATTGGCTGCCTTGGAGCCCAAGTTTTGCTTACCTCATCATGATGACATCATCTTGATGACATCATGTGCTTACATCATGCTTACATCACTAATTTCTAAAAATTACACTTTTGCCCCAAAAGGCAAAATTCTTACAAAAATGCCCCCTAGGTGGCCGGTTGCTTTCTTGGTGAACAAGCCAAGCTTATCTCATCATGATGACATCATCTTGATGACATCATGTGCTTACATCATCAATTTTCCAAAATTTACACTTTTACCCCAAAAGTGAAAATTTTGACATTTTTGCCCCTGCATGTGACCGGCCCCAATGGGTTACTTGGTGATCAAGTTTTCCATATTTTCACGACCTTTTTCCCTTGACCTTAACTAGGTGTGCTTGATTTTCTATGGTGGTTTTAAAGCCTATTTGAGCTATCTCGCCCATACTGACATATTTTACAGTATTTTCTCGTACTGCATCATACAATACTGCCAAGTCAATCCGTTGACCACTCTTGGTCAAACTTTGACTTTCTTGGTCAAATTTGACTTTTTCTGAAATCATGAAATTTCATCACGTCATTTTCCTTAAAATGCCTTAAACTGGCCTAAGTAATCCATCGTTGAGTCTCGTAGCTAATTAACCGAGAACTCAAACTTATACCGATATTATATTCCAAACATGATCTAGACTTAAGTTTTCCTCATTCAAAGGAAATCTAGAGTCATAAAAATTCGGGTTATTACAGTTTACATCCTCCATGGACTCAAGTGGGATTAGAAATGGTGCGACTGGATGTAGCATAAAATTCTCATTTACCACCATATCCAAGTATTGTAACTTCCCCAGATCCTTTTCTTCCACTGTTCAGTCCATTCCAATAGACGTCTCTAGCTCATTTTGAAGTTTTTTCATCACCCTTGGATTCCTTAGGAGTTCCGACAATGCCCATTCAATTGAAGTGGCCGAAGTACCAAATGAAGCCACTGTCAAATCTTCTAATATGGCTTTGATAGTTGTTCGATCGATAAAGTAGACATGCTGATCTTGGGCTTCATGGGTTGGTCAATCAATGAAAGAAGTATGTCAACAAAATCCTTGTAAGGCACTTGTTGCACGCTTTCGACTCGTCCATGCTTCATAATTATTCTCTCAAACACTTCATCGATTTCCTTGCTAAGGTTTTTCATGCTTCTTCTCAAACCCTTGGAAATATATATGAGAGGAGATCATTGGTTAGAGAAATGAAGATTTACAACTCTAACTTAGAGGCAGATATATGAGAGGAAATCATTGGTTAGAATCTTAATTTAAGTCTCCCCTCATCCTTTTTTTTTTCCCCCAAAAAAATAACCTGTAATTTTGAGCAAGTTTTCATAATAATTTCAAAAAATTGAAAACTTGATCATAGTAGCCTATGATATCTACTACATGATTATTAGTCCCTCCTGATAACAAATTCTGGCTTCATCACTGCAAATATATATAGAACTCCCCACAACGCATAGAAGAGATATTTCCTTTCACAAACACAAATGTATGCAAGTTACGACTACAAATCATCAGAGAGATTTTTTTTAACGGCACGGCAAGTGCTATAACACACCCACAACCCCCTTTTAAAACAAAAGCAAAAACAAAAACAAAAAACCCCACAAAGCCCACAAAGCCCACCTAGAGCCCACCCAACCCCCTTTCACATGCCAGTAGACACCAAGAGCCCAGAATGAGTGATTGCATGTAACTACAACAGCTAAAATAAATAAATAAATTAAATTATTGTAATATATTAAATTCTTTGGTCAAGGGCTTAAAAATTTTTTTTTCTTTGGTCAAAAGTTGCAAGTTTTAGTAAATATTTCAACAAATTATTTTGAATGGCATGGCATCATAATCTTATTCAATGAGTAGGAAAATACTAATGTTTGGTCTTAAATCAATTAAGTGGTATGATTTGCTTCTAATATCCTGCTCTCGTTTTTTTTTTTTTTTTTTTTTTTTTTAAATAGGTTTTGAACAGTAAGGTTTCTATATAGATGTCTTCTTTCGAAAGAAGATAACAGATCATCTTGAGACGCTAGTTGTGGCAGAGATATTTTTAAGGCCTTCACCAAAATTTTTTACTTCACATTTAAAAAACATATTTATGATCCAAACTATACTTCTACTCCATCTGTAAGTACGCTCTATTGTTTAATCGTTGGATAAACATTTTAACGATATGATCTGTATCTGTCTATATAGGATATAATCATAGAAAGAACGAGCACAAACCAGAAGGTCAAAAGGTTCTAGAAAAGGCACATAATCAGCTATATTGAAAGTCCCCATCAAGCACAAAGCCTCGTGAACAAGCTCCTTTAGGCAATAGCTATGGCTTTTATTCGTCCCCAATATCATGCCGCACGATATACCAGCACTTATCTCCCCCAATTTCTGGCTTAAATCCACGATCTCACTCGCCGCTGACGATTTCCTAAGCGACTCAACCAGTAATCGAATCGCTTCCCTTCGCAACGCTGTGAACGACTCAATCTTTGACGCACTCAGGAGCTGTGACGTGCATAGTTTTCTCAGGTTCCGCCAGTACGGACCGTACTCGGTTTAAAGCCATTCCCTTAGTGCCGTAGGACATGTACTTAGAAGCTTGGACTTTGGGGCGGCTGGCGAAAAGGGCGTCATTTGTTTTGAGGAATAGCTCGGCCGCTTTTGGGGACGATACGATGACGGTCGGAACGTGGCCGAGTTTGATAAACATGGTGGGGCCTTATATTTTAGCCAAGTTTTGTAGATTCCGGTGTGGTAGGGCGGATAGCATGTGGAGGTTGCTGATAATCGGTAGCGGCCACGGGCCCGGTGCGAGTTCCGGGCATTTTTTCGGAGTTTTTGTGGGAGAAGAATGAAGCAAAGGGATCTAAGGAAGACAATTAGGAGGATAATTGCTAGTAGTAATATTATTGAAGTGGGAGACATTTTTCGATTATTCCGTTATTTAAGGGTTAGAGAAGAGAAAATTAGCACCAAAAATAGAAGATCAATAAAACATGAACGTTAAATATGCTTTGCGTGTGATGGGGTTGCTAGTAGGTTTAAATCTAATTAAGACGTACAAGTCTTTTCTGATATCAATAATGTTCTCTGACTACTATATATATACATATATAAATGAATGCTAATTAAAAATTTGATCGATGACTATTTTGCTTTTGTTTGAAACCAATCGAGTTGGACCAAGTGGCCGCTATCTGACAAACATTGCCATAAATGCCATTTTAAAAATCAGCAATATTAATGCTGAGAGAAACGTCTACATTTTTCTCATGTCGTGGGGAACAATAATTAATGTGTGTACCAGCTAGAGATCGCCATGTTTGTCATACTAGTCATGCGGGAACCACCAAAAAATCAACTTGACCCAACAATAATTTGTTACTAATATAATTAGTGTGACGCCCCGACTTCCCAAGCCAGGTCGACACCGTGCTTACTTGTACTTAACTTGCTTGAAAATTTGAGAAATTAAAAAAAAAAAAAAAAATATTCACATAAATTATCTTATAGAGAAAAACTTGTCACCCATACATACCAAACTGAAAATACCCTCTCGTGTCTTCAAACTTCATACATATAACAAAACATAATTTACTTTTAAAATATTAACATATTTTCTGAAAATTGGATGCGGAAAATTATGCGTAGTGGTATCCCACACCGCCCTTCACCCGCCACATCGTCCGCATAGCCCACCACTTAAGCTGCAAGTTTCTTACCTACAGTATGATATATAAGAGTGAGCTTTCGCCCAGCAAGTTCAAACATAATCTCACAAAATATTTCAAACATCTTTAAAAAGAAACATGCCAATCATCACGAAACTCATGCATGAACCATTTATGATTGATTGAATGTCTTAAGTTTCATTAAAGACTCAATCTTTATTATCTTGTCTCAACATGTGGGCCCATAGTGTATGTACCAAAAACGCGCAGCCTCCAAACAAAGCTAGGGTTTGCAAGGCCCTAACAGTTCTGGGAATTAAACTGAACCCTTCACGATCACGGAAGGTAAATATCACAACTGAAACATGTAGCCTCCATGATCACGGGAGGTTGGTACGACACCTTACTTGCCTCATCTTACCATGTGGTTTAACATTAGTGAACATGCCTCATGATGTCACTATGTCATATCATGCTCAACATTTGCCATAACATGACCTTCTTGAAAACATGAAATCTCTGAAACCATGACATTTTTTGAAAACATGGCATTTCTGAAAACATGGTATTTCTGAAAACATGGCATTTCTGAAACCATGGCATTTTTGTAAACATGGCATAACATGTCATAACATAACTTAGCACATCATAGCATAGCATCACACATTATGGCATCACATATCATAGCATAACATAGCATGTATACTTGAAAATATAGTATACTTGAAAATAGTCTTTACTATTTTCATACTGTAGGTGAGGTTCGATACTTGCATGTTATGCTATTTCCTGTTGTTCCAACTTAGGTGGCAACTGCAGGTTCCTTCCTGCTATTAAAAAGAACATAGGATAAGAATCCTATAAAATGTTGGTGATCTTTCCAACATTCTAGTTATATGTCCCCCATACATGTCTTGATTATTTACTAGGTTACTAATCGTAACCCTAGAGTTTGTGGTCAACCATACTTGATTCATCGCTTGTTATTATTGGGCCTAAGCCTAGTAACTCGGGTATCCTACCCGGTTACTATCTGTCAACGTCTCGTTACTAAACTTTGGCTTTTAAAATCCAATTTGAAAAATTTGGCTAAAAATCTTTTGTTTAAAATTCGTGGTTTTCAAAGTAGGACTTTACAAAAATCATTAAAGGCTGAAAACTGCCTTTAGAACAGTTTTCACCGTCAAAACAGTGGTGTTGGTGTAAAAAATACAGTTTTTCTACATGTTTTTAGAAAATCCTGTGCAGGAATTTCTTGCTCTATGCACAGTTTTTATAGTTCAGGTTGTATTTAAAAATACAGATTGAATTTGTAAAACTTGTCTTCATAAAAGTTCTTGCTCTTGAAAAATTCTAAAACTTTCATGTTTTAAGAAAAACCCAGTTCTGCTTGGATTCTTTTCAGTTTTAATTTGAAACTTACTGGACGTGTAGACTAGGTCTGGGCAGATCAGCCTCGGATTTTCATAAAAACGGAGGCCATTGGAGCCTCATTTTGCAAATCCATCCACGTTACCCCCTAGGAAAAACTGTTTCGAGCAACTTTTTTGTTTTAAGTTTTTCCAAATTCGGCCTCTAAAGGCCTCAAAATCGGCTTTCCGTAAAACTGGTCAGGATCCACCCGAACCTGGCAGTTTTTCGGTTTAGAGTTCGTTTTACGTCCTAGACGTGGAATCTAGCTCAACCAGCCACCGCGGGAGCTCTAATACACACATGCAGCGGTTTTCTAGCATAAATTTTCTTTAATCACAATTTCTAACATCACCATGCAAACCTAATTGATATTGGATCAACTAAGTTGCATGATTTCGGTTGCACAAAACCTAACAAGCATACTAATTAAATTCTAGCAACCTAGCACAAAATTATCATTCACCAACACTAGGGCAGATTGGGGACATATAATAAACTAGTATTTAGCATGCAAATTAAGAAAATTAAAGCAAGCATGCACATAAAAATCAAACCACCCCTAATTCTAGATCAAGCACAACCCTAGATTCCTAACTTTGGGCACAAAATAAATTGAGCTTATGCTCTTACAATTTCAACTTGAAATACATGTAAATTTCAAATTGAATGCTTAATTGAAAGAGATTAAGGTCTAGAATGGTTTACCTTGATTTATTGAAGAAATTGAGGCTAGGGTTTGGTCACAAAAATTTTCCTCCTAGGACACCACCCAAGGCCGGTTTTGTTGCACCAATTGGCACCAAAATTGGCTGATTCTTGGTGGCTGCTTGCACCTAAACTGAGCACTCTTAAATCCAAATTTTCTCACTCACTCACCCCCCCTTGGCAGCCGGCTGTTGGCCCCAAAATTGGGCACAAAAACTACCAAAATTTTTGCTTGAACTTGCTAGGGGAAACCGAAGATTACAAACATCAAAACCCCTAAGTTTCTCAATTTTTTTCTTCACTCAATCACCCACTTGAGATTGCAGATTTTTGGAGAGGGAAAATGGGCAGAATTTGGCTGCTTTTTTCCTAAATTTTAATCAGCCAAAACTGATCCCCCCATGAGCCTATTTATAGGTGAAAAATGGGACCTTTTTGCAAAAAATTTTGTTCAACTTTTGCTCATAAATCCATAGAGCAAAATTAATTCTATTTTGACCCCTAAATGGCCGGCCACCTCACCATCTAGAATAGTCCAAAATTTTCTAAATATTTTTTTTTAAACCTTAATGATGTCATAAATCCAAAAGGTGATGAGGTAAGCACAATTAAGGCTTGTTTGCCTTTTTCCTTAAAAAGCAGTCCACTTTAAAGCCAACACAGATATTTCTAATACTGTGTTTACTAATACACAGTACAATTCAGTACTGTTATACTGAACTGCAGTCCAAAATTTATCTGTGTATAGTTGGACTGTATTAAAATTTTTCTTTTTATTTAAAGCCCTTTGGCCCTTAATACCCTATTTTTGGTGCTTGATTTTTCTATGGTGGTTTTAAAACTTAATTATACTATCTTGACCGTAAAGACGGTTTTCGCAGTATATTTCACGTACTGCTTGTCATATCACAGTACCGTCTTATGTTTGACCACTCTTGTCAACATTTGACTTTTTCCGGTCAAACTTTGACTTTTTGGTCAAACTTTAACCAACATGAATTCATGAAATTTCATCATGCATTTTTTCTTAAAAGGCCTATTATGGAGTCTCGTAGCTAATTTACCGAGAACTCAACCATATACTGATAAATTATGAATTTTGTATTAGTATTCATAATTTTCATAAAATTACACATAAACACATAGTACGAATTTTAGATTTCTTATATACAAGAAAATCATGAGTTCGTGAAAATTTTGGTCATTACAATTAGTATGAATTCCCACAAGTTCCATGGAAATCTATAGAGCTCGTTATGAAGGGAAAACGAAGATCCAGTTATGGAAGTAGAAAAACAAAACATAACAAAAAGAAACAACCTAAGCAAGGAACTAATAATTCGTAGTTTTTCCAATGGGTACTTAAAGAGGACTACAATTTATTCCTGGTAAGAAATAAATCAAGAAAGGCGATAGGTTGGCTTCGCGTACAAGTGATTAGCTCTTCCCATTGAAAGACTAAAATTCTCGGTCATGTCAATGTCCTTCGCATTCACACCACTAGGAAGCTCCCAATTGAAACAATGCACCAACTGATCAACAATCGAATAAACTGTTGTCATGCCCATTTGCAATCCCGGACACCCTCTACGACCCGATCCAAATGGAAGAAGTTCGAAGTGATGACCTTGTAGATCTATGTTGCTACCAATAAACCTTTCAGGGTAAAATTCCTCCGCATTCTCTGACCATGCATTTGGATCTCTCCCTATAGAGGGGGAAAAAAGAAAAAGGAAAAATAACAATGATATCACGTGAAAAAAAAAAATGTGATCTTTCATTAAAATAAAAATAAAAACGATTTAGATTCAAAAAATCTATACTACTCTTTAAAAGCATAAATGTGTTTTTTCATTACCCCTTTCATGATTGTCACATAACGGCCTACGTGATGGTCCAATAATGACTTGGAATTTTGATCTTTAATTTTTTATTTTCTTTAGACTATCTCAAAATTGATCTCTTCTATATTGACAAGTGAAAAAAAAAAAAAAAAAAAAAAAAAAAAAAAAAAAAAAGAACAATTTATAATTGCAAGATTAAAAAAATATTATTTGTATGGCCATAATAATAAATTTTATTCCCTGAATAAAATTATCTTAACATTTTGAGTAATTTGGGAATTTCCAAAACTCTAATATGGCATGTATAATTTCCATCTGAAATAAAGTTTAGATACAAATATGGGGAATACAAATATGGGGTTCGTGTTTTGGATAGAGTGTTGGAAACAGTTTTAACAAGTCTAATAAAAACTTTAATGATTATACATGTAGATTTTAATAGTGTGTATAGTTGGAATTTTGTTATTCTCTTTGCTCTGAACATATAAAAGGAAGAATTTTCTCAATCGAAATTGAATTGAGAAAAATGTATGACGCAGAGAGAGTTTTTAATCAGAGAGAGAGAGAGAGGCCAAATACACTCACTCGGGTGGCTTATGGGGGGCAACATTCCAATGATAGTCTAAATGCACCATTTAGATGGAGTACAAATTGAAGTGCAATATTCCTTTTTTTTTTTTTTTTTTTTTTGGGTAGCCAAACGTCATCTAAATGACCAACACAATTCAAATTGAACAATTACTGTGAAATGTATTTTTCGTCCCTTTTTTATTTTTTATTTTTATAAAGTACATCAATTTTCACTATTTACATATCCAAATATCTCTTTCATTTTTCAAAAAATCCAAATTTTAAAAGTTCATAACTTTTTTATTTTAAGTTGAAATGAGATAATAATTTTCGACGAGAATAATGAAACAAGATCCATATCACTATTTTTTTTTTTTTCCAAATACATTCAAGTTTTTACACTTTTTAACATGAAACAGTTCATTTTCAACCTAACACACATTTCCAAAACTCAACTCATTTCCAACCAAAACATTTTCAAAAATCCAACTCAAATTGATGTTCTAAAATGGCCTTTATTAGAACCCATCTGGGAGTATTTTATAAATGATTTTGTGTTGGATATGAAATAAAAATAAGATTTTTTTACGAATATCATTGAGATATTTTTATTGTTGTTTTCGGTTGTGTTTCTAGAGTATTCGTTTGAATGTTAAATGAAAAAATAATGCTCCATTGGGAGCGTTTGGAAAATGATTGTTTTCAACACAAAAATGAGAAGATTTTTTTGGAATGATTTTAAGATTGTTTCTAAAATTGTGTTTGATTGTGTTTTTAGAGAGATTGGTTTAAGTATAAGAAAAATGTAAAACTATATTTGTGTATGTTTATGAAAACATGTATTAAAGCCCTAGAAAATTAACAAGAATGAAAAATAAAAAATAAAAACAACTTTTAACCGTTTGCTTTTTACTTAACAAAAACAACTATCACTATTTTTTAATTTCGTTTTCGTTTTCATGGCATTTGTTAATCAAACATGATTTAGAAATCGTTTTCGTTTTCTAGCCTTAAATGATATGTGGAGTCATTTCCAGAACCAATTTAAAACAATACCAAATAAAAATTGTATTTGAATATGTATCTCAAAATATTTTTTAGGTATGCAAGTTCCTAAAAAATAAAAATCAAAATAAGAAAAAAAAAAATTTATCTCCGTCTATATTTTTTAATTTTATGCAAAACAAATATCATTTTAAAATCATTTTTCAAAACACTTTTGTTGAAAATCATATAATTCTTTTTAAAATAATATTCAAATCATTACCAAACATGACCTGAATATTAAACGACATGTCCTTTTGGTAGCTGTCCTTATGTACACATATAGCATTGTGTCACGGATCAATAATTGAGTGTTTTCGTCAGTGGACTTGACTTGTCCTTTCTTTTTATCGTCCTTTTTAAAATCGATTGAATAAAATCTTTTTGGGAAAAACTGAAATAACCACTTTTTTACAAATTTACGATTTCCTTTTTAAGAAATCAAAAATTTGTATTATGTATATTTATATGAAATGTCTGATATGATTTATCAGAATTAAGGTTTATATATGATTTTATTACGGTCAAAGTTTGATCAGAATAATCTAAGGTACGTTTGAGACAATATTACAGTTTTTAAACAGTATAAAATTATACTGTGAAAAATTATTATTACGGATAGCGAAGCCAAATTAGGTTTGGGATTATTGTAGAAAATCAAGCGCAATATTTAGAGTATTAAGAACCAAGTGGCTTTTAGTTCTAAGAGAAATTTTTACGTAGTTCGGTTAAGTGCAGATAAATTCTGGACTGCAGTTCAGTACAACAATACTGTTATTGGTAAAAACAGTATTTGTAAAATCTGTATTAGTATGAAATGGACTGCATTTGTGGAAGAAAGCCAAATGGAACTTTAACTAAGGACACCTCACATTGTGATCATTACATGATTTATTTGATTTTTAGAAAATTTGAAAAGTAAGTTTCATGCATGAACTTGGTTAAAAATTGGCCAACAAGCCACCCCATGTGGCCGGCCACTCTAGGGACCTTATGGCAGGGGGGGGGGGCAAATTTTTGTTTTGAGGACTTAAATGCAAGTTAAGCATTAAAAATAATTCTAGGAATTTAAATTAAAATTTGCCTATAAATAGGTGTGGTGGGGTTTTGCCTTGGTCCACCTTTGGACACATCACTTTCTTTGGTTCACAAACTAGTCTCTCCCTCCCCCCTAAAAATCCGAAACTTAGTGAGCAAGAAAGAGTGAAGAGTGCTTGGTTTTTAAGGTAGAAATCAAGGAGGAAGTTTGTGATTCAAGCTTAGATCTGCTTCTAAGTGTTAAGGTAATTCTTCTAAACCTCCCTAAGCTTTTTATTTGGGTTTTGATTCATTTATTTAAGTGTGTGTTAAGTTGGTTATGTAAGAGCTTAAGCTCACTTATTTTTCATGCAATAGCTTAGTAAGATTAGTATGTGCTTGATTAGTGTTTTGGTAAGCTAGATCTATGTTTTGGCTTATGTTTTTGAAGTTATGCTTTAAATTATGTGTATGCTTAGAAATTGCTTGTTATATGTCTCCGCATGTTTAGGAAGCTTTAGGATATACTTGTTTGATGTTTATATGGTTGTATGTTGAATTAGAATGAAAAATCAACTTAAACCCTAATTTGGTAAAAATTGTGCTACATGGGTAAATTGGATGAACAAGTGTATGTTAAGGGAAATCTCGCGTAATACGCTGCATGTATGATGTAAGCTCACGGTTACGACCGTTTGAGGTAGGGTGTACGTTATTTTGCGTAACAAACAATAAAAAGAAAATCTGCCAGTTTTCGGACAAAACTGGGCAGCAAGCTGAAAATGAAATTTTGAAGCCCTTAGAGGCAGAATTTGGAAAAAGTTAAAACTACAAAGTTGTAGAAAATTGAAATTCCTAGGGAAAAGCACAGATAGATTTTGAAAAATAAGCTCCAAAGGCTTTCGTTTTTGTGAAAACCCGAGACTGGCCATCCCAGATCCTAAGCACGGTCAGGATGCTTCAACAAGGATTATGAGCAGGTTAATGGCAGAATTAGATTTTGATTTAAAAATAAAAGTTGCAGGAATTTATGAGGTCTACAACTTTCATGAAGGAAACTTTTTCAAATTCGAAACATATTTTTGAATAAAACTAAATATTAAAAACTGAGCAGGAAATAGGCAATTCCTGCACAGGATTTTCAAAACCAAGCATGAGCAAAAATTCCTGTACATGCACTGCTTACGTAAATTATTGGACTGTTTTCAATAAATGATTTTCAAAACGTCACAGTTTTTCTATCTTTATAAAATAAGTCAATTGTAGTTTTATAACAATGATTTAAAAAGAATTAACCATGGTTTTTGTAAAGAAAAGAAATATGTAAATTATGCTAAGTAATATGTTAACCATAGTAAGACTCATGTTAATCTAATTATGATTAGGGCTTATACCCAGGGTTACTTTTAGTAACCTAGAAGGATACTATTTAAGTATGACTAACCAAGATTTGTATTAAGAAGTCAAACAAGATATTGTTTGATTGTTTTTAAAGTTTGGTGCCTTAAGGTTACATTTAGTAACCGAATAGGATACCATATTAGTAGGGGACATATAACTAGGGTAAATGTTAAATGTTAGTTAGGATACCAACATTTAATATAACAATTTATAGTAAGATAGGATGATACTTATCTTACGTTCTTTTGAAAACAGGGAAGAAACCTGTTGTTGCGTTTCGTTGAAGCAACGAACCCCAGCTCTAGTGTAACCAGTAAGTACAACTCCGCCTACAGCATAGGCTAATTGTTTTATTGATTGCATGTTTTTAAATTCATGTACTTATGTATGTGATGCATATGGTTATGTTTTATTATTGTGACATCATGAAGTATGTTCACTAATGATAATATACATGATAAGAGTAAGATTAAGTTTAAATAAGAAACTGTTTTCAAGAAAATGTTTCCAAGTAAGATGTTAAGCAGTTTTAAATCGTGTTGTACCGACCTGCACTAGGTCAGGGTTGGTTCATGGTTTGAGTTGGATTGGGCTGGCTGTCCCAACCATTCCATGGCTGCGCGCCACGGTACGTACACTTAAAATAAGTAAGGGCCCTAAAATATGCTAAGTTAAGAAAGCATAATGAAGCATAATTGATTCATGCATTGTTTAAGTTTATATTGTTTTTGCTGGTAAATAGTTGTACTTGCTGAATGAAAGCTCACAACTTACGTTTATGCTGTAGGTAAGCTACCTATTGACAATACTTGATGCAAGACGGTGGGGCATGGTTGGGCTAACTGTGAAATTACGGGATGGAACCACTACGCGTTTTGTGTTAATTATATGAAATTATAATTTAGTTTAATCAGTTGAATGTTAAATTAAGTTTAATACTTTAATACTCAAATAAGTACGTATATATGTTTGTAAGAAATTATTTTGGTCTAGTTACCTTTATAATTGTTTATGCTATTAAAAAATATATATATTTCATATTTTCCGCTAGTTAAATAAGTGTTAGTATTTATGTAAGATAAGTACGGTAACGGCCTACGTAAGGCGGGTCGTTACAGAGTTGGTATCAGAGCGGGTTCCTGCCTTCCGATTTCACAGTCTGCCTGTCAGCCACACCGTCATTGTAAGTTAAAATTTTTCTTGTCTAGAAATATTATTATGTAAGTATAATATGATAGCTTGTACGATATAGATACGAGACTATGGACGATGACCGCGACGCTGCACTCGTGTTCTATGGGATGCAACCCTTACTGTTCGATGGGACCCGACGTACAGTATCGTTGACTGGATGGCTGTATGATATGGAGTCGATTTTTGGGATAAGCCATATGGAAGCTCGCCTCCAGGTCTTATTAGCCACTAGGTGTCTGGCTGTGGAAGCTAGGATGTGGTGGATAACCATAGGGGAATCGGCTATGCCGGGAGGAACATGGGCGGACTTTCGAGCTTTGATTACCGTACATTACGGGCCGTTGCCGAACGAGGACGCCAACATGCCTGCTCGTGACCCTGAGATTTACAACGACATGTATCTTGGGCGTTTTCTTAGTTATGTTGCAGAGTGGAGAGCATATCCGAACAAGTCGATGGGTCATTACTGCCGACGGTTCCTGGAAGCGATGTTGCCTCACATTCCCCAGTACATAGGAAGCCCGTTGTTACATGCGTTACATCTTCTTCGGGAAGGGCTACCTCCCAACGTTAGGCCTTTTGTTCCGGAGCCTATGGTTGGGTTGACATTAGAGGATATGATACGTGCTATCATGGAGGAGAAAGTAGTAGTTCATGGGATACAAGCTGCCGTCCCAGAGGAAGACCAGGCTGTTCCAGATATTGATGCTGGTATTGCGGAGACCGGAGCAGCGGATGATGTTATGGACCCTGCGGATATTCCTGCCGATCCTGAAGACCATCCTGAAGATCCTCCTGTGATCATTATCGAGAGTGATGACGAGGAAGAAGACGAGGAAGCTCAAGAGCAATGGGAGGAATAGTAGGGAGCTATCGAGGAAGACATTGATGATCTTGAGGAGCCGGAAGAAGATCTCGAGGAGATTTTATTCGACCATGCTAATTGGGACGCGGACTCCAACGATTCCTCCGACGTAACGATAACGTAGACTGTTTAGATCTAAGATAACTTTTTAGTAATTATTCTTTTTGACGTTAGGATAGGTACGATGGTTAAGTGGTAGACACTTCCATCTTATTTTAACTTTGTATATATAGTAAGTATTATGTGTGTAGTATATGTACATATTATTATCTAAATAGGATATACTTTTGTGTATGTACAAAAAGAACAAGTTTATATATGATATGTATATGATGATGTTATGATATTATGATAAAGCATTAGTTACGATAAGTTATAAAAAAGTTATGATATGACAAAATGAAATCACAATGGATTTCTTTATGATGTTTTATAATATGATAAAATGTTATGGAATGATGTTATACGATAAGATATGAATGGAAGAAATGATGTTTAAAGTATAATAATATCTTTTCTTGTAACTAAATAGGAATTAGAAAATGGTACGTCCTCGTAAGCAAGTAAACCTGAATCCGCAAGAACCGGATCTTGCAAATGTTGTAGCTACTTTGCAACGACAATTGCTGGAACAGCAGCAGGAAACAAACCGGCTTAGAGAACAGATGGCTCGTCTAAACCAGGTACCTCAGGCTAATGAAGTGCCACTTCAAGATAACCCTGTACCCCCAACAGCACCACCGGCACCAGGGGTTCGTCAAGGGGTTCCACGGAATTTAGAAGTCCCATTAGTACCAGATGGGATTCAAGTGAACCCACCCTTAGTTCAGGAAGACCTGTTGCGGTTTAGACGAATGAAGGCACCCGAATTTGAAGGAACTACAGACCCGATAGAAACCGACAACTGGTTAATTGATATCCAAGTGATTTTGGATTTTATGGGAATTACGGAGCGGGAAAAAGTTCTCTGTGCTTCCTTTGCACTTAAGAATGATGCCAGACATTGGTGGATGACGGTCCAAATGCGCAGAGATGTTGCGGCAATGAGTTGGCAAGATTTTGTAACAGAATTCAAAATGATGTACTATAACAGCGAAATCTTGGCGGCTCAACAAGACGAGTTCACTAGTATGAAGCAGGGGTCGATGACAGTGCTAGAGGCTGTCAAGAAATTTGAGCAGCTAGCTCGCCTGTGCCCAGAACTTATACCGAACGAAACTACACAAGTAAGAAGAATGATGAAGATGTTTCGAACGGACATTGCCAAGCAGGTCAGTGCTGGCAGTAGCCCTCCAACCCTGGTATCCGACTGTATCAGTCGAGCAATAAGAGCCGAGTACTGGATTAACCAGGATAAGGAAGCAAGGGCTCAGATTTTCAAAGCCAAGAAAGAGGAGAAAGCTGTGGTGAAACAGTTGCAGCCCCGACAGAACCAGGAAATGTACCCGAAGGGTCAGACCAATAATTCTGGCCAAAATTCCAAACAGTTCGGGAAGAACAAGATAAAAGGGAATGCTACAGGTCAGAGTCAGCAAAGGAATTACCCTCAAAAGAAGAACAACCGGGGGAATGAGGGTTATAGCAATGACTATCCAATGTGCGCGCAATGTGGAAAGAAGCACCTGAGAGTATGTAGATTGGGGACAAACGCCTGCTATCTTTGTGGAAAGGAAGGTCATTACGCGAGAAATTGCACCATGAACAATCAGAACTAGAACCCTCAAGTAGAAATGCAAACAGTCGGTTGCATGCGGTGCAAGCAAAAATCGAAGGCCCTTCGATCGCACAAGGAAAACTAGAGGCTCCTAAACCCCAAGCCAGGATTTATGCCTACACAAGGGGAGATGCTGAAGCTAGAACTTCCCATGTGGTAACAGGTCAGATTTTTATCGCCACATATGATGCAATTGCTCTATTTGATTATGGTGCCACCCATTCATTTGTGTCGATGGAGTTTGCCCGAAAATTAGGTTGAGGTGTGGATAGTTTAAGGCAACCTTTCAGAACCTCCCTTCCTTCAGGAGAAATTTTATTGTCCGATTTTTGGATGTAAAATGTTCCAGTAATCGTTTGTGGTAGAGAACTATATGTAGACCTCATCGCGATTAAACTTCAAGATTACGATGTTATTCTAGAAATGGACTTCCTAAGTAAGTACAATGCTAAGATTGATTGTCGAAAGCGTTGTGTTATGTTTAGTCTTCATGGTGAGGAAGAATTCAATTTCTACGGTCAGTCCCGAAATTCCTCAACTAAGCTAGTATCGG
Source organism: Ficus carica (assembly GCA_009761775.1). Taxonomy (NCBI): domain Eukaryota; kingdom Viridiplantae; phylum Streptophyta; class Magnoliopsida; order Rosales; family Moraceae; genus Ficus; species Ficus carica. The sequence goes on along the minus strand of CM019748.1, from coordinate 18,333,426 downwards.
CAATGAAGGCATGCAAAATGTTGGCTGGTGGATGTCAATGATATATAGCTAACAAGGTGGACAAAGAGCAAGAGATGGAGTTAAAGCCGGAAGATGTTCTCATCATCAGAGAATATGTGGATGTCTTTCCAAAAGATTTGCCAGGACTTCCTCCCGAGCGGGAAATTTCTTTCGAGATAGAATTGTTGCCTGGAGCTGCACCAATATCAAAAGCACCTTACCGTATGGCCCCAGCCGAACTTAGGGAACTCCAAGTACAGTTGCAAGAACTGCTGGACAAATGATTCATTCGACAAAGCCATTCCCCATGGGGAGCACCGGTTTTATTTGTCAAAAAGAAGGATGGATCGTTGCGGATGTGCATCGACTATCGCGAGTTGAATAAGATTACGATTAAAAATAAGTATCCTCTCCCTAGAATTGATGATCTTTTTGATCAACTTAGGGGAGCAATAGTATTCTCCAAGGTGGACTTGCAATCGGGATACCATCAACTCAGAATCAAGGAGGTGGATATTTCTAAGACGACTTTTCGCACACGCTACGGGCATTATGAGTTTCTTGTCATGCCATTTGGACTGACCAATGCACCAGCTGTTTTTATGGATCTTATGAACCGAGTGTTCAAAGAGTACCTAGACAAGTTTGTCATAGTTTTCATCGACGATATTTTGATCTACTCAAAGTCCAGGAAGGAACACGAGCAGCACCTCAAGATAGTTTTAGAGACGTTAAGACGGAATCAGCTCTATGCCAAATTCACAAAATGTGAATTTTGGTTGGAAAAAGTTCACTTCTTAGGTCACGTGGTTTTAAAGGAAGGAGAGGCGGTCAGTACGTGGGCAGCACCTAAAAACGTTACGGAGATACGGAGCTTTCTTGGGTTAGTCGGATACTACCGACGTTTCGTTGAAGGATTCTCCAAGATTACAGCACCCCTTACGGCTCTTACTCGGAAAGGGAAGAAATTCGAGTGGACACAGAAGTGCGAAGAAAACTTTCAAGAGCTCAAGAAGAAGCTTACTAGCGCTCCAGTGTTAATAATTCCTGATGTGGACGCAGGAAATTTTGTTATTTACAGTGACGCTTCTAAGACAGGACTAGGGGCAGTCCTAATGCAAAATGGAAATGTAGTCGCCTATGCCTCACGCCAACTGAAGGATCACGAACGGAACTATCCGACGCATGATTTGGAGCTAGCGGCGGTAGTTTTCGCATTAAAGATCTGGAGACATTATTTGTATGGGAATAGATGTGAGATTTATACAGATCATCAAAGTCTCAAATACATCTTCACCCAAAAGGAGCTCAATATGAGACAGCGAAGATGGCTAGAACTCGTGAAGGATTACGATTGTGAAATCCTTTACCATCCTGGAAAAGCGAACAAGGTAGCAGATGCTCTAAGCAGGAAATCATCTAGTATGCTGATGTCTCTTAGAACGATACCCAAGCCACTTCAAAAGAAGATTTCTGATTTCGATATGGAGATGATAACTGATAAATTGGCTATTCTGACCCTCCAGTCCAATCTCCTAGAATCCATTAAGCTTCATCAAGGGAAGGATTCCTTTCTGCTAAAGGCGTAACTTTTTGGTGGAAAGAATAAAGAATTTAGGACCTCTTCGAATGGGCTAATTTATTTCAAAGAAAGGATTTGTGTCCCTAACTTTGAGTCTCTTAGGAAACAGATCATGTCTGAAGCGCATGAGACGCCATATTCAGTATATCCCGGAACTACCAAGATGTACAAGGACCTTAGAGAAAACTATTGGTGACCAAATATGAAGAATGAAATTACAGATTTTGTGTCAAAATGCCTAACTTGTCAGAAAGTTAAGGTCGAACACCGGCAACCAGGTGGAGATCTTCAGAAAATCGAGCTCCCAGAGTGGAAATGGGAACAAACTACTATGGATTTTGTAGTTGGATTACCCAGGACCGCAAGTGGGAATGACATGATTTGGGTAATTGTGGATAGATTAACCAAATCAGCCCACTTTATTGCTATCAAGGCTACCTTTTCAGTAGAGAGACTAGCTGAAATTTACGTATCCCAGATTGTTAGGCTGCATGGAGTGCCGAAATCTATCATTTCAGATCGTGATGGGCGTTTTACCTCTCGATTTTGGAAGAGTGTTCACACGGCTATGGGATCAAAACTGAAATTCAGTACAGCTTTTCACCCTCAGACGGACGGACAATCGGAACGGACGATCCAGACGCTAGAGGATATGCTAAGGTCATGTGTTATGGATTTCAAAGGAAGCTGGGATCAGAAGCTACCTTTGATTGAATTTTCTTATAATAACAGTTACCACGCCTCAATTGGTATGGCTCCATTTGAAGCGTTATATGGAAGAAAATGTCGATCTCCCATTCATTGGCAAGAAGTTGGTCAGAAGAAGCTTCAAACTACGGACTTCATTAGAAAGACTTCAGAGGATATCAAGATTATCAAACAGAGACTCGACGTAGCTTTCAGTCGACAGAAAAGTTATGCTGATAAATGTCGAAGACCCTTAGAATTCCAAGTTGGAGATTCTGTTTTCCTTAAGATTGCTCCTATGAAGGGAATTATGAGATTTGGTAAAAAGGGAAAGCTTAGTCCGAGATATACAGGACCATTTGAAATCCTTGAGAGGATTGGAAAAGTAGCCTATAAGCTTGCCTTGCCGTCAGAATTAGCTTCTGTGCATAACGTATTCCACGTTTCGATGCTGAAAAAGTATGTACCTGATTCTTCCCATGTGTTAAGTCAAGAACCAATCGAAGTCCAAACGGATTTGACGTATGAAGAAAAGCCAGTTCGGATTCTAGATCAGGAAGAGAAGGTTTTAAGAAACAAAACCATTCCTATGGTTAAAGTGTTATGGCGGAATCATAACATTGAAGAAGCAACGTGGGAATTAGAAGAGGAAATGAGAAAGAGTTATCCCAATTTGTTTTGATTTTCGGGGACGAAAATTTTTAAGGGGAGTAGATTGTAATAACCACCTTTTTACAAATTTACGATTTCCTTTTTAAGGAATCAAAAGTTTGTATTATGTATGTTTATATGAAATGCCTGATATGATTTATCAAAATTAAGGTTTATGTATGATTTTATTCCGGTCAAAGTTTGATCAGAATAATCTAAGGTACGTTTGAGACAATATTGCAGTTTTTAAACAGTATAAAATTATACTGTGAAAAATTATTATTACGGATAGCGAAGCCAAATTAGGTTTGGGATTATTGTAGAAAATCAAGCGCAATATTTAGAGTATTAGGAAACAAGTGGCTTTTAGTTCTAAGAGAAATATTTACACAGTTCGGTTAAGTGCAGATAAATTCTGGACTGCAGTTCAGTACAACAATACTGTTATTGGTAAAAACAGTATTTGTAAAATTTGTATTAGTATGAAATGGACTGCATTTGTGGAAGAAAGCCAAATGGAACTTTAATTAAGGACACCTCACATTGTGATCATTACATGATTTATTTGATTTTTAGAAAATTTGGAAAGTAAGTTTCATGCATGAACTTGGTTAAAAATTGGCCAACAAGCCACCCCATGTGGTCGGCCACTCTAGGGACCTTATGGGGGGGGGGGGGGGGGGGGGCAAATTTTTGTTTTGAGGACTTAAATGCAAGTTAAGCATTAAAAATAATTCTAGGAATTTAAATTAAAATTTGCCTATAAATAGGTGTGGTGGGGTTTTGCCTTGGTCCACCTTTGGACACATCACTTTCTTTGGTTCACAACTAGTCTCTCCCTCCCCCCTAAAAATCCGAAACTTAGTGAGCAAGAAAGAGTGAAGAGTGCTTGGTTTTTGAAGTAGAAATCAAGGAGGAAGTTTGTGATTCAAGCTTAGATCTGCTTCTAAGTGTTAAGGTAATTCTTCTAAACCTCCCTAAGCTTTTTATTTGGGTTTTGATTCATTTATTTAAGTGTATGTTAAGTTGGTTATGTAAGAGCTTAAGCTCACTTATTTTTCATGCAATAGCTTAGTAAGATTAGTATGTGCTTGATTAGTGTTTTGGTAAGCTAGATCTATGTTTTGGCTTATGTTTTTGAAGTTATGCTTTAAATTATGTGTATGCTTAGAAATTGCTTGTTATATGTCTCCGCATGTTTAGGAAGCTTTAGGATATGCTTGTTTGATGTTTATATGGTTGTATGTTGAATTAGAATGAAAAATCAACTTAAACCCTAATTTGGTAAAAATTGTGCTACATGGGTAAATTGGATGAACAAGTGTATGTTAAGGGAAATCTCGCGTAATACGCTGCATGTATGATGTAAGCTCACGGTTACGACCGTTTGAGGTAGGGTGTACGTTATTTTGCGTAACAAACAATAAAAAGAAAATCTGCCAGTTTTCGGACAAAACTGGGCAGCAAGCTGAAAATGAAATTTTGAAGCCCTTAGAGGCAGAATTTGGAAAAAGTTAAAACTACAAAGTTGTAGAAAATTGAAATTCCTAGGGGAAAGCTCAGACAGATTTTGAAAAATAAGCTCCAAAGGCTTTCGGTTTTGTGAAAACCCGAGACTGGCCATCCCAGACCCTAAGCACGGCCAGGATGCTTCAACAAGGATTATGAGCAGGTTAATGGTAGAATTAGGTTTTGATTTAAAAATGAAAGTTGCAGGAATTTATGAGGTCTACAACTTTCATGAAGGAAACTTTTTCAAATTCAAAACATATTTTTGAATAAAACTAAATATTAAAAAACTGAGCAGGAAATAGGCCACTCCTGCACAGGATTTTCAAAACCAAGCATGAGCAGAAATTCCTGCACATGCACTGCTTACGTAAATTATTGGACTGTTTTCAATAAACGATTTTCAAAACGTCACAGTTTTTCTATCTTTATAAAATAAATCAATTGTAGTTTTATAACAATGATTTAAAAAGAATTAACCATGGTTTTTGTAAAGAAAAGAAATATGTAAATTATGCTAAGTAATATGTTAACCATAGTAAGACTCGTGTTAATCTAATTATGATAAGGGCTTATACCCAGGGTTACTTTTAGTAACCTAGAAGGATACTATTTAAGTATGACTAACCAAGATTTGTATTAAGAAGTCAAACAAGATATTGTTTGATTGTTTTTAAGGTTTGGTGCCTTAAGGTTACATTTAGTAACCGAATAGGATACCATATTAGTAGGGGACATATAACTAGGGTAAATGTTAAATGTTGGTTAGGATACCAACATTTAATATAACAATTTATAGTAAGATAGGATGATACTTATCTTACGTTCTTTTGAAAACAGGGAAGAAACCTGTTGTTGCGTTTCGTTGAAGCAACGAACCCCAGCTCTAGTGTAACCAGTAAGTACAACTCCGCCTACAGCATAGGCTAAATGTTTTATTGATTGCATGTTTTTAAAATTCATGCACTTATGTATGTGATGCATATGGTTATGTTTTATTATTGTGACATCGTGAAGTATGTTCACTAATGATAATATACATGATAAGAGTAAGATTAAGTTCTAGTAAGAAACTGTTTTCAAGAAAATATTTCCAAGTAAGATGTTAAGCAGTTTTAAATCGTGTTGTACCGACCTGCACTAGGTCAGGGTTGGTTCATGGTTTGAGTTGGATTGGGCTGGCCGCCCCAACCATTCCATGGCTGCGCGTCACGGTACGTACACTTAAAATAAGTAAGGGCCCTAAAATATGCTAAGTTAAGAAAGCATAATGAAGCATAATTGATTCATGCATTGTTTAAGTTCATATTGTTTTTGCGGGTAAATAGTTGTACTTGATGAGTGAAAGCTCACAACTTACGTTTATGCTGTAGGTAAGCTCCTTATTGACAATACTTGATGCAAGACGGTGGGGCATGGTTGGGCTAACTGTGAAATTATGGGATGGAACCACTACGCGCTTTGTGTTAATTATATGAAATTATAATTTAGTTTAATAAGTTGAATGTTAAATTAAGTTTAATACTTTAATACTCAAATAAGTACGTATATATGTTTGTAAGAAATTATTTTGGTCTAGTTACCTTTATAATATTTTATGCTGTTAAAAAAAAATATATTTCATATTTTCCGCTAGTTAAATAAGTGTTAGTATTTATGTAAGATAAGTACGATAACGGCCTACGTAAGGCGGGTCGTTACAAAAACAAACAAGAGTACAAATAGGAGTAAAATCAACTCCAAAAGTGTAATTGCAGGATAAGGATGCACAAGATGACAAAGCTACCACTACTAGAAAAGAGGGATTACACGACGGGTTTTACCCGTCGTGTAAAGTTTTCACGACGGTTCCTTAACCGTCGTGTAATCCAGCGTCGTGGAAGATAACACGACGGTTTTTAATACCGTCGTCGTATCTAAGCTTTACACGACGGTTTCAAAACCGTCGTGTAATCCCGGTAAAAAGATATGTGGTGAAAGAAAAAAACAAACATTACACGACGGTTCCTCCCGGAACCGTCGTGTAATATTCTACTGTTTAGGGATTACACGACGGTTCCGGGAGGAACCGTCATGTAATCTTAAAGATTACACGACGGTTCCTGCCTGAACCGTCGTGTAATCACTAGATTACACGACGGTTCCGGCCGGAACCGTCGTGTAATGATGCCTTAGATCAAGATTGTCGGCGCCCCACACGAATTAGGGTAAAAAAAAAACACTCGAAATAAAAGCATAAGTGCATAACGCTGCCATAGGACAAAAATAACACTCGAAAAATTCATGTTTATGCTTTTATACATATATATATGTGATTGTTTCTATATTATTCCTCCAAAAACTCAAGTTGACATTTCATCGAGCATATTGTGGGCGGGAAAAATTCATGTGTATGTAAAGTGTAAAAACCATTCACAAACCATTAATCTACAAAGAGCATCATTATGAACTTAAACACCCATGCTAAAAAATTGAACTTTAGTGACAAACAACAAGACAAAATCCCAAATTTATTTTAAGTTGTATATGAAGTTACCTTAATTTTCTTTGAAGATGAATAGAAACTCCAACACCAATGAATCGGCGGCGGCAACGACGGCGACGGCGGCAACGACGGAGTTGGCGGCGGCTTGGAGGAGGAAGTGGGTACTTGAGAAATATAGAGAGTGTGAAGAGAAATGAGAAGGTATGTGGAGAGAAAAGGTAAGGAAGTTGTATTTAAGTAATGGGTTTGCGCGCGGATTTCGAAAACCCCAAGTTAAAAATTTTTAAATTTTTTTCAAGATTACACGACGGTCCACCACGGACCGTCGTGTAATCCCCTAGATTACACGACGGGCCATAGGGCCCGTCGTGTAAGCCACAGAGCCAGGTGGGTTACACGACGGGCCCTAGGGCCCGTCGTGTAATTAGTTGTTACACGACGGGCCACAGGGCCCGTCGTGTAACCCACCTGGCTCGGTGGCTTACACGACGGGCCCTATGGGCCCGTCGTGTAATCCTCCCTAATTCGGGGGGATTACACGACGGGCCATAGGCCGTGGTGGACCGTCGTGTAATCTTGAAAAAAATTTGAAAATTTTTAACTTGGGGTTTTCGAAATCCGCGCGTTAAAACCCGTAGTGTAAAGTCAGGTGGATTACACGACGGGTTCTTAAAACCCGTCGTGTAAATTCGGACTTTACACGACGGTTTTTTGGAACCGTAGTGTACAGTGACTCCGCGAGGCACTTTACACGACGGTTCTTTGGAACCGTAGTGTAAAGTCGGACTTTACACTACGGTTCATTGGAACCGTAGTGTAAAGTTGCTCCGCGAGGCACTTTACACGACGGTTCTTTGGAACCGTAGTGTAAAGTCGGACTTTACACGACGGTTATTTGGAACCGTAGTGTAAAGTGGCTCCGCGAGGCACTTTACACGACGGTTCTTTGGAACCGTAGTGTAAAGTGGCTCCGCGAGGGACTTTACACGACGGTTCTTCGGATCCGTCGTGTAAAGTCGGACTTTACACGACGGTTCTTTCGAACCGTCGTGTAAAGTCCATCGCGAAGCACTTTACACGACGGTTCTTTAGAACCGTCGTGTAATCTCCGTCGTGTAATGTACTTTTTGTAGTAGTATACTTTCAGGAAGCTGCCACATGAATTGGTTGGGGGAATTAATTGTGGCCCTAGATCAAGAATTGAAGAGGCCTTTGGTTTCCGGTTCATTTTTAATTCATCCTTTAATCAAATTTATATTTTAAACTAACCTCCAAAACTTTCATATTTAAAAATCTCCCCAAAGAGCCTTTTAAAGTTATTGCGGATTTTGTTACACCTTTTTTTTTTTTGTTTTTTAATCAGATAGCTAGTGCAAAAAATCATGTCATCCTGTCTTGGTGAAGAGAGAAACGACGAGATCACCGGCTCTTTATTAGGTGAAGTGAACGGGTAGAGAAACAACAAAATACAAAAGTTGACTTCTTAAGCAGACTAATACAGACACGTGGTTTCCATCTTTGGTATATATAAAAATAAATTATCCGCTTGGTCTTTATTATTATTATTATTATTATTATTATTTTGTAAAATTATGATTAGGTCTTTGAATTTTTTTCTTTACTAAAAGGTATCTGAATTTTTTAAAAGTGCAAAATAGTTATTTTTCATTTAAAATAATATCAAATTAGATTTCAAGTTTTAAACAACTAGATAACTTATCCAAATAAATACAATTCGTTACATACAAAATTAGGCCTCCAACTTCATACCCAAAACGAGCTTATCAAGCCATTTTTCCAACCTGTTTAGTATATTAATTACGAATAAAACTGATGTGACCATTATGATAATGATCATATATCGTTGATGATTATTTGTACTGCCGTTTTTTTTTTTTTTTTTTCAGTTGATGTTTATGATTTCTATGGTTTACATCATTTTTTTCTAGACGGGGTGTGTGTGTGTGTGTGTGTTTTCCCCACATTTTTGTGTTCTGCTTAATTTGATTGGCAAAATCTTGTGTTGATGATGTATTGTAATATTTTTTGTGTTTAACGATTTTGTTTTCGGCACAAAAATGAGAATTTTTTTTTTTTTAATGATTTTAAGATCGTTTCTAAAATTATAATTCATTGTGTTTTTAGAGAGATTGGTTTGAATATAAAAAATGCTTATTTACAAGAATGTCTAAATTAAAAACTATGATTTAAAATTTGTTCACTTTTTTTTAATTTACATGAATGTCTAATTTGGTACTTATAAAAAGCACATTACCCTTTCAACAAAAATTGAATAAACAAATAAAGAATTGATAAAAAAAAGGAAAGAAAAAATCTTTTAAAAAATGTCAAACTAAGCAAATTTTTGATAAAAAGGAAAGAACAAAAACCATTTTACTTGATTTATTATAAAGAAAAAAAAGACCCTAATAGATATTAATTGTATAGTATATGAAAAATAATCATTATAATAAATAATTATTAATTAAGATAAAATTCACAACGAACATAACTATATAAAAATATTAAATATTTTAAAACATAAAAAAAGGTCATTATAATGATATAGTAATTATCATAAAGAAAAAAAAAACATCATATTGATATAATTATGATAAAGAGAGAAAAAAAACATACTACATTTAGAAAAGTATCATAATGATATGGTAATTATCATAAAAAAATAAGTAAGTTCTTATGGCATTTAAACTTTATAAACTAACTATTAAAATAATTCCAATAATAATAAATAATATAAATTATCATGATAACGTTAAATCATATTAAAAAAATTTAAGAAAACTAAACCATACTTAAGAGATAGGTTTATAAAAAACTTAAATTTTACTAACAAGTAATCACTATAATTAAAGAACTAATCATTTAGACAAAGATACAACAATGATGAACAAATAAGGAAATAAATATAAATCATGATGAGAGAGGATGATGTTAAATATAATAAAAAGGAAAAATGAGTATTATAAATGGTTATTTTTATAAAAATAGATATTTATGTAATATTAATAAATGGATATATTTTAAAATTAGGTCCTAAAATAGAATTTTTATGTGATTATTTAAATAAGAAAAATGTGAAACTGTGTTTGTGTATATGTTTATGGAAATATGTATTAGATTATAAAGCCCTAGAAAATAAACGGGAATGAAAAAATATTTAAAAAAAAAAAAACAACTTTTAACCATTTACTTTTTACTTATTAACAAAAACAACTATCACTATTTTTTTTTTTTTTTTTCGTTTTCATGGCATTTGTTAATCAAACATGATTTAGAAATCGTTTTCGTTCTATCATTTCCAAAAACAATTTAAAATAATACAAAAAAAAGTAAATATTTGAGTATGCTTCTCAAATTATTTATTAGGTATGCAAGTTCCTAGAAAATACAAAACAAAATGAGAAAATAATTTAATCTCCGTTTATGTTTTTAATTTTATGTAAAATAAGTATTATTTCAAAATCATTTTCAAAACAAATCATAAAATTCTTTTTCAAATAATTTTAAAATCAATATCAAACACTACCTAAATACTTAACGACATGTCCTTTTGCTAGCTGTACTCTTTTACACATATAACATTGTGTCACGGGTCAATAATTGAGTATTTTCGTCAGTGACTTGTCTTTTCTTTTTATCTTTCTTTTAAAAATCGATTGAATAAAATCTTTTAGGGAAAAACGAACAAGAATACAAACAGAAGAGTAAAATCAACTCCAAAGGATAAGTTGTTTAGCTGGCAGAAGTCTGAGGAATCTCATTGTGCAGTTTTCATGTCTAATCTCCTTCAATAGGGCTTTACCCAAAAAAAAAAAAACTCCTTCAATAGCTGTTATTGCAGGATAAGGATGAACAAGATGACAAAGCTACTTTCGGAAGCTGCCACATGAATTGGTTGGGGGAATTAATTGTCGCCCTAAATCAACAACTAAGGAGGCGTTTGGTTTCCAGTTCATTTCTGATTCGTTCTTTTAATCAAACTAATTTGGACACGTACGTTGTACGTGTTGAATCGTGATAAAAAAATTTATAGCGTTTAATATGAAGAAATATTTTCTAGAGATTATAAAAAAATCTAAATTAATAAATAAAATTAAAGAGTTAAACTTCATAATACAATCATAAAATACACAATAATAACAAAATCAAATATTCTAATAAATAAGATAATAACACACAACTCATTTATTTATTTATTTATTTTTTGGAAAACATATAGAGTTGCATTTTGTTATCTCAAAAAAGGTTTTAATCCCATTATTGGCTATACAAAATAAAACATTGCAATAAGAAAAAAATAATTGGAAAAAGAAAATTAAAAACGTTTTCAAAATATGATAATGAAGTAAAAGGTAAATAATATTTTAATTTATATATAGAGTCACGTACACACATGTATCTGCAAACAAAGTTTAAAAAAAGTAAAATAGTTTATTTTTATAAACATTTTTAGCTGTAGAACAATATGCTAGCGGCAACATTTATACTTATTTGTTCAAAGTTTTGCAGCAAGAATAAGTACAGATGAAATGCTAATACATTTCTAAACCTGAGTTCTCACATGATAAGTTGTAGTAGGCGTTATCCTAAGCAATATTGGATATATGCATATTTCCTGCATAATGAGCTCCTAAAACTACAGTACGGATGATCATTTCAAAAGTAGATAAAAGTAGGAAATTTCTAAACAAGAAAACTCGATCCAAACACAAATTTAACATGAATATGCCCGAAAATAATGGCAAAATAATATCAAAGCAAAAATGAAATTCCAAAAATGAAAGAATTCTATTAATTTTGTTTTGAAACCTGAAGGCATCATTAGCTCACAATAAAAAAAGCTTTTTTCTGTTGTTTGAATGAAACTTTCTAAAGCAAAAGAGGAAACCCAATATTCTAAAACAATATATATATATATATCCGTGTGCGTGTATGAAATACAAAGAAAATGTTCTCTTTCTCTCTCTTTTGATGATAAAGCAATTTCAATCTCAAATCTCCTACTTTATCTACTATTTTATAAATGTAGGAATATATTTTGTTTTCGGAAGGTGAGAAAACAAAAAGAAAAATGAAAAAGAAAAGTCTCTCACTAATGACTGGTTTCACGCCAAAGAAAAAGGAAAAAAAAGTAGGGAAAAAAAAAAGAAAAAAAGAGAGAGAAAATGTATTCTCAATGTTTACGTGGGACCCATCAAATCATCTAAAATGAATTTTAATCCACTCTTTTAATATATGGGCCTAGCCTGGCTCGTTTAATTAAATGGATTAGGCTTGACACGAGTTTTAGACACGAAGCATGCTAAAGGCACAGGCGCGTTAAGAGCACAGCACGAGCACGAGTATGATAAGAGGCTCGAAAATGACACAAAATATTACTCTTTTTCTATTATATTTTTAATAATTTGCATATAAGACTTATGGTATTTTTCATTTTATTGGAAAGATTTCATCTCTTTTAACTTTGTACTTGATAAGGTTTTTCAATATTATAGTTTATGTTTAATAATATGCTTAGTTTTTTGTTAATTTTTTTTTCTATGATATTCAAAATTTATTTTTCTTATTTATTTAAAAATTTTCATTGCTAGACACGATTAAGGCACGAGCATGGCACGACACGTTTATAAATGGGCCGTCGACCGGGTTTGACGCTATAAATTTTTTATGAGCACAGCAGGACACGACATGTTTATTAAATGGACCGACACGAATACGGCACGAAGCACTAATGATTTCAAAATAAATGAAATGGTTCAGCTTATTTAACATCTCGACTCAAAAATGTGTAGTCGATAATCTTGACCGTCTTTAATTGCTTGAAAGTGATTCATATCTAGAATTTTTTACTTTTTACTTTTAGAAAACAAGCATTCATAGTGGTGCATATATAGAAACTTTCGTGTTAGATTGAAAGATTATAATATATATATATATATATGTGTGTGTGTGTGTGTGTGTGTGCGTGTGTGTTTTATTGAATAAGACTATAATTTTGTGGACTATAATAAGACACCATGTGCGAACCATGATTGTAACAGCGACATTTTTTTTCTTTTTTTTTTTAAAGAACTTTTTTTTTAAATAACAGCGACATTTTATTTTTATTTTTATTATTATATTATTATTACTCTTTTGTTGTTTGGAAATTGGAAAGAGGGAAATAAAAAAATGCAAACAATCTTCATATTGGATACCAAATTTTATTATTGGACTAGTTAGAGTACGCGCATATATAAAATAATATATTGTCTAAATTATAGATGAGAGAGTTGTGAGAAAAATTGTTTAAAGGTGGATGTATTTGAAAAATATTGCTTTAATAATAAGAACAAAGAAACCCAAAAAATTAAAAAATTAAAAATTAAAAAAAAACAGTAAAGAAAGGAAAAAAAAATGTAAAAAGTAAAGGTTGACCAAAACAATAGTTAGAAACGTGATTGTCACTTTTAATAATGTACAAGGTTTTGAGTTTGATTCTCCTATAACCAATTAAAAAATAATAATAATTACATTTAAAGGAAACTACACCTGATTTTACGTAAATGTTCAGAGTTCGAATTTTCCCACGTTAAGTTCAAAAATAAATAAATAAATAATAAATAAATAAAAAGGAAAAAAGTAAGGATTTATTTGAGAAAATTATTTTAATAAGCACAAATTAAAAGAAAGAATGGTAAGATCAAAATAAATGAGAAAATGTTTAAACAATAATAAAATTAAACTATTTTATAGAAATATTAACTACGGTACATATGAATAAGAAACAAATGTTTAAATAGAGAAGAATAAAAAAGGAATAGAAAAAAGCTATAAGATAATTAAAATAAGAAAGTTGAGAGAAATAGAGAAACCAAAGGAAAAAATAAAAATAAGAAAAATGAGGATATAGGTAAAAAAAAAAAAAAAATTATCTTAAAGGGGACAAATCGAAAGGAAAGATGATAATACTAAAATAAATGGAAAAAATGTTTAAATAGTAACCAAGTGAAATTATTCTATAGAAACTTAACTGAGGCACATATAAAAAACAAACAAAAAAAATGTTTAAATGGAGATACATTTGAGGAAAAAAGTTTCAATAATGAAATTTAAAATGAAAAATAGTTTTGAAAATCACATTCTTAAAATAATATTTTAAGAGATGGAAGAAAATTATTTAAATGAAGATATATTTTTAAAAAGTTTTTACACAATACAAGTAAGAAAGAAAAAAAAAATGTATTTGGTGGTAAATGTAATAAGAAGTTATAAAAGGGAAAAATCATGAGGCAAAAGTTGTGGGGGGAGGAGAGGGTGTTTGGTGATGGCAGGGTAGATGTCGGATCACTGACTGAGAGAAATTTATATAAAAAATCTATTTTTTTATTTTTTTATCATATCTAGGAAAATGAGTTGCTGTAATTAGATTTAAAATCTTAAAATAATTGGGTCACCTCAGGATTCTTTATATTAAAAAAAAAATTTCGGGAAAGGGGCGGTGAGGGTGAGGGGTCAGATCAAGGGGAAAAAAAAAAAAAAAAAAAGGGCCCTAGGGGCCAAATCAAAGAAAAGCAAAAAAAAAAAAAAATGCTTAAGCCTAGGGTCAAATCAAAGAAAAAGAAAAAGAAAAAGAAAAAGAAAAAAAAGAACGGAAGACATATCACGTGTAAGAAAGAAAGGAAATGCACTTTGAGGCTTTATATACGTTAAGATAAGATAATGAATGAAAGAAAGGAAATGCACTTTGAGGCTTTATATACGTTAAGATAAGATAATGAATAGCGTATTCGGTGAGAACAATTTCCTAGACAACTAAAGCCACGTGGTTTGCATTGATTATTGAGTTATTAATAAACTAGTGAAGAATAAGTTATCAAAATGATGTTTGGGGGTCAAATAAAAATAGTAAAAAAAAAAAGAAAAAAGCTTAAGGGGAGGGCCAAATCAAAGAAAAAGAAAAAAGAAAAGAAAAGAAAAAGGAAAAGAGGCATTAAGCCGAGAGGCAAACCAAAGAGGAAATATGATTAAAAAAAATAAAAAGAATGAAAGACATGCCACGTGTAAGAAGGAAAGGAAATGCACTTTGAGGCTTTTATATATGTTAAGATAAGATGATGAATAGCGTATTCGGTGAGAACAATTTCTGATCATTATCATAATGGTCATGTCTGTTTTATTCGTAATCAGTACACTACACTGGTTGAAGAATGGCTTTATAAGCTCGTTCTGGGTATCAATTTTGAGGCCTGATTTTGTTTGTAACAAATTGTATTTATTTCGATTAGTTATCTAGTTGTTTAAAACTTGATGCCTAATGTGATATTATTTTAAATAAAAAATAACTATTTCGCACTTTTAGAAAATTCAGAGACCTTTCAATGAAGAAAAAAATTTAGAGACCAAATCATAATTTTGTAAGATATTAATAATAATAAAGACCAAGCCAATAATTTAATTTTGTATATACCATAGCTGGAAAGCACGTGTCTGCATTAGTCTTCTTAAGAAATCAACTTTTGTATTTTGACGTTTCTCGACCCATTCACTTCACCTAATAAAGAGCTGGTGATCTCGTCGTTTCTCTCTTCACCAAGACAAGAAGACATGATTTTTTGCACCAGTTATATGATTAAAAAAAAAAAAAAAAAGGAGTAACAAAATCCGCAATAACTTTAAGGTCCCTTTTAGGGAGATTTTTGAAGATGAGAGTTTTGGAGATTGATTTAAAATGTGTATTTGATCAAATGATGAATTAAAAATGAACTGAAAATCAAACGCCTCCTTACATCACTTCCAAAAAGGAAAGTCGTAAAATGCAAGGAGTAATGTAACAAGGCAAGAAGTACGAAACGGATAATAAGCAATGTCAGGAAGTGATTGCAAAAAGCATGAGGGAGTGCCAAGAAATATATACCACAAGTGGTGGCTGGCTCATAAATAAAAAAACTCTATAAATAGGCACATTTAGAGAAGGGGCGGAAGAAAGTTAAGAAAACAAAATACAAAGGGTAAATAGTTAAGAGAGAGACAAAATGGTAAGAAACAAGGAAGCGGAGGAGAAAGACCTAATGAGAGCCACTATATAGGAGGCGGTAGGCGCTTATTTTTAATACTGCTTTTATGAAAAATTGATGTTAAATCTAAGAGAAAAAAAACTTGGGGGATCAAAGATAGGTTTGGCGGAGAGATAGGAATCACGAAACCATAATATTTTAAGAGAGGATAATCCATCTCAAGTTGTCTGCACAATTGCTAATACGGAAAGCGCTTGACTGCAGGTATATCTCCAACTCCTTATATAATTATTCGTCGCATGACAGTTCTAATGCATTTTTATCATTTTATCGTCTCATAATAATACGTGATTATAGCATGTACCCATGATAATACTAACTACGTACTATGATCATGTAGATTCCTATTTAGCAAATGGCGGCAAAGAAAACAGGAGATTCTGCGCCTGAAAACATTGCTCGACCATCTTTGAACTCAAAACCATCATTTTAGCATTTTGACTATGTTCAGTCAATCAAAAGTGAATATCATGACAAGGTATATATACATACGAGTAATTAAGTTCAAGGTTACTTTAAGTATATTTATCACCTGTCTTATTTTGATCTCTGATATTCCGTCCCCTAATAGAGTTTTGATTACTCAACTCCAAAAATTCAAAATCTACATCCCATTTTTCTCTCTTTCATTTTTTTTTAAAAAAAAAAACACAAACTTTAAGATTTCATAACTTTTTTATTTCAAATCGAAAGAGATGATTCTTGTGTTAAAAAGCTCATAATAATGAAATTAGTGAAACAAAATCCAATTTACATTTTTTTTCCAAACACATTTTAAATTTTTGTATTATTTTCTCTATCACAGTTCATTTCCTATAATAATACTAACTACGTATTATGATCCACAACCCCCCCCCCCCCCCCCCCCCCCCCTCCCCCCCTCCAACGCGGGCGAATGAGCCCTTACGGCATGTTTGGCATGTCTTTCAAACACAACTTTGGCTCCTTCTGTCAAAAAGTTACTCATGAAAATATTTAAATGATATGTCAAAATAACTTTGACTTTGTTGAAGAGTTATTCTTTAAAATTACAAAGTGTGACTTCTTAGAAAATATTTTTTGAATACTTTGAAGTTTGTAATTTCTTACGAATTATTTATACAAAATAGCCATTTTCACTCACCCCTTTTAAAATATAATCACTTTTTAATTTATTTAAAGAATTGAATAAAAATTTAATTTCCATTCATTATTTTTCCAACTTTACCCTTATTGTTTTATTTTTTGAATGAAAATCTCCTTGAATTCAGGACCAACGATTTTAGATATTATCAATTTAGTTTAAATATCAGTTCCATATTTTTAGGCTTTTTTTGTAGGATGAAGTTTTTTCCATTTAATTATGTGATACCACACATTTATTTATTATTATTTTTTTTGGGACTCTTCTTCTTCTTCTTCTTCTTCTTCTTCTTCTTCGTTTTGGATTTGTTTTTTATATTTATTATGTTTAACGTCGTGGTCAATACGATAATGACTATGTCTTCAACGATTATATTTCGTCCACAATTTTTATGCTACAAGAACCTTATCATTAGATTGTAGACTCTAAATAAGTAACAATATGATCATGGTCTATATGATAATGATTGTATTACTTTATAGAAGAACTTCAAATAGCATATTTCAAGTTATATCGCTTTTTAGATCACTTCCTTATTGACGATGTCATTGAGTAAAAACAAATTCACAAAATATAGTTTCATATAAGATATTAACTTCATCAATATGATATTGACAGTAAAAAAAAAAAATCAATAACAAACAATAAAACATACTCATAAAAATTTTAAATTGTAATCCATAAACGAATTTGATTCGAATACATGAATACGAAGGGGGTAATGTTTTTAAGGATTTTTAAATTTCTATTATGGTTAATTTTTTTTAAGAATAAAATCTACCCCTTTTTCTTTCTTAAATTAGATTTAAAGGTATTTTTGTCAGCACAATATGATTTTTTTTTTTTTTAATCTTTTGTTCAATTTTGCAAACAAACTTGATTTTAGACCCTTTTTTTTTTCCTTTAAATGTGGTGCTAATTTGGCTATATATATATATATATATATATATATGTAAATAGTCTTAGTTTTCACCCGGCCGTTATTTATAAGCTCTATAAAAATTTCTAAAAGAAAACATAAAATAGATCTTAAATAAAATATGCACAAAATCTTACTTTTAGGCTATGTTTGGATCACGTGTCCATTTTTTGAAAAGGAAAATTTTCTGATTTTAAATGAGAAAGTCTTTTCATTTTGAGATAAGATCATGATTTTGGATGTATAAAAAATTTCTTTTTTAAAATAAAAAGTTGTTTGGAATGAGTGAAAATAATGTTGGAAATAGTACATTGTGAGAATATTTCAAAAGATTCATTTTCTTTTTCTAAAAGGATACTGTACAAAGTAAGTTTGAAAAATAATATAGTTTTTCTTTTTCAAAATTAGATAATGATGAAAAAAATTTAGAAAAAACACTCTTTTAAAAATTTCTAATTTTCAAAATTAGACCTCTCATCCAAATAGAGGTTATTTTAAATTTAAGTAGTCCTTTTTTTTTTTTTTCTTTTATTATTTTAGTCCTCTCTTGACATTCTCACATGGCATTGTCGTACTAAAAGTAAGAGCCGGTGATTTAAATGAGATGAGCCGATATCATCTAAGGCTACTCGTGAATTTACCCTATTTAACAAACAAACGAAAAAAAAAATGTACTTGCCAAAAAAAAAGTAAAATGAAATATGTTCCTAAATAATAAGTTTTTTTTTTTTTTTTTTTTTTTTTTTTTTGATTTGGCAGGGTATTCTGATAAAACGAATTCAGGAGAATAAGATATATATGAATAATAAATTGCGTCCATTAAATATTATATTTTTCTACAATTATATAAGGGATAAAATGTAACTCTTTGAAATTAATGGGTAAAGTGAAATACAAGTGAAAATCCAAAGTAAAAAACATGAGGTACGAGCTATCATCTTAACACTATTACAAAATTTTAATTTATTATTTTTAAAAAGGGAATCATTTATGTCATCGGTCCCATTCCCATTTGTCACTTTTAGAAATCTCGGGACATCCATAAGTGAAACGAAAATGACCTAACTAATTAATTACAAGAAAGATATAAAAATAGCATATTTATGAAAAGCCAAAATAAATTAATAGTATATTTACGAAACTGTTAAAATATATATCATATTTATTTGTAAGTAAATTATTTTATCAAGATAAATAAATAATTTTTTTACTCCTAATAACAAACTTACTTACTC
Source organism: Ficus carica (assembly GCA_009761775.1). Lineage (NCBI taxonomy): Eukaryota > Viridiplantae > Streptophyta > Magnoliopsida > Rosales > Moraceae > Ficus > Ficus carica. The sequence goes on along the minus strand of CM019748.1, from coordinate 18,314,158 downwards.
GTAAACAAGTTTTGTAAATATGTTAGTTACTAGTATGAATGCGTGTGTATTTTTGTAAACTAATATATTGATGAATTTGTGTGGATTCTAATGTGTAAGCTTTAGGTGTTTTTTATCATGAAAGTTTTATGATTATAAATATATATGGGTATGGATATGTGAATATTGATATGTAGGTATCAACATGTTGATGAATATGTGTGGATGTTGAAGTTGAAACTTCATATAGTTTTGATGTTTTATGTAGTCTACGTCGTACTTTTTTTAATACTAGTTGGATACGTCGTGTTATATATTAATATATATATATATTAATTAGTAGTGTACATTTTATAGTTAATATATTTTGTATGAACTATTTAAAATATCAACGTTTATGATATGATGATTCAGTAAACAAACTAAAAGTTGTCACATTTTTTAAATGAATGAGATCAATCTATTATGTTCACAAAATTAGTATTAACATAACAAAATCATAAATGGAGCAGGAGTTATGTCAAATTTAAGGTTTGCATAAGTAGAAAATTATATATCAATATTAAGTTTGTTTTCATCATCTAATGGTATATTTCATCATCAAATTTCAAAAACACTATTTCAAAAAAAAAAAAGGAAATAAAAAAACAATATTCATGTAAAAATATTTTTCTAAAAGGGAAATTCAAACAACACTATTTTTTTCCTTAAAAAAAAAAGAAATAAGGATTAATTTACTTGATTCTATACACTATTTTAAAGAAGGTATTAAATAAATAGTAACCGGTTGGGGGGGGGGGGGGGGGGGGGGGGGCGGTGGCGGAAAAAATAAGTTAAGAATAAACTGTGAAAAAAATATAATTCAAAAGAAAATTACCAAGCGGTAAAATATAATCATCAATGTACTTGTAGAAGAGTACTAATAAGGTGTTTTTTTATTTATTTTGGGAATAGTTACAATGCTAAGAAAAAACGACAACTTGATGATGAGTAATAACAAGGTGACTTTTTAGAAAGAGTTGCAACGCCTAAAAGAAAACGACAACTTCTAGGAGTCGTTTTGGATGACCTTACATGAAAATTAAAGGTTACAACCTGCTTTTTTAATATTGTTAGGATTACATTAAACTAGTTTGTTAATTTTTGTTTATTAACTTTTGTGGAGTATATTGATAATGTGATGTGAATTAATCGTATTAGTTTTTAATAAATTTACAATAATAATTTAAAGTAAACAATTAAATACCAAGTATATTAGTTTATTTATAGAATCAAAAACGATTAATTATCGATGATAATTTAAACATGCCGTCACCAAAAATGTTGAATGATGTCCTTGCCAACCAGTTTTGGCAACGTTACAGAACTTTCAACAACGAAAAGTTGCCATCGATGTAAAGATTTAGCGACCAAAATTAGCAGCAACATCTAATGATGATAATGTCATTGCTCAAAAGTTTTAGCAACGACAACGGTCTTCTCTTTAGTGATGACTTTTATTGTGGTTCAAATTGACTGTTGTAAGGGGCAGAGCCAAAAAACTATTTAGCGGGGGCGTATACCAAAAAAAAAATTTTCAAGATAAAATAAATTTTAAAGGGGGTTACGTGTGAATTTTAAATTTTAGAGGGTTTATGTGAGAATTTTAATTTTAGTGGGGTAAAATAGTAAAAGTATAAACTTTTTTTATTTTATAAAATTCAAGTTTAGTGAGGATTATGTGATATTTTTTTTTTTTTAGTAAGGACAAAATAAAGACTACATGAGAATTTTTTTAATTTCAGTGGGGACAAATTGTAAAAATAATAAAACTGGCACCCTTGTATCCACCTTTGACTGTTTTTGTAATAATCCTACTTGAAAAATGACCCAATAACTCGTTATTGAGTTGTGTTGTATTGATCCATTTCAAGTTATAAGCAACCAATTGACAATTGCAGAGAGAAGAATATGCCAGCAAAGTCAAGGAGCTGAAGGAGAAGGTGAGGATGACGATGCTTAATTCTACGAGTCATTTAGCCCAGCTTCAACAAATCGATATGCTGCAAAAGTTAGGATTATCTTATCACTTTTTGGACGAAATAAAACATATATTGAAGAGCGTAAGCTGTTGTCTTGATTCCGATGGGAGCGATGTATGGAAGGACAATTTATATGCTACAGCTCTTAAATTTAGACTCCTACGACAACATCGATTTTACATACCACAAGGTACGTCCTAATCGAGTTTACGTAAAGAAAACTCGAAAAATTCAAGAAAGTAAATCACTGCTATCAGACATAAGATAGATATTCCAAAGAAAAATAATATTTTCGAATCATTTAGCACCCTACAGATCCACTCTTTTTCCTATTCAAGGATCAGCCCTTTGTCTTTGTGTTTTCATTTTGAGAATTTTTGGCAGATAAAGAGATGTCGAAAGGGCTTCTTACTTCCCAAACAGATCTCCCTAAATCTATATATTGCTGGTTTGCCAAGAATATGCAAGAAAAATATTTTGAATTCTTGATTTATCACAAGAGATGACTTAGAACCAATCGTTCATTATATAATGGATTTTTCAGTTCCAATGCTCACTTTGTGAAATTTTGAATATTGTAGAGGTTTTCAATACTTTCAAGGACGAGGCAGGACGTTTCAAAGCATGCATATGTGACGATGCCATGGGAATGTTGTCTTTATACGAAGCTTCCTTCCATTTGGTACATGGTGAAACTATTTTGGAGGAAGCAAGGGAGTTTAGTACCAAAAATCTCCGAGAATTTATCAGTCAAAACAAAGATGAAAATCATCTTTCGAAACTCATTGTCCATGCCTTGGAGATTCCACTGCATTGGAGAGCACCTAGGCTGGAAGCAAGGTGGTTTATTGATTTATACAAGAGGAGTCATGATGTGGATTCTACTTTGCTTGACCTTGCTAAATTGGACTTCAACTGGGTGCAATCAATTCACCAAGAAGAACTTAAGGAATTGTCCAGGTAATTTATTTTGTGAAAATTGATTTTGTGATCAAGAAACGCAGAGAAAAATTACTACAGATAGTTGAGATGTTTCTGTTTTCTAAGGATGATGATTATAACCTGATTCTTTTGATAATAATAATAAGAATAATAATAATAACAATAAAAGAAGTTACTTGATCACTGTAATTGTGCATAGAATATTTTCAATAAATGTAAAGTTAACTTAACAAAGTATCTGCCTAGTTTGTATATGGTAAGTTTAGTCATAACTTGGTAAAACTTGAGTGAAGAGTAAGTCAGCATACTCAATATATATCAAAGGCATGTAAAATAAAAATAAAAAAATAAAAAAGCACACAATAGTAATCATACACAGGTTAAGTAATAATTCATGATTAGCACCATCTAGTAAAAAAGATAGGGTTTTTTTTTTTTTTTGGCACTGACACAATGTTCTTCCCTGGTTAATCTCATATAAAGATGGTAGAAGCAATTAGGTCTTGGACAAAAGATGAGCTTTTCCAGAGATAGGTTGCCGGAGAATTACTTATGGGCAACGGGAATGGTACACGAGCCCCAACTTGAGTATTGTAGGAGAATGTCTACAAAGATTTTTGCAATATTGACAATAATTGATGATGTGTTTGATGTGTACGGTAAATTACACGAACTTGAGCTCTTTACAGATGCTTTTGAAAGGTTAGTACACTTGCTCAAGATATTATATATATATAAGTGCATCTGCTTATATATATATATATATATATATGAAAAATATTAAGGATGTCAATTCTAATATCAAATTTTACGTAATAATTTATATGACATCTAAGTTGTCATTTTTTTAATGGTGGATGATTAAATAACTGTGATAACAATTGATTGTATTAATTAAAAGATATATGAACTTATTGTCACGTGAGTAGATACGTACTCAAAAGTGAGAATTAAAATTGGTATCCTTAATATTACTTGTATAATCCAAATTTAATTATTAATTAAACGTTTAATACAAAATTTTGAAGCTAATTGATTTATTGTTTCTGTATATTGTAGTTGGAATATGAATGCAATGGATCAGCTACCAGATTATATGAAGATATGTTTTCTTGCTGTATACAACTTCACAAATGAAGTAGCGTACCATGTTCTAAAAGAACAAGGGTTTCACATTCTTAAGTACCTTAGAAAAGCTGTAAGTTGAAATTCTAATAATATCATTTGATTGTATTTTTTTAACCTTTTCTCAATAATATCATTTGATTGTCATTTTTTAAAACTTTTTTCTCGTTTAACTAATATATTTATTTAGATTATTTTCATCCATAATCCTTGAAATGTATGGTCACTCTCATTTTGTCCTCTAAAAAAATAAAAACTCTCACTTTGTCCCATGAATTATGAATATATAATTAACCTCATTTTATCCTTTCTAATCAAAATTTCAATCAAAAACTGATAGAAAAATAGGAGAATTAGTGTTACTAAACTCATACTGTTAGGGTTTCAGTTAAAAACAAACGAAAAGACCACATGGCTGCATTTAACTTTTTTTTTTTTTTTTTTTTTTGTTAAAAATTTTGATAAAAGAGATAAAATAAATTCAAAGTTCAAAATGGGAGTTTTTAAAATTCAAGGGGCAGAATAAAAGTGACCTTAATGAGAATAATCTTTTTTTTTTAATGATATTAATTCAATTTTAACTTTTCAGTGGGCTGACCTTTCTAAAGGTTTTTTACGTGAGGCAAAATGGTATTATGATGAATATACACCAAGCTTCCAAGAGTACATTGAGAATGCATGGATTTCAATAACAGTTCCTACATGTCTGGTGCTTGCTTATTTTTTTGTCACAAATCCAATAACGAATGAGGCCTTGGAATTACTAGAAGAATACCCTTCCATAATCCGTCAATCATCCTTGATTTGTCGACTTGTAAATGACCTATCAACATCACAGGTACGTAAACAATACACATAACCAGTGTCAGAGTCAGTTTATTATTTTATTAAAAGCGTACATTAAAACATACAATTTTAAAAGAATTTATATAAGGATTATCAATTTTTAGTAGAGGCAAAATGAGAAAAATATAAAGATTTTCAAAGGTAAAATTAAGAGAAATAAAAATTCACTAGGGAAAAAAACCTCACTCGGTCATAGGCGACTCTGGTCTTGTATATAGCTTTTTTGAATAATAAGGAATACTACTATGACTTCGGACAAAGTAAATGTTGGATGTGTTCCCAAGATCAGATTCAATCCTTTTCTTTCTCTCTCCAGAAAAATGTAGAGAGAAGGAGTCGACATATTGATAAAATATAGATGATATTAAAAACATTTTTTTTTATTTCCTTTAGCTTCTTAATGTCCAAGTGAAACCTTGAAGTTGTTTGCTTAGCTTTGCTCTCTTATATTAGAGCGTACATGACGATTTTGTTTGTCATTTTCGCCTAATTTCAGTTTGAATTGAAAAGAGGCGATGCTACTCCTACATCAATCCAATGCTATATGCAAGAAACCGGTGCTACTGAAGACGAAGCACGCCAACATATAAAGTCTTTCATCGATCAAACATGGAAGCAACTGAATAAAGATCGCACTGAAAATTCTCCCTTCTCGCGTACATTTATTGATATTGTCGTCAATCTGGCCAGGATAACAATGTGGATGTATGAGAATAGAGATGGATTTGGTGTCCAAAATCATGGCATAACAAAGGACATCGCCTCATTGTTGTTTCTTACCTCCATTCCCCTTGGATGTGAAGTTCAGGATATATAACAACTATTAGAATTCAATGAAATCAAACTTCATCTCTATATAAATAGAAAATAAATTGTATTGAATCATGCACTCTTTTTCTCTTAAATTTTTTTTTTCCTCGGGTTTTTCTTATTCAGGGCTTTATAACGATGCCCCTTTCCTCTGGAATTGGGTAGATCTTGTAGGATTTATAAATTGCTTCTGCTTCAGATGTCTCTTTTGTTTTTCGTTTAGGATTGATCTTTTTTGGATTTTAATTATTTTCTCTTGTATTTTCCTATTGTATTACTAAATTTGTGTGGTACAGAATAAGAAATGATTTCTTTGTGCATGTGCAACCTAATTTCGATATGATGATGAATCTTGATGTTATTTGTTAAAATCATCACATTCCAATTACATACCCGTTAAAATAGTACACATATTTATAAACAAAACTAACAAACACTAACTAAATGTCTGAAAATTACAACTAAAACATACATTAACTCCTATTATCAGAAATATATATATATATATATATATATATATTTACATTAATTCCAAGTCCAACAAAAGCCGGTGGAGGCTGTGGTGTAGCGGCTCAGCAATGGCGAAGAGGGTGGTGCGGCAACGGCGAGGTGAAAATGGCACAGTAACTCAGCAATGATACTACGATATTACTATTATTATCATCATAATGATGTTGTCATTATTATAATCATACCATTATTATCATTATAATAACATTATTCCCAATAGTATAACGATATATATTTGGATGTTTCAGTATTAGAATTAAATCTTCAGTCTGGCTGTCGTACCGATCTGACAAAAGCAATTTTTTTTTTTTTAAGATTCATACAATTATTAATTAATTGATTTTCATGTAATATTAGGAAACATTGTGTGTGTTTTTTTTTTTTTTTTTTTTTGGGAACTTTTATTACAAATTATAAATATCAAATTAAGTTTAAATTAGATATTTTCGTGATTTTAATTTAAAATTTTTTTTTTTGGAAATATTAGCTTTAACTTGTTTTATTTAAAAAACTATTGTGTGATTCTCCCATTTTATTTTTCCTTTAATTTGCTCTACTTTTCCTTAACTTCTTTCTTTCTTTTTTTCCCTTTTCTTTTTCTCTTTCTGCTTTTTCCTCCACAGGTTCACGCGTGAGTCTTGAGCCGAATCTCCTCCTTTCCTCTTAGCTGGGCCGCGTTTCTCTCCTCTTGGGCCTGTGGATTTCAGCCCGTATCCTCAGCCGCAGCCCCAGCAGCTCCTCCTGTTGGACTTCGTGATTACAGGCCCGCGACAGTTAGCTTATCGGCTTATCCACGTGCACCGGGCCTATATAAGGCTGAGCTCTTCAGCGGCCGAAAAGGGTTTTTCCCTCTGCATTTTTTGCCAAGTTAAGAGTGTTTTTTAGTGTTTTTCTTGTATTTTTCATAAATACAAGAAAAACACCAAATATTTTATATTTTATATAAATCTCCTTTTTCATATTTTATTCATTATCTATATTATAAAAATCCACCAAATATATTTTCTCTTTGTGTTATTTTATTTCCTTGCTTTTTTAACAATCATTTTTACTAACTTTATATGTTTTTGTTGTTGTCTCCCTGTGAATATAACCACCCGATCTGTACTATAATCGATTGCTTTGCGACTGCATCTTTGGGCCTTAATTATCAATATTAACTAAAAGGTGAAAAGAACTGGCACCAAATTTTTGATAGCAGAATGCACTATTTTTTGTCGCCAAAGGTTTCCACAACCAAAAATCTTTGATAGGCATTTGGTCGCAATAGGACAGTAGTAGAATGTTTTGGCAACCAATTCTTTTTTTGCTACCAAACTGTGATAGCAGAACATGATAGCGGGCACAATATTTAGCTACTAATACTTGATAGCGGTAATAATTAGTTTTGCGCGATCACGATAAAATCTTTTGCTACCAAATTTTGGTAAGAGAAATTCTACAATAAAAAATGGCGGCAAAAAAAAAAAAAAAAAACCATGATTTTGGCAGCATAATGCTTTAGCGACCAAAAGTTATTTGGTAACAAAAGGGATCTGCAAAATTTTAGCTACCAAAAAATATTTGGTAGCAAAAGTTTTAGCAACCAAAGTTTTTTATAACAGTAATATTTGCAGCCTACAGTTCCATATATTTATAAATATATATAGCTATTGACAATGAAATGATAGTTGATAACAATACATAACAGAATCCATTTTCTTATGCTAGTCGTTTTGTTGTTCCTAGATTTCTGGTAGTTTGAATTAGTGTTGGTTTTAATTGTTGTAACAGTGTAGTTTTTCTAGGCTATATTTTTTGCTGTATTTTGTATTTAAACACCATGACAATCAATAGAAATCTATCAGAAAATATTCACAGCAATACCTCTCTTCCCTCTTACCTTCTTCATGGTATCAGAGACTCTCTTCTCTCTTCCTTAAATATCCGATCACCACACAACTCATGGCAACTGGGAATACTCAAGTTGTTCTCCCAAACACCCATGAACCAGACAGTCCTTTAACCTTAATCACCATCCACAACTCCATCAAACTTACCTCCACCAACTATATCTCCTGGAAAACTCAGATTGAATCCATCCTCATCGGTTATGACTTGCACAAATTTATTGACGGTTGTCATCCTCCTCCTCCTGCAACCATCACCATCAACAATGCAGTTTCCCTATCAGACATGGCTGCGACAAGATAAACTTCTGTTTGGAGCGCTCGTTGGCACGATTTCCTCCAACCTTGTGCCGCTCATTACTCAATCCAAAACATCTTGTGCTGTTTGGCAGACCCTCGCCAACACTTATGCTCATCCTTCTCGTGGCCATATCAAACAAATCAAAGACAACTTGAAGAACATCTCCAAAGGATCATAATCTGTCACCGACTATATGCAAGCCATAAAGACCAAAGCTGACGAACTTGCCGCCTTTGGGAAACCACTTGATCATGAAGACCTAATTGAAAAAGTTTTGGATGGTCTTGATGACACCTTTCAATCTGTCATTGATGCTGTCAATAGCCGCGACACGGTCATCACATTTGATGAACTTCATGAAAAACTCATCAACAAAGAGCTGTCCTTGCGCAACCCATTACCCACACCAAGTTTTCCAGCCTCTGCTCATCTCACGCACACTCAACGCTCAAACCAACGGTCACCAGGAACTCGTCCACCTTGGTCTGCTCATCCTCCAGCACTGCAGTCCGCTCCTCATCAGTCCAACCGACCACCTCGTCCATTTCTCGGTAAATGCCAGTGGTGCCGTGCTCAAGGTCATGTCGTCTCTCAGTGCTCTCTCTTCCGCCAACAGTTTCCTCATGCATCACCACCACACCGTCCTGCCAACTCACCACCACTTCGTGCACCTCCACCTCCTCCTTGGCAAGCTCAAGCTCATGTTGCTACCACCACAGCCTCACCCTCACATGATCCTTGGCTCTTGGACAGTGGTGCAACTCATCATGTTACAACGGATCTTCAAAACCTTACCATTCACAACCCCTATATTGGTCTAGATGAAATAATGATTGGTGATGGTTCTGGAATTCCTATTACTCACACGGGTTCAACCTCTCTTCCTGCTCCTTCTCACTCCTTTACTCTCTCTAATGTTCTCTGTGTTCCACACATGAAACGTAATTTAATCTCCATTTCTCAGTTTTGCAAATCTAACAATGCCTCTGTTGAATTCTTACCGTCTTCTTTCATTGTGAAGGATCTTCAAACCAGAGCCATTCTCCTTCAAGGTCAAACTAAAAATGGAGTCTATGAGTGGCCTAGCTCTTCTTCCTCCTCACCATTACTGGCTTTCTCTGCAGTAAAAACCACGTTACCTGCCTGGCATCATAGACTTGGTCACCCATCACTGTCGACGTTCAAACATATGGTCTCATCATTCCATTTAGATGTCTCAAGTTCTTCCCATTTCAATTTTCATTATAATTCTTGTTCCTGCAATAAAAGCCATAAATTACCATTTTCTGTGTCTACTTTATCCACTTCTTCTCCTCTTGAAATTGTCTTCACGGATGTTTGGACTTCACCGGTTTATTCTATTGACAATTTTAAGTATTATATTATTTTTGTTGATCACTTCACCAAATATATATGGTTGTATCCGCTAAAACGCAAATCTGAAGCTCGTGATGTTTTCATTCGCTTCAAGGCCTTGATTGAAAAATTCTTCAACTGTGAAATCAAATCACTTTACTCCGATAATGGCGGAGAATATCAAGCTCTTTCTTCCTTCCTAACAATCAATGGCATTTCTCATCTCACCTCTCCTCCCCATACCCCTGAACATAATGGCTATTCCGAACGTCGACATCGTCATATTGTTGAAACTGGACTTTCACTCCTTTCTCATGCATCTATGCCATTCTCCTATTGGTCTTTTGCCTTTTCCACAGCTGTATACCTTATCAATCGCCTTCCTACACCCACTCTCAACCATGAGTCTCCATTTCTTAAACTTTTTGGCACCGTTCCTAACTACAACAAACTTTGAAGTTTTGGTTGCCTCTGTTATCCCTGGCTTCGTCCTTACACCTCTCACAAAATTGAACCTCGATCATCTCCTTGCCTCTTCGTCGGATATTCGTCCTCTCAAAGTGCTTGTCTATGTCTAGATACCTCATCCAACCATTTGTACATCTCTCGTCATGTTCGTTTTGTTGAGTCTATTTTTCTTCTTGCTCACTCCAATCTCACTCTCCCTCGTGTCACCTCATCAACCACATCCGAGTGGTGCTTCATGACATTACCTGTCCTTCCGTCTGTACTCCAATCTCACTCTCATGAACATCCTTCCTCATCTCCACCAACATCTAGCTCTGACTCCAACCCAGTTCTCACATTATCACCCACCTCCCCATCATCTCCTCCCGCTAATACTACATCCACAGCCACTAATCCAATGTCATCCTCTCCCAAAGGCATCATTACTCGCTCCAAACACAACATCCACAAACCAATTCAAAAACTCACCCTCAATACTGAAATTCACCATCCCACCCTTGAGCCCACCACCGTTCATCAAGCTTTGAAAGACCCCAAATGGCGACAGGCCATGTCCGCAGAATTTGATGCTCTTCTTCGCAATGGCACGTGGGAACTTGTTCCATCTCATCCTACCCAAAACTTGGTAGGGTGTAAATGGATTTTTCGTACTAAATATTTGGCTGATGGTTCTGTTGACAGGTACATAGCACGTCTGGTTGCCAAAGGTTTTCATCAACACCCGGGGGTTGATTACTCTGAAACTTTCAGTCCAGTAATCAAACCTACCACTGTGCGCCTGGTTCTTAGCCTAGCCATTAGCAACGGCTGGTCACTTCGTCAGCTGGATGTCAACAATGCCTTTCTTCAAGGCACACTTTCAGAAGATGTGTTTATGTCTCAACCTCCAGGCTTCATTGATCGTGATAATCCTCACCATGTCTGCAAGCTTCGCAAGGCCATCTACGGACTCAAACAAGCTCCACGCGCTTGGTATCATGAATTGCGTCAATTTCTTCTCACTTCCGGCTTTCATAACTCTGTAGCAGACGCCTCTCTGTTCATATTCAACACTCAAGGAGTTATTCTTTATCTTCTTGTTTATGTTGATGATATCATTGTCACTGGAAACACCACTCAAGCTGTGCATCATTTTCTCCAGCAACTCTCTACGCGATTCTCTCTAAAGGATCTTGGCAATTTACACTACTTCTTAGGTGTTGAGGTGCTCTCACATGCCGATGGTCTGTTTCTCAGTCAACGAAAGTATATTGCTGATCTCCTTCAAAAGACTCATATGATTGAAGCAAAACCAGCTTCCACACCTCTAGCAACAAGTCCGCCTCTTACCTTGCATGCCGGTACTACCTTATCTGATCCTACAGAGTATCGCACCATTGTTGGAAGCTTTCAGTATCTCTCATTGACCCGACCAGATATTGGCTACACGGTCAACAAACTCTCCCAATTCATGCATAAGCCAACGACCGAGCATTGGGCTGCTGTCAAACGCTTACTTCGCTATCTCTGTGGCACCTTAGATCATGGCATAACACTTTGTCGTAAGTCATCTCTTGCTCTTCATGCATTCTCTGATGCCTCCTGGGCCGGCAACAAGGATGATTTTACTTCCACCAGTGCTTACATTGTTTATCTCGGCCATAATCCTATATCTTGGAGCTCCAAGAAACAGAGAACTGTTGCTCGTTCTTCAACCGAAGCTAAGTATCGATCAGTCGCTGCCACGGCTGCGGAACTACGATGGATTTGTTCTCTCCTAACTGAACTTGGCATCACTATTCCACATCAACCGGTGATTTATTGTGACAATGTTGGGGCCACAAACCTTTGTGCAAATCCAGTGTTTCACTCGCGTATGAAGCATGTTGCCTTGGACTATCATTTCATACGAGAACAAGTTCAAAATGGTCTGCTCAGAGTCTCCCATGTCTCAGCTTCCGATCAGCTTGCCGATATCCTCACCAAGCCGCTGTCTCGTCAACAATTCACCAAGGTTATGAACAAGATTGGACTCACCTCAGCACCGTCCATCTTGCGGAGGCATGATAACAATACATAACAGAATCCCTTTTCTTATGCTAGTCGTTTTGTTGTTCCTAGATTTCTGGTAGTTTGAATTAGTGTTGGTTTTAATTGTTGTAACAGTGTAGTTTTTCTAGGCTATATTTTTTGCTGTATTTTGTATTTAAACACCATGACAATCAATAGAAATCTATCAGAAAATATTCACAGCAATACCTCTCTTCCCTCTTACCTTCTTCAATAGTTAATGCACAAAATATGTTATATTAATTAAAAAGACTTCAAATCTTTCAACACATTAAACAATATGTAGGACATAATGCAATTCATAGTACGCATGGGGAAGATAGAGGAAGAGAAAGAGAGAGGAAAGAGAAGAGAGAAAGATAGTCAGCCACCGCCATTGCCAAGAAAGCGAGGGAGAAGCACTGCCGGCTATTGTCGTTGTCGAGAACCCCAAGGGAGAAGTGCTCGCCGGCCGAGATGGCGATCGCCGCGGCCCAAATCGCATTGCTAATCATGACTCCTCACCTACCTTAACGGCATCGACAACTGCGCTCCGACAGTCGAGAACCGTCGGCAGAGCATCGAAGAGCCGTCATCATAGACAATCGCAGGAGGAAGATAGAGGGAGAGAATGAGAGACGAAGGAGAGAGAGAGAAGTGAAGACAAAAAGAGGAGAGAAACACAGTCAGCCACACCATTACCAAGAACGCGAGGGATTTGAGCCGTCATTTACTATTAAGTCAAGAAAAAGTCAACGAAAAAATTGAAGGGAAAAAAAAAAAAAAAAAGGAGGAGGGTGGGGTTCCCAACAAGAATTAAAGGAGCGCAAAAATCCTTATCATATGCAAAAATTGGGTTGTTTGCCCAGTTTTCTATACAAAGTATCCATACAAATCATTATAATGTCTGGCCCGACCGTGTTCCGCAGGGCTATAGAGCCAAGTTGGGCCTTCCTTTTTGTGCTTTCACTTTGGGCCTGCATGTCGAGTTGAGTCCGGCTATCCGTATTTACAGCTCTAAATTAAATAGATTGGGTCTAGGGTGACAGTTTAATAATGAGCTAGGCTTAGTTTGGTAATTCAATAAGGTTACCATCTAATGTGATTTAAAAAAAAAAAAAAAAAAAAAAAAAAAAAGAAAAAAGATGATGTCGATTCAGAATTTTGGGGCCTTCGGCACCATCCACACCAGCAGCGAGTCTTCTTCTCCAGCGGCGTCGCCAGTGAAAGTGAGACGGGTATGAGAAAGCCATTTGACTAGTTTTCTTCTGTGATGTGGTTGCCTGACTAGGATGAGAAAGGAAAAGTATTATTTATAACATCCTTTCTTAGGGCCCGTTTGGTTGGTAAGTTCCATTCAAACTAAACTGTACTTTTTTCATCATGTTTTTTGTCTTTTCTGAAAAAGTTTTGTCTTTTGTGAAAAAGTCAACAAAAATTACTATTCAAACTTAAAAATTTCAACTCAACTCAAACTGAACTTGTGCACCAAACAGGCCATTATTCTTTTCTTCTTTGTTGACAAAGAGGAACAAGATCGTTGACAAGTCTCCTTCTCCAGCACCATTGACGTTGCTGGTGGGATGAGCATGAGAAAGTAAAAGGAAGTAAAAAATAAAAAAAAAGTGGAGAATGAAGAAATGAAAAATAGAAATGTCGATTTTTGGGGTTGTTTGGGATGACAATTGGAGATCGGGTTTTTTAAGTAGTTTGATTGTGGGGTTTGAGATATATTAATTGAAGATGAGTTGTATTTTGAAAATGTGCATTTACTTAAGAAAAAAATATATATCGAATGTGAAAAAGTGTAAAATCTTGATCTATATTCGGAAAGAAAATATCAATAGGATCTTCTTTTATTTTTCTCGAAATTTTATACAATGTAATAAAAAATCATATCATTTAGATTTAAAATAATAAAATTATAAACTTTTAAAATTTAAGTTGACTAGATAGATTTAGATATATATATATATATAAATAGTGAAAAGTAATTTTTAATTGAAAAAAACGAAAAAAAAAATTGAGAAATATGGCTTGGAATGCTCCCCTAAACAAGTTCTAAGGTAGTGGAAAATAAAAAAATAAAAAAAAAATCGTGTGTTTTTGTGCTGTGGTTATAAACATAGACTAGACCTAAAAGAACAGTATTCAAGTATCATAGACCCTATTTTCCCATATAAAAATTTTAGAAAATTCATAGATTTTTTTAACATTGATTAAATTTATATGAAAAATTACTATTTTGATTTGCACAAGTCGATGGGCCATTTGAGTACATATTTGATATATGATTTATATATTTTTTTTTTAAATTTTCTTTACGTGAAAACTACTTTTTACTATTTATATATTCAAATATATATAGTAAACCCAAAATTTAAAAGTCTAAAATTTTGTTATTTCAAATCCAATTGAGATGATTATTTTTAGATTGTATAGAATTTTAAGAGAAACGAAATATTATCCATCTAGATATTTTCTCCGAAAATTTTACACTTTTTCTTCTGAGCTTGAGGATGAGGGGAATTCGAACTCTACACCTTCAGGTGGAGTCATGTGTGATATTACTATTAAACTATACCTGCAACCATGATTTTACATATTTGTACTCCAAACAGTATCCCAAACGCACATTTTCAAAACTACATCAATTTATTATTCAAAATTATATCTCGAAAATCTTTCCAAATGGGTACTAAATCAGGGAGAAGTGTGGAGCTTACGAAAGGAAATTTTGTATAATATCCTTTTGGAAAAAGAAAAATAATCTTTTTAAAATCTTCTCACAATACACTATTTTCAATACCATTTTTTCTCATTTTAAACTACCTTTTGTTTTCAAAATGAAAATTTTTTTACACATTCAAACATCATCTTATTCTCAAAATGAAAAGGTTTTCTTATTTACAACAAGAAAATTTTCCTTTTCAAAAATGGTCATGTGATCCAAACGGAGGAGTTATCACTTAAAACAAGAAAATTTTCCTTTTTAAAAATGGACAGGCAATCCAAACGGAGCAATAATAAGATGTTGAGAAAACCTCATGTCCATTTTCAAAAAATAAAAATTTTCATTTAGAGAATAAAATGCTATTTGGATATATAAAAAATTTTCCTTCTCGAAAACAAAAAGTTATTTGGAATGAGAAGAAATGTTCTTGAGAATAGTGCATTTGAGAAGATTTCAAAAAAATTCATTTTCTTTTTTCAAAATAGTACTGTACAAAGAAAAATACTTTATAGTATAAGTGATGTTAAACATCACACTAATAGAGAGGTGTGTCCCATGTTGTGGGATCCACCCTTTATTAGTGAGTGATGTTTAACATCACTAATATTTCATAGCATTGTTCCTGTATAAAGTATATTTGAAAATGAAATAGCTTTCTTTTTTTCAAAATAAGAAGAAATATGAAAAAAGTTAGGAAGAACATTATTTGGCAAAAAATTTCTTTTTCGGAAAATGGATACCCCATTCAAAGAGGGGGAAAATAAGTTTGAAAATGTGATAGTTTTTATTTTTCAAAATGTGATAATGATGAAAAAAGTTGAGAAAAATATTTTTTTGTAAAATTTTTTTAATTTTGGAGATTGGATATGTCATCCAAACTTAGGGAACATATTTTTGAGAAGTAGATGATGTTTCGATGCGTAAAAAATTAAAAAAAAAACAAAATGTTATTTAAAATGAAAAAAATGGTACTAAAAATAGTGCATGGTTATTTTTTTTTTAATACGGATATATATTTTTTTAAACGAGAGAATGATAAAAAAAAATTAAGAAGAATAATTTTTTATAAAAATTTCTCAATTTTTGAGATTAGATAGGTCTTCCGATTTAAAAAAAAAAATTTGCCAAACGTTATGCAATGCAAACTCCCGGCGGTCTTTTTTCACAGCAAGACATTCACAGATATAGAAGGAAATATCCGATTATTATTATTACTATTTTAATTTTTTCCCTCACGAGGAAATATCCCGATTTCTCTCCACCACATGGACAAGTCAGAGCTTTCAATTCATTTGTCGGATTGAAAGAGGAAAAGAAGCCGAATATTTATTCCTATCCCTTTCTACCAGACACGCTGCGAGTGCTCCGCGCACTTCCGAAAAAGCTAAAAATTGAAAAACAAACGACCTTTTGTGACAGTGATATATATATATATATGTATATATATATATATATCGGATATTCTTCCTCTCCATCCTTTTCTCTGTAACAGAGGAGAGAGAAAGACAAAAACGAACAAGTGCTTAGCTCAGTTTAGAGAGAGAATGGGAAATGAAAGCTCGAAAGAATCGTCCCCGGAATCCAAGGACTCGTCCCTGTCGTCGCGTCTTAAAGCCCGATTTCACCTCCACAGTGCTCGTCGTCGTCTTCATAATCTTCGCCATGGTCAACGCGGTGAAAGCGGCCCTGGTTCCTCCGCAATTAGGAAGCTTCTCGATGCCGACGATTTCGCCGGCATCGCTCTCCTCACTCTCCTTCGCGTATGCCCTGAATTTCTCGCTTCAAAATTTTTTTTTATTATTATTTTTTCTTTAGTTTTTTTTTTTCCTGCTCGGAATGTGAAATTTGTGAAGCTTTTGTGGTGAAAAGAGTGGAAAATTTGGAGTAATTGATTGTATGTTTGGTTTGTTGTAGGCGGAGATGGAGTTCAAGGACAAGTGGCTTGCGTGCGTTTCGTTTGGAGAACAAACGTTTCGTACCCAAATCTCTGATAAGTAAAGAACTTCTTCCATACTCCTTTGCTTACTTGTTCCTTGTTCTATTCGATTTTTAATTAATTAATTAATTATTTTTTTGCACATTACACGATAAGGAACATAAAGCCCAATTATTTTCGGAGTTTGGCAATATAACAGTCTCACAAAACGTTGGTTGTTCCGAAGTCATTTTGTTAATTAAAAATTCGAGTATTTTACTAAGCTTCCGTAGTTCTGTTTTAAACTCACCTTTCAAACTTCTTTCTACGGCATTTTCTGTCATGAAAATTTGAATTCGCAATCCATCGATGAAAATATGACAACTCAATGTCGTGTGAGTTGCTTTTGAACAGCTGGTGTTTAAAAAATTTTGCTTGCTCTGTATTGATTTAGCATACTAGAGGCATTTGCATAATTTAGTTTGTAGAATGGGCATCTTAGAAAAGTAGTTTTTTTGAGCAACAGGTCATTTTCGTTATTACCTGTTAGTCCTGTTCGTGTAAAGACTCCGCATAGTATCCGGAACACTAGACCCTACCTAGTTTTTGTTTCTTGTAAAAGGAAAAGTCATGTTTTTCAAGTTTAAACAGTTTTTTGTTTGGATAAGTACTTTCTTAAATTGCAGTTAAATTTAGTATGATTCAACTTTCTTCTTTTTTTGGTTGATGCAGTACGGAGAAGCCAATCTGGAATTCTGTGAGTACTCTTCACCATTTCTCCTCGTGGCAAGCAACTTGTCATTTGTTATTTAATTTTTTTTTTTTATCTATCTTTTAATTGTGTTGATGTACTGGGTAGAAACTTAGCTATATATTGTGTACATGTTTCCATGAGTAAAATTTGTTTTTCATCTTAAATAATTCTGGTTTTGGAACTAAAAATAAGGATTTTAGTTCATGTTCCAAAGAAGTTAAGTTATTGAAAGAAAAAGTAAAGATCAAACATAACTTTTCCGGAATTTGGATTTCTGGTGCCTCTTGCTTTTATTCTTGGAAGTTTTGGTGTCTGTTGATGCATGACTGTTCACATTCACTCTGGTTTGGTAGGCTTCTCTTTCTTTTTTTTTTTTTTTTTTTTTTTTTTGGCTTTTCTCTCTCTCTCACTCATCCCATTTGGTAGTCTCATTTAACTTGTAGAGTATCAATATTTGGAAATGTCTGCTACAAGTGAAGCTGCAGTCTGGGAGTTTTACTTCTCTGATAAGTAGTCTTGCATGAAGCAGACACCCTTTAATTCTTAAATATGATTTAGTTCTGTGCTGCTTTATCAGCATATCCAGCTAAAGAATTCAAGATGTATCTTTTCTTTGATTTTTCTTTGAATTGGAATCCTTACTTCTTATAAACTTTTTGTTTCTTGTTAAAAGGAAGGGAAATATATTTTGATGTGCCATAAGGATGTTAAATCTCTTCCAAATTGGTTCATTTTCTCTCCTTTTTTCTTTCTTGGTGTACAAAATACACTCTAGATATGAATACATGTGCAACTCTGTTTTCCTTATCAGGAGAAAAAACTTCTACTGGAAAAAGATGGACCACATGTCGCCAGGATATCTGTGTTTGAGGTATGCAACTGGATGATACCACGGATCTCACTATGTTGTTGTTGTTTTATTGTTTTGTTTTTGTTTTTGTTTTTGTTTTTGTTTTTTTGTTTTTGTTTTTTGTTTTTTGTTTTTTTGTTTTTTAACATAAGAAACTGAATTTTAATTTAACAAAAAGTTGGTAATAAAAGAGAACAAGGAGCCCTTAACCTCAAGATCTCACTTTGTTGCATTTTAATGCTCTTGCAACTTATACCAATATAAAGGAGAAAAAGAAAGCTGATACTGTCTGGTAAAAGGGTTGGGGTGTTAGCATCATTGTCCAACAACTTTTGAGTCGACACCAACGATTGATGTTTGTCTTATGACATGTGAAGTGGTCCATTATCAGTAGTTTTTTAGGTTGCGGCTGCTGCAAGTGTCGGTATTTTATTAGGTCATGCTTTCCATGTATATGTTCTTATTATTAATAATTAAAATAAAAAAAGGGGGGTACTTATTCGTTGAGAGTTTTCTGGTCCAACTAGAGTGAAAGTTTATAGAACAGTTCTTTAAGGGCTATATATTCGGTTTCATGGTCAGAAAAAGACAAGTTTCAAGATGTTCCACCACTCAAACCTCCACCCAGTTCAGTTTTGGGCTTTTCTTTAGCCATGGACAACGAAAGAACTCAAGCACTAGTCTATATCTCTAATTTTCATGTACTTGGAGGGAATCCTTTCTTTTCTCCATGACTCTCATCTTTCAAGCTTAGTACATTGATTTTCTTCTTTTCAAATTTATATTGGAATTGAAAATAAATTACAGCTTTATCATTTCTGTAGTTGTCCTGAAACTGTTTTACTTAATGAAAAGTTCTGTATCATGCAGACCAATAAAGTGTCCAGCAACAACCTAATAGGATATTGTGAGATTAATCTTCTTGAATTTCTAACTCAGGTGAGTAACATATTCCAACAGTTTGTGATGGAATGGTATTTGAATTTGTTGTTTTCTGCATCAATTTAGCATTAATATTTTCCTTTAATTTACTGTGCATGGCTCCATTGAGTTTCCACTTTTAAGGTCAATGAAATTGATGATGTCTGGGGAATGTGCGCATATGTAATTCAATTACTATCGGAAAAATACAGTGCAATGCATATAAAATCTACCAAAAGGAACGACTTTACAAAATTGCAAGTACTTTTGTGCTTTTAAGTCTGGGCCATATTGTTTCCTTTGCAGTTGGTGACATCCAGCTTGCATCTCTAGGCAGTGTCTCAAAGAGTAGTAAATTGTTATTTTATTAATTGATACGCACTGTTGTTATTTTCATGTCTCAAGTTACTAGTGTTGCCTAATATTTCGTGTTACCTATTTATCGATATAATGTTGCAGGTTACGAATTCTGACTCTGAAATCCTCGACCTGTTAGATCCATCATCATCAACTTCAGTGGTCGGCAAGATCTATATTTCGTGCTCTGTTGAGGTGCAAGATAAGTTGCAAATCATGTTATTTGTTAATTTATTGTGTGGTTAGGGCTTGTGACTTATTTGAAAAAATTAACAGGATCCAGTCGAAACGGAGAAAAGTTTTGCAAGACGGATCTTATCTATAGTGGTATGTTCTGACTGTTTTCTGTTGGATCTTTACCTGTACTTTTCTTTATTATTTCCTAAATTGTTTCTGGAGGAAAATTTGGTTAATCCTCATTATATAACTTTCTTAGGTGTCAACATTCATGTTAGCAGAAAACTATTTGTATATTTAAAAATATTATCCTAAAAATGAACTAAGTTTAACACAAAAGAAAGAAAAAAAAAAAAAAAAAAGTGTTTCTGAAAGGTTGTCCCCTTTTTTGTTCACCATTCTTGCTGCTGTGTGAGTCGGCTGATGGACAAGGTGGTGAACTTAGGAGTTGTTGATGGGCTTAAGGTTGGAAGGGAGGAGGTCCCTGTCTTTCATCTACAATTTGCGGACAATACTTTGTTTTTTCTTGGTCATGCCTTGCAGAATATTAGGAATGTAAGTTCATTCTAAAGTTTTTCAATAGGTAGTCAGGGATAAAAATCTTCATGGAAAAAAGCACTGTAGTAGGGATCAACATGGAGAAAAATGTGATTCTTCGAATTGCCTCTACATTGGAGTGTGAGATGGGAATTGGCCAATGAAGTATCTTGGAATTCCTTTGGGTGGCAATCCACTTTCTTTGGAGTTTCAGAACCTGGTGATCCGTAAAGTTTCCAAAAGTTAGATTTATGGAAAAAGGCTTTCCTTCCTGGGGAAGATAGGTTGACACTCGTCCAATCCGTCTTAGCTAGCATTCCCATTTATGTCCATTTTCAAATAATGGAAAGATATCCTCACATCTCCAAGTGACAGTATGAAGAATTTTGTGGGACTGGATTCGTTTTTCGGTGTTTACTTCGGTGCTCTTGAGTCTTGTCCAAGGAGTTTAAGTATTTCCCTTCTTGAAGGACGTTGGAAATCATAAAAATATTCTTTTTTTTTAATTATGTGTGTCTGTTGTTTGGTCCCCCTTTCTTTATATCCTTTTTTTCTTTTGATACCATTCCTGTTCCTGGAGAAAAAGTTAAAAAAAGAATTTATAATAATACCGTAGAAATAATCAATCTTACAGAATTTTCTCATACTCACGTGTTAAATCTTAAGCATTAATAACTTGAGCATTCATACTTTGTACAGGACTACAATCAAGATGGCACGCTCTCATTCTCTGAATTTTCTGACTTGATTAATGCTTTTGGGAATCAATTGGCAGAAGAAAAGGTGTGAATTCAAGTTATTATATTTACCTGATTAGCAAAAAGAAAAAGGTTCTTATGTTTACCTCAAATCTTTGCATCAGTGATGTTGAAATTACATTATTACTTTTATGTAAAAAATAGTAGTAATAATCCCCCCCCCCCCCCCCCCCCCCCCCCCCCTCCCCCCTCTTTGTAGCATAAGAAATGACAGACCTTAATCCAATTAAAAACAAAAGATTGGTGCTATTGGATTTAGAATTTAATTGTTGATTTCTTACCATTTTATTGTTCAAACAGTTGATAGCTTTAATTTTAAAACTAAGTTCTCATTTTTGAATTGTTTCAATCAATTGATATATATTACTATAAGGTTGGCCAGCTTCAAATATTCCAAATGCTGCCTTATTACCTTTATTTTTTTTCCCTTTCTCACTTCCATTTTCTGTGTGTATTCTTCTTTTTTGTCTAAGATTCTCATATTAATGCATTTTCCTTTCTAACTAGAAAGAGGAACTGTTTAAAGCCGCTGACAAGAATGGGGATGGTGTGGTTAGCATGGATGAGTTGGCTGCCCTTCTTGCCGTTCAACAAGAGAAGTAATCATTCCTATAAATTTTAGAGCCAACAGATTTAATTACCATACAAGGGAGACAAATGAGACTAGGCACTTAATGGGTGGAAAATGTGCGATTTCACTTATTTTGATGGATAGGACGTGTGCGTGCATATCTAGTCATGCAGTTGGTGTATGTATGCACACCTTGCTGTCTTTACTTTTTTGTTGCTGCTGCCTAATATTGGTGTCATTGCATTTTTTTTTTTTTTTTGTGACAAATATTAAACCATGTTTGATGCGTGATCTAGTTCCAATCACTTCTCTTGCTTTCCTTTCTTCTAGTGTTACGTAACATGTCTCCATGGATTCTTCATTTTAAGAACTGAGCAATTGATTGATCACGATATGAGCTGCAAATTTATTTTTGGCATAGAGGGCGAGGGTGTTGGTATTATATTGGGTTATTTATTTATTTGGTTACATATTTATTTAAGTAATCTTGTATTTTATCTTGATCTTTAACCTTTTATTAGGAAACTTTCCCATTTTCCTGACTGTAGATTCTCCACTCGTGCGTGATTCTTGTATTGCAGGGAACCAATAATGACGTGCTGTCCTGTTTGTGGTGAAACTCTTGAAGTTTCTGATAATCTCAACAACGTTATTCATTTAACCTTGTGTTTTGATGAAGGAACTGGAAACCAGGTCATGACAGGAGGATTTTTAACTGATACACAGGCTTCAAATGGGTGAGAAATGTTGTGACACGAGGAAAGGAGAACATATAGTTGCTTTCAATATGATTGTTATGACTGCAACTACAATTGAATTCTACAACTGCAGGTGGATTTTCAAACTGAGTGAGTGGGCCCATTTTTCATCCTACGATGTTGGTTTAAAATCTGGCTCAAGTGCTTCCCACATTTTGGTATGTACGTTCAGGTTCGCCTTTTTGTTTCAATCTTCTCAGCTTTATAAGTTGTTTTTTGGCTGGTTTTTATTTATTTTACGTGCCGAACAAACTATGTGGTGTTATCATTTTAACAAGTGAACTTGTTTGTCATAATGGTACTGGCTATTTGTTTCACTTAATAAAGATTATCGAAATTACGAGTATAATTTCATGGTAAAATTTTCTTGACATTACTTGATTTTTTTTGTTCAAAGAAATTTGCACTGTAATTTACTGAAATGGATTTCAAGCTTCAATAGTAGCCTGTAAAATTTTGGTTTTCTTTGCGGCGCCCATTTTTACTTGCAGAATGCAACGCTGTTATGAGGTTATAATAATGGCAAATCATCACTCGTTATTGTTATATATGCTACTCTTTGAGATCTGTTATAATAACAAAGGGCCGAAGTGACATACCTTTTGATAGCTTTATCTTCAAGTTAACATTTCATTGCGTAGGTATTTGATCGGAGGACAAAGGGGCTTGTCGAAGAAGTAATTGATGGAAAAATAGTTTTGTCAATGAGAGCCATTTACCAGTCGAAGATAGGGCTTGGGCTCATGGATAAAGGTATGTGTTTATTCATGTTGATATCTAGGAATGGCTTGTGAAAGGTGCATGGGAGGATGCTTTATGTGCATCTCTCTCTCTCTCACAAAATGGATTTACTTTAAGAAATATTGCTCTACTGATTAAATTAAACTTTCACTCAATCACACGACTTAAAACATTGTTTTTGCCCCTTTTTTCATTTGAGGTTTCAACAATTGTTGGAATATTTTACTCTTTAGAAATATCGGCTTTACTGAAGTTGAAAAACAACGAAATGAATGCCTTTTTATTTTTATTTTTATTTTTATTTTTATCCCCTTTACAATATCAAACACTAGGTGGACTCTATAACTATTTAGAAACATTGATGACGGTGAAGTTGAAGAGAGGGAGTGTTTGCATCCTATTTGCTTCTAGATTTTCAAATGTATATAAGAACAAATTGATTGGGAGAGACCAAATTAAAAATGACGAGGAAAAAAAAAAAAAACTACTTCCCCAATGTGGTTTTTTTTGGTATGGTTATTATATTTAGTTGTCGGGTTGGAAACTCTTTTCTCCTAATTTAGTGGATGCATGTGAGGGTTTTTAATTGAATATAGGATCTGAAGTGTTTGAGAAATAAACTAAAAAGGAAAAAGAAAAAGAGCAAATGATAGGCTTGACATATTATATATATACTAAAGAAAAAGCACGTCAGGCTTGAGAATTTCAACCAAAAAATGCAAATGAACGGCTCCAAAAATAAATAAGCAAAGCAAAATATAAAATATAAAAATAAAAAAAAAGTCATTTGATAATAATCGAACTTGCCTTTGGATTTTGGAGGGTAAAAACGTCATTTTATGCATATTTTAGGGGCTGAAAATGTTTTTACTGGGTCATTTTAAAAATTCTAACCTCCAACAAGGTATTCTATTAGTTTGAAGTGAAAAGGTCTGACTGTAAAATTCTTTAGCTCGATTGGGTTTCATTCTACTTTTTACTTTCAACTTAAATTCAATAAAAAGCAGACAGTTTGTTCAAATGCATCAGGTTCTTGCTTGATTGGATTATCAACTTTTGTATGGAAATAATTTTAATTTTTGTTGTTGTTTTTTATTTTTTTTATATCCATTTTTGGTCTTCCTCTGACATGTTTCCTTATATTGTTGAAGATCTCTTCTGTTTACTTTGATAAACCATATAATTGCAGGGGCAAAAGAGCTCTTGCAGAGCATTTCCGAAAAGCAAGGGAGGAAAATGGATTCAGTGGAATCTGCTAAAGACATACCAAAGTTTGTCGAGTCTTACAAGGCATGATAATGTTTCCTGTTGAATGAAATAAAGAGATTGCGTTATCTTGAATTCACCTTTTTATAACTGTTCGTGTCACTTTTATTCGATTTTACCGTAAACTAAAGCTTTTGAACATGTATAGTCTGTATGAAGCTTGACCACACAAAGAGACGAAGCACGTAGAATGATAATATTTTTCTAAAAAGAGACATGGATGAAGAAAGAAAATGCTGAGTAAATCCGAACTGTACAGTGTATGTTATACTAAAATCTGACAAGGACAGACACACGAAAACTATCAAAAAGATATACATGAGGTTGCATCTTGACTTGTACCGTCTCCAATAATTTATTGTTAATTTTGATTCAAGCTTTGCTGAATTGTTTGACTTAGCATCTCAACTTAAGATCACTCATCCTATGACTTGACTCATTGACTCTGGGAGAAGGCATAGCTGAGTTGAGTGTCTTTTTTCGATGAACAAAATTGATAATTTCGTTTTTGGTTAGCTATTTGTTCTTGGATACTGTAAGGTTGTTTATTTTGTTGTTAATATTAGATGTGATTGTCAACACATGGGGATTTATGGAAGGCTCGCCATTCTCTTTTTTTCTCTAAATCTTTTAAAATTTCTGACGCTTGTGTCATTTATTTTCCCATTTCCCTTTCATGTTGAAATAAATTTGTTTACTTTGATAGTTAATCAATTAATTAAGGGGGATGAGTGATGATTCATTTATTTATTTATTTATTTTCTAAACTCTCCTTTTTGAAAGTATATTTTTTACCCGTCATGGCACACCATCATACGAATGATGTAGTTTAACCATCTTGTTGTAGGGTCAAATCAATTTGGCTGAAGCCAAGTACCCTTTGGAACATTACAAGGTCAGCTAATCTAATATCAATTTATTCCTTCGAATATTATTCCTTCAATGAAGTGTGCTTGAAATATGCTAGTATGTTGTCCCTTTATCTAAAGGAAATAAGTTTTACATCTTTATTTCAATCAATCATTTCTGCGGTTTTTCCTGCAACTTTTAGACCTGCAGATATGAGGATTAGTTTATTCATTTCTTTCTATACCATAAGAGGGTTTAGCAAGCTATTCTAGATTTTGAGTTTTATGATTTTTTTTTTTTTCTTTTTCAGTAGTGTTCTAGAAATGGTTGAGTATTTTGTAACGATTAACAGATTCCGTGCATAGTGTTTTAATTTCTTTCATATCATCTTCCACCTGCAAAAACCTTTTTAAGGTATCCAGTTTATCTTAATTTGCTAACGGTGAAAGAAAATAAGCCAGTGTCTCATTGCTCTTATTTCCTTTTTAGCTTCTGAGAAGGGTTAGAATATATTTCTTCCTTTCAGTTGTCATTGAAATCTTTTAGTTGTAAAAGCTACACGTTTTTCAAAATTTAAGTTTTTGACAATTTCTTGTGCAGACATTTAATGAATTTTTTGTGAGAGAGTTAAAGCCTGGCGCAAGACCAATTGCCCGTGTGGAACGTGATGATGTTGCTGTATGTGCTGCAGATTGCCGTCTGATGGCATTTAAAACTGCAGATGATAGTCTAAGATTTTGGATCAAGGTATTTACGCTTGTGTATGGAACATCACTATTTGCAGTGATACCTTTATTATCTGGTGCTTCTCTTGTCTAACAGAAATTGCAGCTTATTTTTAAGGTGAAAAGGGATTGGAAATTTGTGATTGACTATATTGTCCTTTTTTTTTTTTTTTGCTTGAGATTATATTGTCACTATTTACACTTAATTTTGCATGGGCACGTTAAAACAATTGGAAAGTTGTTGGACATTGCATCTGAATTGAAACAATGGAAGCGAGAATGTTGGATTGAATAACGTCAAGCTCATAATGACTTTTCTTCTCCTTTTTATCTCCATACAATAAATCCAAATATTTTACATTAGATCTGTTTCCCTCATCAGAATCTCTCTTTTTCATCCTACCCTATCGTCTTTCTGTTTCTCTATTTCCCCTCCTTTAGCCTTTTTAACCTTCTCACCTTAGGTTGGCTTTAAACCTAGAATAAGTAGAAAAGAGGAGGGGAAGAGAGAAACAAAAGGCAAATAAAGATCTTATCTTCATTTTAGTGGAGAACTGCATATATATTTTTCTAGGTGAAACATACAGAAGCAAAGTAGTGACAACTGACAAGACATGTTTATCAATATAACTCGCAAATCTGACATGATAGAATCATGTTAGGCCATATTTCCTAATCTTTTCTTTATAATTTTTTGCGTAAATTTTAATTCCTAAAGATGGCTGTTCTCCGGGTCATACAACCCTAGGGTCGAAAATTTTCAGTAAAAGGCCTTCTCGGACAAGAAGTGTGCTCCAGAGCTTTTGTTGATGGATCGTTAGTGATATTCCGTTTGGCGCCACAGGTATTCATGTTAATATCACCATTCCAATGCTAGTGAAACCTAGTTTTTGCTTTTACACAATTTCATCTCTCGTCTCAAATTGGATGCCTATTATTGCTTCAGGATTATCATCGTTTTCATTCGCCTGTTTCTGGAACCATTGAGAAATATGTTGATATACCTGGGTGTTTATACACAGTAAGTGGAAGAAAACATGAATTTGTTTGTTGATATTTTGCTCAATATTTTTGGTATAATGATTTTCCTAATATTTTACTGTTTTCCGTTATCTTTCCGCGCTTCTCTTCCAAGGTTAACCCCATTGCGGTGAATAGTGAGTATTGTAATGTTTTCACGGAGAATAAGCGAGTTGTAGCAATCATTTCAACTGAACATTTTGGAAAGGTTAGTCAGTGCAATCATTATCTCATGTTCGTTTATCTTAACATGAAGATGACATGTAGAAATCCTCTTCACGCCGTTTTAGCAACTTTTTTACTTTGCTGAAACAAACTTTAACCCAATCTACGCATCTTAAGTGGCAAACTATATTGGTGCGACATCAGAATAATGTTACTAGTGGCAGTGGCCTTCTTTCTTCTTGAATGCTGTCAACTTGAAGAACTTAGTGTCTAAAGAATCTTTATTCCGGAAAAATGGTTTTATTTGTCTATTTATTCAACTTACTTCACATCATAAAATTTGGTTTTGTATTATATTCTGCGTATAAACAAGAATTTCCTCTCGATTTATGAAATGCATGAGACAAAGTTATTAACTTGAAATTTCATCCAGGAGTATGTTTTGTCTTGGTCCTTTCTTCTTTATCCTGTCGGAATTGGAACTTACATTTGTTGGCAAACAGATGGTTCGCTCTCTCCAAACGAAAGCATCATATCTGAAAAGTTTGAACTTATTGTTCTGCAGGTCGCATTTGTAGCAATTGGAGCAACTATGGTTGGCAGCATCACCTTTTTAAGGAAGGAGGGTGACCATGTGAAGAAGGGAGAACAGGTTAAACTTTATATATCATTTACTGTAATTTCTCGTATATGTGTATTTATATATATATATATATATATATTTTTTTTTTTTTTTCCTGCATCTACTATCTTGGCTAACAGTCATTACATGGTTATGCAGTTTGGATATTTCTCATTTGGTGGAAGCACTGTAGTTTGTGTTTTCGAAAAGGTTAGTATACAAGTATAATTTGCTGAATGTAGGGAACTGATCATGATCCAATTTATTTTTCCTCTTAATTTAAAAGTAACATCCCCTTCACTTGCGGAACCTTAATCTGAATTATTCGGGTTATACTTCCGTTATTGTTCATGGGCTTTGTCTATTCTTTCATTACTAGAAAGAAATATCATGTCTTTATATTTATTTTCTATGAGAAGGTAAGGGGAAAAAAAATTAACCGGCCATTTTTAAAAATTGATGATTCAGATATTCCGATCTTATCTTATATCTAATTTTAGTATGTTTATACAAAAAATGAGGGAAGGGGGAAAAAAACTGTCGTGTTAATAGTGTACTCTCTCTTTGGACCGAAGACATTTGCACATTTTTGAAGATATTATTACATCGGATAATTTTCCAAGCACATATTTAATCAGCAGTCGATGTAACGGCATTTCAAGGAAAAGAACTAGTGCCTCATACTCTGTAGTCTTATCTGGCTTGTCATGCAGGACTCCATTGACATTGATGAGGACCTCCTTGCAAATAGTGCAAGGTCACTGGAGACCTTGGTTTCTGTTGGGATGAAGTTAGGTGTGTCGAGGAAAGCGTCCAACGTTGTATTACCAAACTTGGAAACCTGTTCCATACAAGATTAGGCTTCTTTTAGGTTTGTTTAGTTAGAATTTTCTTGGATAATAATGTGTTGCATATATTAGTCTAGATTTCTGAATAACGGTATCATATTATTTAAGAAAAATAAAATGTTTAGTTTGGCAACACTCGAGATCAATATAGGCCGACGCGCGAGCTGCATAATTTGTGATTCTTTTGATGAATGAACTATGCATTATTGTATTGGTTGCAAAAAGACGTGTATTAAGGCGTATATTGTTTCTATGTTCCTTTTAAATGTAGTTGTGTAGCTGTTTTTCTATTGTATTGTTCTTCGATCATTTTTAAAAAAGTTTACGAATTTTGGATCTCATCAAATATATGTTAGGATAAAATGTTTCAAATGCATGGTCTGAGTTGGTCAATTCTAATGACTTTTTTTTGCTATAAAAAATGTTATTGTGTTTTTTTAATTATTTGTCGAACTTTTCTTTTAGGGTAATTTTGTCATTATATTAATTGAAATTAAACATTGACCTGTCTAGAGTATGAATCTGATACACACTTGAGATTTCCCAACATATATTTGATGAGGTCCAAAATTATTGTTATTATTATTATTATTTTTTTTTTGGCAAAATCTAAAAATATAGGTTATGTTTACATTATTTTCTTATATTATCATCTTTATTTCTTTTATGTTAGAAATGAAAATAGGAAACTTATTATTATTATTATTAATTTGGGAACGGGATTCAAATTCTGTATACTTTATTTTCTCATTAGTTTAGTGTAATGTCCTGTCCTGTCCTTGTTCTGACATATTATCGTCAACAAGAATGCAGGAGAGGGAATATGAGAGTTTTTAGATTCTGTTTATGTATATGATTATGGACACCAGAATAGACAGGCTTATGTTGATCTATGAACTCCTAATTTGGTGACGTTTTCACGATCGGTGACATTTTCGTGTCCAAACTTTATTGTACTTCTTTCCGATCGAGTGTTTCTAGCCTCCAGCAATGCCATGTCATTTTTTTCCTCTTTTTTTCCCCTTTTTTTTTTTTTTTTTTTCCTTCCCTGAAGCTCATAATTTATCATGCTTGATTTTATTTCCATCCTCCTCCATTCTTTTTCTACACAAATTTTCACGCTTGTGAAAATTCTACAGTGGTTGTGACTTGTAATTTACCAATATTTCAACGTTCTTAGACTCTTGTTTGTCTTACTTCATTTCACTCTTGTGTATTTCGGATTTAGTTTTAATCTCTAACGTATGTTTGGAGCCTGAGTTCAAACTAGAGAAATTCAATTCAAACTTGCAATCTAAACTAGATTGGTAATTTAGAGAAGGAAAATGATTTTTAGCCCAATAAGTAATCCGCATCTTTTTTTTTTTTTTTTTTCTTTTTTTAATAAGAAAATTCATCCTTCTCAAACTTGTAAGTTCACCCATTCTTTGTAACAAAAAACCAGAGATCAAGGAAGCACAAGGAGCACATTGTTCCTCTTCGCTACATCTCCGGCATTCTTGGGATTTTTATTTTTATTTTTATTACTCGAGGTTAAGTAAAAGAGTGAAAATGAGTTTGATTGAATATCTTTGATAGACTCTTTGATTTTCCTTTTTTGTGATCAATTTTCATGTGGGTTTTATTAGAATTGGAAAGTTTTATTTGGGCTCCTAGGTTGAGAAAGGTTTTGATAGGGAATTAGAATTGGTTATGGTGAAAGTGTTTCTACCGTAAGGAATTTTCTTGTGGATTTTGCTATAATTCAGAAAGTTTGATTTGGGCTTATGTAGGTTTTGATAGGGAGTTGGGCTTGGTTATTCTGCTGAAAGCGCCGTTGTTCTTATCATCATCGTTATTGCGGGTATGGTGGCCAAAGTTTTTGGCACACATGGCAACAATAACATGTGGACTGCTGTATGAATTCCACATCAATTATTGTGAAGTCTACGATTCTTGTTAAATAGCATTGTTCTTATCATCGTCGTCATTGCTGGTATGGTGGCCAAAGTTTTTGGCACTCATGGCAAAAGTTACTTGTGGACTGCTGTATGAATTACACATCAATCGTCATGAAACACGATTCGTGCTAAATAGCACTGCTCTTTAGAGAAAAAAAAAAAAAAAAAACTAATATCATGCTAAACTGCACTGTTCTTACCATCATCGTTATTGCTGGTATGGTGGCCAAAGTTTGTGGCACACATGACAAAAGTTACATGTGGACTGTTATATGAATTCCACATCAATTATTGTGAAGTTTGCGATTCATGCTAAATAGCACTGCTCGTTAAAGAATGAAATTAATATTGTGCTAAATAACACTATTCTTACCATCGTCATCGTTGCTGTTATGGTAGCCAAAGTTTTTGGCACACGTGGCTAAAGTTACATGTGGACTGATATATGAATTCCACATCAATCATCGTGAAGTTCACAATTCATGTTAAACAGCACTACTCTTTCGAGAAAGAAAAATTAATATTGTGCTGAATAACACTATTCTTACCATCATCATCGTTGCTGGTATGGTGGCCAAAGTTTTTGGCACACATGGCTAAAGTTACTTGCGACTGCTGTATGATTTTCACATCAATTATTGTGAAATTCACAATTCATGCTAAGTAGCACTGCTCTTTAAAGAAAGAAAAATTAATATTGTGTGAATTTCGAAGAAGTAAAAAACTTATGAATTTGGTTTGGAAAATTCCAATCCAAACTTTTGCTTTAAATCGTAAAAAATGATTGTCAGACGTTTTTTTTTTCTTTCTTTTTTTTTTTGTCACAACATTTTCAAGCAGCCTCTACATTATTTTGAACTACCTTTGAAATATGTAGGATCGTAAGTTTCATCTTTAGTGTTTTACTACAAATTTGTGCATAGAAGATGAAAAAGCAGAAGTGAGTTAAAGCTTGTTCAGCTTAGGTCTTCCATGGTTAACCATTATATTTTTTCTGTCGCAGAAACAACCAAATGGGCAATTTTTCAAAAGTAGAGCTTCTTGTGTAAAACAAAATGCGTAGGATTTCGTAATGCCTTTCTAATTTTTCTTTGCTCATAAGAGGATGGCCTAAACTAGTTCCTTCTGGTACAGGGGTAGCAATGACCAAGTCCGAGTGACTGATTACCAAAAACACGTTTCTGCAAAGTCGTAAGACCATGTAAGAGGGCTAACGCCTATCCGGTGCCAAAAGGTCAAGGAGTTGGTGATTTGATGACAGGGGGGCCGACGACCTAAGCCCCTATGAACAGCGGCTGTGACTATAATGGTTCTAAGATAGCCAAATTCCTTGTCAGGTGAGTTCCAACCCACACGACCAGGGTAGGTAGGTGCTGCTCTATTATGTGCTATTCATGGTGTTACAGTAGAAAATACTTTATTTGAAGATGATGATGAAAATACATCCCGCATTTGGAGGAAAATACAAAGCCATAAGATGAGAACTTTAGCTATTTTCCCGGACTATAAACAGAAAAATGCTAACCAATTTCAAGGTTGGTTTTTGGAAACCGTACTCAAAAAGTACGGTAATTAAGTCAGACCAATTTTCAAAAATTTCCAAAAATCAAAGATAAAAATTCTAACCAACCAACTTACTAGATTGGCTGCTTTTTTTTTTTTTTTTTTCCTTCTTCTTCTTAAGGAGTAGACCAAACCTAGAAAATCACTATCCACAACGTTGAAGACACGAGTTTTAGCATATAGATAGAGTGATTAAGAGTCGAAGAGAGCGCGATGGACAGAGAAGATATAATTAGCTTAAGCAGATGCTATCAGAAAATGACATGCAAGTCATGGATCCATGTAAATGATCTCTGCTCGGTTTGAAGCACGCCTAAAGCTCAACAATTTCGTTACCAACTCCCATCGAACACTCGTAGAGGCAGGTGTAACTTCCATCCTCTCAAGCACCGGTGAATTTGAAATCAAGAACTTCATGAAATCCAATTCAGGTTTGGCTCCAGAGATACCAGTTATCATAACAAATCGCAGTTTGTCAAACGAGCAATTCCAGCAGCCATCTTGCCAAAAGTTGGTATCTATTCCATCAACAGCTTGTTCGTCAGGACAGACCTACATGCAGTTTGTAGCTAGAAAAGTTCAATAATCAAATTACCAATATATGTGCAAATATCAATGAGCAATAAAGGAAAAACTCACCGTGATTTCTATTTCTTCTAGATTTGGGGTAGAACTTAAGAGGGAAAGAGATGTTATAGATTCTTCGAAGTTGTTCAAATTTATGTACATGGTGAGATTATGCAGCTTTATGCACGGTTGAGGCAGCTTATGGGGCCCAATGCCAACAGCCAGATACTGGATCAAAAAGGAATAGAGAAATGCAAAAAATATCATGCCAAGCAGAATATACTTGATCAACTTCAACCAGTATCGTAACGTCATCCTACTGAATTGAAACGAAACAGAAGTTGACTATTACCTTTAACGAATAATCATTAAGCCGAAGCATCTCAATGTTGGATAGATTTACAAAAAATTTGAGCAGATTGCTAGAGTTGTCAAGTGCTTGGCTTTGGGTATTCTTGGCATTCTCATAATAAGAAAAGACAACCTCTGCTAGATTGAAGGTATTTTCGAAACTAATATCCTCAATAAAGCCTTCAAAAATAAAGACTTGTAGCTTTGGCACGTTAACTTTGATACGGGAAAGACCTACAATGTCCCTCAAATACAGCCGTTCGAGGTCTGGGCAGCTAGAAATCAGATTTTCAAAGACATCTTGATCGAAGGTTACATACTGAAGATCGAGTTTCTTCAATTTCCTAAAACCTTTAAATCCCGACGGAGGTTTGAGTGAACATTTTCTTAACTCCAAATTAGTCAAACTTTGGCACGAAAACAAACAAGAAGGCATCCTATAAGCTTCACCCTTGCAAATTTCAAGAACAATGCTCTCGATAGAGCTTCGTGAAAGATGAAGAATCCACCGATCTATGTCACTGACAGCTAAAAATTCTCTATGAGAAAGCTCAAACTTCTGTATGGGACCCAAGTGAAGTAAGAGAACACGATCGACGATACTCACAATCTTACTGTTGATAGCGGCTTTATTTCGAGAAGAAAAAAGATAAAACCGATCATCAAATACAAGATAAGGAACCGTAGCCCATTTGTACCTCCACTTGCTTGACAAGAGACTTGTCCTCACTGCATCGCTTATCGGTAAATGCGACAAAATTCCTTCTATAATATTGTCTGGCAAATTGCTGATTCTATCTGGATTCATCTTCATTTTGCAATTGATACCGGGTGGTTCTTGTAGCTTTTGCTTCATTTAAGAAAACAATGAATCATAGATCAAATACAAAACAAAGGGTATTGAAACACATTAATGTTATGTAGAAAGATGGTAAGCTAAAATAGTTGAGAATCTCTACCAAAATGTCTAGATCAGTCATAATCCGGTTTAGAACACAAATTTCTGATTCTCTGACAGTAAAATATGCCATATGACAACTACTAATAACTTACCTATATTAGTTCCATTCCACTTCATATCACATTGGTGGCTAACAAACCAACTTACTAGAGTTGGTTTTCTCAGAGGATTGCCACAAAAAGGACCAGGAAAAAAAAAATATATATATATATATATATATATACACACACACACACATATATACTACTTACCATTTCAACTCTACACAAGCGCACTCCCTTTTACCAATGTAGTTGATAGATTCCCCCAATTTACCTGTAGTAACACTAAGCAATGTAATTTAAAACCCAAAAAAAAAAAAAAAAAAAAAAAAAAACAACAACAACAACAAACAAACAGAAACGAGGTACTGCAGAAGAAAAAACTACAAAATCCGATCCGATTTATCGTAATCGGTTAGTTAACATGTTTGTTAACTATATTCTGAAACACAGAAAAAAATCATTGGTTTATCAAATTATCCATCGACACACACACATACCGAGCAATGTGGTCCACCCAAAAGAAGTAATCAATATATAATTACCCAAAAGCAATATTTTTCAATATAAAAGGAACCCAAAAAAGTTTTCAATATAAAATTTACCAGAAATTTTGGTCTTGATCTTTTTAATGGAAAAATAGTCCTCAAATTTATTTCAATCAGAAATTTTAATCCCTAAACCCCAAAATTAACCAGCATTTGGAATTTAACCATAGTAATCCCATATCCATCACATAACTTGGAATTTTAATGATTTGGCGGTGTTTTTTAAATTTTTTTTTCTCCATTAAACTTCATTGTCAACTTGAGAGTTAAGAACTATAAATTATGAATAAAAATAAATTTAAGAACAACACGCCCAGTTAAAAAAAATAAATATAAAAACTTTATGATCCTTACTACGGCAAAACTGAAAGTAAAAACCCTGAATTTATTGGAATTGATACATGAAGAAGTGCTTAAAAGAAGAATTAAAATAGAATGGAGATCGTTTTGGTCAGACAGAATATGAACCAGAAATAAAAACAAAATGAGAGAATCGAAAACTTACCCTAAAACTTGAAAGCAAAGCCTAGAGAGAGAAAATGACTAGCGACTAGCGATCACGAAGGACGGAGAAGACGTTGGCCGACCGTCATGTACTAATGTTTTTCCGAGGCATTGTGTTGACACCCTTAACTAATGGAGTTCGGCAAATGGGTTATCTATATTTTTATACTTTATATTTTGTTTTTATAAAAAATAATAATAATAATAATAATAATAATAATATCCAGTATTTTTATTTTTTGAATTAAAAGAATCTGGGTTGATCCTATTATTTTTAGATTTTTGACACTACAGATAAAAACACTTACCTAAATATGATAGAGACAGATTATTTATAATATAGCGTATTTTGAATTTATATATATTAATACTATCATATTACATTTAAGGGAAAATTTGTTAAGTTGTTCTATAAAAGTTTAAAGGGGTGTTTGGTTGAATGGTTCAAATTATTTAACTCAAAATTTTTTTTATTTTTTTCTTAAAAATTTTTTGTGTTTTTCTCAAAAAAATTTTTGTCTTTTCTGAAAATTTAAAAAAATTTACTATTAAAACTTAAAAATTCTAACTCAAACTACTCCACCAAACGGGCCATAAGTTTGTACAACTTTAATCACTTTTTTTTTTTTTTTTTTTTTTTTTTTTTTTTTTTTTTGGTAATAGTAATAGTAATTATAAACTATTAAAAACGTGATGGCCGTAACGCTTTTCGTTAATTTTTAAATGGAATCCGCAGTGAGGGTCACTTTTTGCTCCGGTCTCTTTCGCCGCCAGCCTTTAAAGCTCTGATTGCCTCTTGTAGTTTCGATTC
Source organism: Ficus carica (assembly GCA_009761775.1). Lineage (NCBI taxonomy): Eukaryota > Viridiplantae > Streptophyta > Magnoliopsida > Rosales > Moraceae > Ficus > Ficus carica. The sequence continues at coordinate 18,278,029 of CM019748.1, read as the reverse complement.
AATTTGCTTTGGTCGCGCAACTCCAGATCGCCTCTTACAGCTCCGATCGGCCTGCGTGTAGGAGATCCGACCGCCGCAGCGCCGGAGGTTTCTCACCCAATCCGAAGCCACCCTTCTCCACTTTCATCGGCCTTCGAACCTCCGATTGCCTCTGCAATAGTTGCTTTCTCGATCAACTTCCTCTACTACCTCCTCCGGTCAACAATCAAGGCCTCGAACAGCTGCAAGAGCGAGTTGGAGAAGCGGATTCCCGTGATACTTGAGAACATGACTTTCAACGACCTACGCTGTTGTTCACCTACGACAGCGAGAGGTTGTTCAATCTGGACAGGGTGAGGAAGATAATCTTGGCGTTCGTCAAGAAGAAGAAAAGCGTGATGGTATTTCGTCAACAATCTTACGAAGACTTGTTCGACGACGATGGCTTTCGATTCGAGGATTTGGGAACTGTGATTGTGAGTGACGTCAACGACGCTGATTTGGACATGAATGGCCACGCCGGAAATCAAGGTACATTTTGTTATTTGGATTTTGTTCGCCCTGTTCGGTAGCCGAGAAAATGGAGGGAAAAAAGTTTTGGTTTTTAAGGATTACGATCGATTGATATGTAAGGAAATCGAAAAATTCTCTTATATTAAAAGAAAAAAAAATGATGTATTTTGTTAGAGTATTTCTTGTGGTTTGTGGATTCTAGGTCATCATTTCCAATTTCAACGGCATTGCTAACTTTATGCCCAAAGGAACGTATAGGGATTGTGGTTTTTTTTTTTTTTTTTTTTATGATTTTTATTGAATTTTGGTGTATATGGTTTTATAATTTTTGCAGAATTTTAATGATATTTAGTAAAATCTAGTATTTGTTTAAATAGTCCGGTGATGGAACCCCGAAAAATCCAGTGAAATCGAGTAACTAGTTGGTTACCAAGTTTTTGGTCAGTAACTAACAAGTTACCTGCCAACGGCGGTTGGCTTGTTGATTACCAGTCAGTAACCAACTAGTGATCATTTGGTAACCAACTGGTTACTCGTCAGTGGCGATGGTTACCAGTCAGTAACATATGTAACCAATAGATTACCCACTGGTAGTTAGTAACCAATTGGTTACCCAGCGACAATCGGTAACCAATTAGTTAACATTTGGTAATTACCAACTGGTTATCCGTTGGTGGCAGCAATTACCGATCGGAAACCTCCGGTGATTAGTAACCAACTAGTTACCCACCGGCGACGGCGGCGGTTACTAATGGGAAGCCCGCCGGCAATTAGTAATTAACTGGTTACCATTTGGTAACCCAGGTGGTTACATCATGTATATTAATTAGGAATTATAATTGGTATTTTGAAATTAATAGATAAATAAAAATTTATAATGTCATCTATGGAATTTTTTACAATAGTTTTTTCCTTGTATGAAAAAAATCAATCTAAGGCATGATTTTGTGATATTTATCAAAAGTTCCCAATTATTATTTATTATTAAAGGTATCTTAGTAAATGTAAATGGTAGCAGAAGCATATGTGTAGAAGCAATCACTGACCTAATTATCAAATTATGTTGCACTATAACGATTTTTAGAATTTATTAGGTAAAAGTATGATTTACTAAACACTCCTAACATACTATAGATTCATTAATAATCTAAAAATAGCCTCCAAAAACAGTGTGAAACAGAACCTTAATTTATTGTAGACTTTCTATTTATTACTTCAAACCATTCTCTTTTTATGTACTTTTTTTTTTTTTTTTTTTGGTTCTCTTTTGATATCATTGTTATTGTTTTATTATTATTATTATTTTGCTTTGATTATTTGGGCCTATTTGGTCCAACTGCTAACTTTATGGGTATCTAAAATATTCAATAGAATCATCTTGGATGTTTCAACAGTGTTTCAAGACAATATGAAAATCATCCTGTCACGCTAATTAATATTGTCTGCGAAACTAGGTAGCGTATTTCAACTAAACAATGATATATCTATATTAAAGATATAAAATTTTTATATCTTATATTTTGCTTTTGTTCAAAAAATATACTCTGTATTTTGAAATTTTATGTTTTTATACTATTATATTACATTTAATATACAAATTTATACATTTTCTCGATCAACACATAATTTTGACCTTCAAATATCCAAAATACCCTCAATAAGAATAAATGCAATTTGGATTATTTACCTTTTTTAACCTTGTATTTTGTTTTTATTCAGAAAACATACCCTATAGTTGAAGTCATGCATTTTATATGATTATATTACGTTTAATAAATAAATCATTATTTTTTCTCAATCAACACTTTATTTTGACTTAAAAATATCCAAAATACCCTTAAAAGAAATATTATAAATTGTAAAAACCTTCGATTTTCTCAACAACAAAATCAGACTCTCAACCCATCCATTATAACCACCCAGCCCTTTCCCACCCTGCCGCCATTCACCTTCCTACCCCACCACAACCCCTATGTTTGCTTTTAATTTAAATTGGAATTTCTTCAGTTATTTTGTATTTTAGATTTTAAGGTTATTATAATGTTAAAATTAAGTGTTGATCTAGCAAATATATAAATTTATGTACTAAATGTAATCTAATAATGTGCAAATGTAGAACCTTGAAAATGCACTATATACTTTTTGAATAAAAACGAAATATATGATATAAAAATGTAAATGATATTTAATTTCAGTTATTCTTGTTTAAGAATAATTTAAAAATTTTAAGGTCAAAATTAAGTGTTGACCAACAAAATGATACAAATTAGTATGTTAAATGTAAGTTGATGGTATAAAAATATAGAAGTTCAAAATATAGTGTATACTTTCTGAACAAAAGCAAAATACATTATATATAACCACTAAGAAACCAGCTATGTAACACACATGAACATTAATTATTAATAAGAATAGTCTCCATATCGGCAACAATAAAAGATACTTATTTATTTAATTGTGAAGATCAATAATTCGTTTTGTGGAAAAGTATTTATTTAATTGTTATAATAAATAAGTGTCCATTCTAAATTACATTAATTTATTTTGATAGTCCAATTTGTTACACTGTGAATAGATAGAGTTACTTGGAACAATTAAAAGTTGACATATGGTGTTCCTGTTGGAAAATAATTGAACATATGGGCCTACATATGTAATTAAATGTGTATTATAGGCTATCATAAAGTTTAGCCCATTTAAAGTGATCTAACTAAGGTTTATTTTTTTATTGGGCTTTGGGCATTAATTATAGTATGTGTTTATTATGTGTAGAGACCTAATTTCATATTTCTAATTTTATGATGGGCCAAAATAGAAATATGAAAAGAATATAACTACTGCAGTTATATAAAACGGTTATGGTCCCCAATTCATACGATATAATTTTTATTCCTATTCTCTCTGACATCCCATCATCAGTAAGAATACAGAGACTATTCTCTAAGGAAAGTCGTATTGAATTGGAAGATTCGTAACCCATAATCATCTCTTTCCCATGGATCAAGATATGCTTCCGCTTTCATTCTCTTGATGATTTGACATGGTGGATCTTGGATGAATGGATTTTCTCCATTAAAGTTTTCGGTTTCTTATTCTAACAAGTGGTATTAGAGCTTTCTCCATATTAGACCATTAAGAATTAAGTTTTCTTTCTAAATTTTGGTTTCATTGAATTTAAGAATGGTTATGGTTATGGTTATGGTTATGGATTTTTTGATTTTGTTTTTTTTCAAAATTCCCGGATTAAACTTTTTTTTGTATATATATATATATATGGATTATATATATTGTTTGAAATTTTGTATTTATGTTGTTTACGGGTTTTGATTTTGGATCAAGAATATGGTGTTGGCTGCACTTTTGCAGCAAAGGAAGGAAAAAAAAAAAAAGTGTGCCGGCGGCTGCACAGTAGGAAGAAGGAGGAAAAATTAGGGTTTTTTTTGTTTTAAAGCTTACTGGGCTTTGAGCCCAATTTTTTTTTTTTTTTTTTTGGGCTTGAGCCTATGGTGATAGGAAAATTAATTCAGGTTGGGCCTTTAGCCCACGTTTCTTTTGGGCTGGGAAGGGCTGGAATCAGGATCCGGATTGGGTTGACCCGACCCGGTCCAGCCCCGACCCGGCAATGCGGATAGTTGACCGTTGACCTTTGCGTTGACCGTTGACCGTTAAATTAAAAAAAAAAATTTTAAATTCAAATTTTGGTTTAT